>OX376214.1:8002590-8602590 GCA_947363905.1 Lithophane semibrunnea | reverse complement strand
GCTACCCATTGCTCGCCGTCCGCAAGCCCCTGCTTCGAAAACGACACCGAGCGCTGGACGCAAAGTCCTTCTTCTTCTTTCTTTTGTCAAGTAGTTCTTTGCGTCCAGCGCTCGGTGTGGTAATACGTCAGGTTCTGGTTTGCAATTGGTCAATCGTCATCCTGAGGATGCCTCGTTGAGAGGTGAAACACGTGTCGATTTCTTACAGGGTTTATATGACTCTTAAAGAATAGTCTAGCGGAATAGGTTACTAAATATATCTACGTCTATTGTATTTTATAATGGATTTCCGCAAAGTCACGCCCGAATCAATTAACTATCTTAGGCAGAGGTGTATACACGGCTACACATCAAGCTATACATTTCCAGTTTATGCTGATCTCGCATTGTATAGGTTTTCCGTACAATGCGAGGTCAGCTTATACTGGAAAAGTATAGCTTGATGTGTAGCCGTGTGTACTATATTGTGTAGTAAATAAGTTTCGTCTCGGTGTGAACTGACCCTGCTTAAGGGTAGCCCGCGAAATTCAATTTTGCTTACGATTTTTGATATTTGCAGGTCAGTGTCAGGGGGCCAAGTCTACTAATTTACAAACGTGTCAGTGGTCTCGCAATATTCAGTTTTTGACAGATTTTGTATGGCATATCTGTCAAAAACTGATCATTGTGAGACCACTAATAAAAATCTGTTTGAGAAGTAAAACTTGCTAAATTTAATCTGTCGTCTAAATTTATAGAGTTTGTGTAACTAAACTGAGTAAAAAGCGATTGTGATAATAATAATAAGATTACGGTATAATATTTTAAAGAAAATGTTTATATTGTTTATTACAATAATAAAGCTGATTTTGAAATAGTAATTTTTGTCATTAGGTGCAACATAGCGTCATTACAATCATCATTCACAGACACTAAGCGTCATTATCCCAACATGTCAATTTCTTTAAATCTTAGTATCTCCTAAAATATAACGACTTTTTTTGTGCCTTTCACATTATTTTGATGAGAGTAGTGCGTAAACTTTACCTCGCTGCAAAAAAAGGTTTTTTCAAAAACTCACGAAAACAGGCAAAAATAACAATTTTTCAAGAAATGCCCATAGAATGGCTGTTTTGATGATATCTCGGTAGATAGGTAGGGCAGGCAGGATAGGTAGGAAGGTGGGGGAGGTAGGTAGGTAGGTAGGTAGGGTAGGACCGTATTTCGGCCACGGCGGCTAAACTCAACGGAGACTAGCCTTCGGCGTGGGAGATATTATAGTGCACAAGTGTGTGCGCAGACACAGGTGCACTCTCTCATCCCTCACTCTCATATTCCGATGGGACGGCAATCCGACACGACCGGAGAGAGATCTGGCGCAGGACCAACGGCTTAACGTGCTTTCCGAGACACGGGGGTATCACACCGCCAAATTCCAAACTCCAAACGGGCTGTTACTACGAAATTCCTAATGGAAAAACCCAATAACACTTTGCCCGACCCGGGAATCGAACCCAGGACCGCACGCTCAGCAGTCGCGCCTGCGACCACGAGACCAACGGGGCAGTTAACGGGGTAGGTAGATATGTAGGTAGGTGGGGTATGTATGTAGAGTAGGTAAGTAAGGTAGGTAGGTAGGGTAGGGTAGGTAGGTAGGGCAGGGTAGGTAGGTAGGGTAGGTGCGTCGTAGATAAGTACTTAGTGCTACCCGTGCGAAGCCGGGGCGGGCAGCAAGTATTATATATTCGTGGGACGGTGGCGTCAAAGTTGTTTTAATTTGTTTTCGAAGAGGTTTTAGTTATTGTTTACATTATTTGATGTTATCCCAAGCAATTTGTCTCAGTTCGAGTTTGACAGGTATGAAATACTTTGGATGGTTTGTTAGACGGACTTTTTTGTAGATAGGTTTTAGTGTGAATATGAATATGCCATTTTAAAGTAGCCTTTTGACAACCTAAAACTATTTTGACATACATCACACTTATAAGTTTTTCACCAGTGTCTTCACGAATATGTTGTTTAAATCACCCTTTTGACTAAAACTACGTAGACATACCTACATCACACTTATAAGCTTTTTCACCAGTGTGTATACGCATATGTTTCGTTAAATATGATTTTAGAGTAAAACTACTTTGACAAACTTCACACTTATAAGCTTTTTCACCAGTGTGTATACGCATATGTTGTATTAAATGACAATTTTTACGAAAACTACTTTGACATACATCACACTTATAAGGTTTTTCACCAGTGTGTATCAGCATATGTTGTGTTAAATTTGATTTTAGAGTAAAACTACGTAAACATACATCACACTTATAAGCTTTTTCACCAGTGTGTATACGAATATGTTGTGTTAAAGCACCCTTTTGACTAAAACTACGTAGACATACATCACACTTATAAGCTTTTTCACCAGTGTGTATACGCATATGTTGTGTTAAAGCACCCCTTTGACTAAAACTACGTAGACATACATCACACTTATGACCTTTTTCACCAGTGTGTATACGAATATGTTTTGTTAAAGCACCCTTTTGACTAAAACTACGTAGACATACATCACACTTATAAGGTTTTCCACCAGTGTGTACACGAATATGTTGTGTTAAATCACTCTTTTGACTAAAACTACGTAGACATACATCACACTTATAAGGTTTTTCACCAGTGTGTCTATGTATATGAGATTTTAAATGACACTTTTGACTAAAACTACGTTGACATAAATCACACTTATAAGGTTTTTCACCAGTGTGTACACGAATATGTTGTGTTAACTCACCCTTGTGACTAAAACTACGTAGACATACATCACACTTATAAGCTTTTTCACCAGTGTGTATACGCATATGTTGTGTTAAATTACCTTTTAGACTAAAACTACGTTGACATACATCACACTTATAAGGTTTTTCACCAGTGTGTACACGAATATGTTGTGTTAACTCACACTTTTGACTAAAACTACGTAGACATACATCACACTTATAAGCTTTTTCACCAGTGTGTATACGCATATGTTGTGTTAAATTACCTTTTATACTAAAACTACGTAGACATACATCACACTTATAAGGTTTTTCACCAGTGTGAATACGAATATGATCTCTTAAATTACCCTTTATACTAAAACTACGTTGACATACATCACATTCGTATTTTCCACCCGGGTGAGTTGTAGGGATAACTTTGAAGTCTGATTTTTCATTTTTCGATAGCTCGGCTGTTATTGCATCTTCTAGTTCTGTTCTTTGTGTGTCTAGTTTTGATTCCTTCGCACCAGTCGCCCCTACGATTAAAAATGTGGTAAGTAAATCCAACGTTGGAAAAAAATTGCCATGCACACAAATCAAAATAACAGCACTATGCATGATTCACACCGAGTTCCTCATTTTCGGTCCTAGTGTGAATCATGCAATTTAATTCAATTTTCTGGTGGCACTGAATAAAACACTTAATCACCAGAGATGACATAGTACAGTATATTCCAAAAATATCTGATCAAAGTTTAACAAACCCTGTTCAAGGGAATTATTTACACATTCATCCAAGTTTATGTAGGTATTCAGAGGGTTTTAACTTTTTATGTCAACACGTAATTCCTCTTTTTCTTTTTTAATTCATCAATATATAATAATTTAATTTACCTACCTACATCATAACTTAATGTTTTTTTTTTAACTCCTTGTTTTTTTAATATAATCTGTCCTGGGACATTCAACAATAGGTAGATGATGGTTCCTGATCTTGCACGGTATGAAGCCACTGCCTCACCCGATCGATAAAACTCAAAGCATTTATTTCAATTAAACCACTTACAGGCACTTTTGAATTGTCAAAGAGTCGGTCAGTTAGTCAAAAAGTTGAAGCTAGTTGCCCATTCCAAATCGTAGATCTCTATGGAGAAGAACGGGCAAGAAACTCCAAGGACACTCTTTTAAAAATGGATATAGATATTACAAAGTCCTGGGTACAGTATTCTTGGTGCTTCTATATGTGAGAACAATGTCAAACGAAAAATAATCAAAATCATTTCAAAATATAAGATTAAAAATAAGCCCTGGCAGATGAGAGATGACCAGTCTCAACTGACAGCGTCCGTTCACGAACATGACACGTGGATCAGCACCATCCAGCTCAACCATTTTGTAGGGAACCGAATGATCCAACACACGCGCCACCATCAGCGAGACATTTAAGTGAGTATGACATACTCTCATCTGCCATGCTCTTTCAAGTCAATATAAAACATGATACCATATTAAACGGCTCCATGGTACTTACATTTACAAAATTGAAAAAACGCTTCTAAATTATACAAAACTATAGTTTGCAATGTACTTGAGAGATAAATATACTTTAAAATTTAAAGAAAAAAATAAACATTAAGTTTGTAAAGTCAGAAAAAAAAAAGGGGAAGCAACTCTTCCAAATATTCAAAATTTTAATTAGTGAGCCCAAGTGCCTGTGGAGCAGGACCAGCATTAAGCCAAGCATTTTTATCTACGATATAATCATCCAACTTATAATATGCTTGTCTACATAGTGTGCCTTAATGCATGTTTTAAATTTCTTCTCATTTAGTTGAAGAATATTGAGTGGTATTTTATTATAACATTTTACACAGTACCCCATAAAAGAAGTATGTACTTTAGACAATCTGAAACGTGGTTGATCTAATTTGTTCCTAATTCTAGTGTTACAAGTTATGCCTGTCACTTATCTTACTAAAAAGATGTAGATTTTTCCGAACACACATAATGTTTTCATAAATATAATGTTTTCATACACAATGTTTTCATAAATATAATGTAACTGACAAGGAACCGTCATGATGTTAATTTTTTTAAATAGTTCCCTTAGAGATTCGCGTCTGTGGAGGTTGCCGAGGTTGTAGATGGCTCGGACAGCCCTCTTTTGCAAAATAAAGATAGAATCAATATCTGCAGCCCGTCCCCACAGCAAAATACCGTAAGACATGATGCTATGAAAGTAACTAAAATAGACCAGTCTCGCGGTATCCACGTCTGTTAGTTGGCGGATTTTCCAAACAGCGTAAGCGGCTGAACTTAGTCGCCCTGCAACCCTGCAAGTGATGTTATGTGAGAACCCCACTGTAGTTTTGAATCAAGCGTGATCCCCAGGAAAACTGTCTTTTCGACGAATTCTAGTATCTACCCATTCAGTACAACGTGACATTCATAACTTCTTACATTCGGTAACGTGAATCTTATGCATTTAGTTTTCTTCTCATTTAATACCAAATTATTTATAGTAAACCAATTATGGACCTTGAACATAGTGTTATTTACGTCGTCAAGCTCCTGTGCATGTCTATTTACTTTAAAAATCAGTGAAGTGTCATCAGCAAATAACACCATTTGTGGTCGGTTTTTCAGTAGATGAGGTAAATCATTTATACAGTATGCTAACTAACAAAGGGCGTTCCCGTTAACCTGCAATAGTATAGCGTGTATACATGCTAAAAAAAATATTACCACTCAAAAAAAAAAAAAATTATTTTTATTTTATGTCTTGAAATGTTCACAAAACGATTAAATTAAAACGTAAAAGAAACACTCTGTACACGCACACTTGTATTTCAACGTAGAAAAACAAGTGTAACAAGTGGGCGTGTACAGAGTTTATTTTCCGTAACAGTTTAATATTTTTTGTGAATATTTAAGTATGCAAAAATAAAAAAAAACCTTTTTTTTTTAATGGTAATATTTTTTTTAGCATGTATACACGCTATACTATTGCAGGTTAACGGGAACGCCCTTTGTTAGTTAACATACTGTATATACTAAGAAGAGGAATGGACCCAATATCGAGCCCTGTGGTACACCCATTTTGACTTTTAAACCCAATTAATTCACACCGTTTATTTGAACTTGCTGCATTCTATCATTCAAATATGATTTTAATAAGCTAAGCGCAAGTTTACCCAGTCCGTAATGCTCAAGTTTCAAGAGCAGCGTTTCGTGATTCACGCAATCAAAAGCTTTAGATAGGTCGCAAAAGATGCCTATTGCATCTTGTGCCTCTTCCCATGCCTTAAAGATGTGTTTTAATAAGGTGACACCGGCGTCGGTTGTACAACGTCCTTTGGTGAAACCATACTGTTGATCGTGTAGGATGTTATTGCGATTAAAAATGATTGAGCATTTGATTTAACATTAATTTTTCAAACACCTTGCTAAAAACCGGCAGAACTGATACTAACGGTCTATAATTATTAGTGTCTTTGCTGTCCCCGGATTTGAAAAGTGGAATAACTTTACTGTACTTCATTAAATCTGGGAATACCCCTTGATCTACACACAAATTAAATATTAAAGCTAAGTAGGGTGCAATTGTCTCAATAATGGATTGACAAACTTTAGTAGACATGCCCCACAGATCTTCGGTAATTTTAACCTTAAGTTGCTTAAAAGCTTTTACAACTACCACAGGGTTTATATGCTTAAATTTAAATTCCACAGGACAGGCTGAGACATTCGTTCTTAATAAATCAATAGCAAGTGAGGGCGAGGAATTTAAAGTTTCCGTAGTTTTCATTGGAATGTTGGTAAAGAAAGTTGCAATATGCGATACTACAACTCATTCATGCTGGTTGTAAGTCTTGGGGTGCCCTCCTTTTGAGTCTTGTGAAGGTAACTGGATTTGACATCAGTTTCATTGCCAATTGATTTGGGTGAGCTTTTAATCTAGTGGAATATGTGGTAATATTAGCCTTGATTTCCTTTTTTTATCTTTAGGTCCTTGTGAATTCTCTCATTTGTGACATACCAGGGAGCATTTACTATTTATCGCAGTGTTTTTGATTGAAACCTTCGAAGGATTCGATATTTGACTTCGCTGCAGTTCTCCAAAGCTGGATGCCATAGCACCAAACAGGCTTGAGAATTCATTTGTAAAGAAGTAGTTTACTTTCCAGAGACGTTTCTTTTTTTTTTCATTTTTATGTTTCAGTTGTAAACAAGGAACCCATATAGTTTCGCCATCTCCGTCTGTCTGTCTGTCCGCGGCCTAGCTCAGAGACTGTTGGTACTAGAAAGCTGTAATTTGGTATGGGTATATATATAAATTACGCCGACAAAGTTATAAAAGAAAATCGTAAAAAATATTTTTTTTTAGGGTACCTCCCCTACACGTAAAGTGGGGATGTTTTTTTTCTCGTCAATCCCATGGTGTGGGGTATCGTTAGAAAGGTCGTTTAAAAATAATGCGAGTTTGTGAAAATCATTTTTGCATTCAGGGATCCGTTTGCGAAATTTAGAGTCAGGTGTCCCCGTCCCCCCTGCCAGCTAAATGGTTGTTTTGGGTATGTGAAAAAATTCACGGCAGTAGTATAAATAACGAAATTAAAAGGAAAACTATCACCGTTACGTAGGCTCCACAAGTTACCGAGTAATAATCGATCAACTTAAATTTGCAGTTGACAAAACATGTTCTGCCACACATTTTGTATGGGAGAACAAGTTTTTCAACTACAATGTTAAGTTTGTTGGATAAATTCATCCGAACTACGGAACCCTTCATTGTGCGTGGTTCAACATGCACTTGGCCGGTTTTTATTCTTTGTTTCATCTTGCGATTGGCTTGAAAAGCCCTTAAGACTTTTTGTGGGAGTTTATTGACAGGAGAGAGCTGTTCCTTCCAGAGACATTTGGGACTTTTTGTTGAGCATCCATTGTAAGCTATGGAGTTTATGCCCTAGGGCTTTGCGTTTGATAAATATGTGGTGTCTCCACGTAAGGCGTCTGTCAAGGTATATTCCAAGGTATCGTGTGACCTCTGCTTGAGGTACTTCTATGTCATTTAAGGTCACAGGTGGGGCATGTTTCTTTGCGTGTAGTGAAAGTCAGACTGACTTTGTCTGGTTGGCTTTTATCTTCCAATCTTTAAGCCATTCAGAGATCAGCTTGAGGCTGTTTTGCAGAGGCCTCTCTCGGGCAGACATCAGTAGCCAGTACGGCCGTATCATCGACAAAAGTGCGTACAGGTCGACAGACAGACGCGGCAGAGGACTTTGTTTTATAATTTATGTAAGGATAGGTTTTATATTTGTTCTTAAAACATACCATCACTTTGATATTCCTCCTTTGGCTCAATAATATCATCTGGTCCCTCACAAACAGCTGGTAATTCTTCTTTGATAAAAATGCTTTCTGTTTGACATTCATCAACTATACTTATGTTCTCTGTTGGAGATTTAATAAACCCACCTAAATACTCTGAGTGGTCTTGGTTTATTAAAGGTTTGGGCTGTAAAAAGATATTTATAGTATTAGGAAAATATGCCAGGCACAGTCCCACAAGCACAAACTTGTTTCATTAAATAAAAGTCACTCAGAAGAGCAGAGACATCACAAGTGAGAACGTTTACATTCTTGTAAGGCCCAATGTACTCTGGAGAGTCGGCCATGCTACTAGCCTCACAGACCAATGGTATGACTGGCATGAACTCCAGGCACAACAGGTATGAGCTTGAGTGAAAACACTTCCATATTATACTGAAATTAGAAACTATAAGAATAAAATGTCCATTGAAGAATATCTCACCTCATAATCCTCAATCATCATCAGAGCGAAGAGCTCTTCTGCTTTCAGACATCTTCTCAGTAACTGGTAGCATCTCTTTAATTTAGCGCAGCATAAGAAACAAGCAAGAATCGGTCTCCTGTCCTCAGTTACAAACTGCAACAAAACTTGTCTTACTATTTTGTTTATATGAAGAAAATACTTAAAATCTTACTTACATAGAATAAAGTATCTTTCAATATTATTTATCAACTTACTGGAATATCAGTCAGCTTCTCATAAAGTTCATGGATGTTCCTGTTGACTACTAGATACATGCGAACATTCTGCACTAAACATATTCTACACATTGGAAGTTTTTCCATCTTTGAGCTCAAAACGTAACGCTTTAGTTATTAAGTTCAGCTTTACATTAAAAATGTACTTTGTGTTAAAATAATGAAGAACACTACACCAAGGAAGATACGATACGATAGACTAATTAGTCTGTGGATACGATACTGTACGATACGAACCAGTGTGACCATCTTATAAATGGCGAATCTACCACAGACTGGGCCAAAAATCTGCCAAAATCTGCCATACTTGACGCCAAACTTGCCAAAAATATGGCTTCATGGAAACTGAAAAATACATAACGAATTCAATGAAATTTCTTTAACCCACAAAAATATTTAACAATTTTCCTAAGCATTATTTTATGTATACACTACTTACTATATGTATCCGCATTTGCCTCCAAATTTTCGTCATTTTCGTTGTACATCGATTTTGACGACATCTTTTTGATCATATTTTTAGTTGGTTTAAAGGATACACAGTCTCCGTGTTCCTTAATCCCCTCTTTTGTTGTAATTAAAGCTGACACATGTTGATTTAGGAACCTATTCCTTATTTTTGTTTTATTTAGCTTCACCTGAGAGAAGATTCTTTCGCACGAAGCGTTGGACATCGGCAAACATAATAACGCTTTCGCGAAATTTGTAATGTTTGGATATTTTGTAGCCCCATTCACGTCCAGGATTTTTCCAATCGCTCCCCAAAATTTGTCTACACTCAAAATTGTGCTGGTGGTGCTACTTCCACCTGATTCTAACAAGTGTTTTAGTAATTTTCTTGAAATCTTTTAAATCTGCCGAAATCTGCCACTTTTGTAAATCGTCAGCATGATCTGCCACAGACAATTTTTTGGAGCGAAATCTGCCAAAATGGCAGAAATCTGCCACAAATGGTCACACTGATACGAACACTTAATACTCTTTGGCTTAGGTGGTCCATATTTCCATCCATAGAGTAATGTTGCCATATTAATAAAAACTGCGGAATATTTGACAGCACTATTTGCGACGGTGCCCACTTTCAGATTACACGCTTAAACGAATGGGCCATTTGGATAATCAGAATGAGTTCACACTCATCGCAAATTCTCTTATTAATGACAGATTGGAAGATTTCTCAGATTTATAATTAATTCTATTTTCTTATTCCTGTCCTATCTATTTGCGACGTTGACACTTTCAGAATACACGCTTAAACGTAGCCCGCGAAATTCAAATTTTCTTATATTTTTTGCATTTGCAAGTCAATATCAGGTTGTATATTGAGGAGCTCGTGGCTAAATAATAACAGCCACACGGGTCGATCCATCAGGTTAAGCTAAGCTTGCCGGAGATGTTCCGTGGATGGGTGACCATCTTTACGTATAGAGACTCCTCCGTGCCTCGGAAAGTACGTTAAGCCGTTGGTCCCGGCTGTCATTTGTGGATCTTTGGCAGTCGTTACGGTCAGAAGCCCGAAAGTCTGACAATCAGTCTTGCCAAGGGGTATCGTATTACTCAGTTACTGGGTTGTGTAGGTCAGATAGGCAGTCGCTCCATGTAAAATACTGGTATTCAGCTGCTTCCGGATAGACTGGAAGCCGACTTAACATAGTTGGGAAAAGGCTAAGCAGATGATGACCAGAGGGCCAAGTCTACTAATTTACCAACGTGTATGTGGTCTCACAATGATGAGTTTTTGACAAACAGATATGCCATACAAAATCTGTCAAAAACTGATCATTGTGAGACCACTGACACGTTTGTAAATTAGTAGACTTGGCCCCCAGGTTGTATGTTGAATATGATTCGCGACCGTAACAATTATATGGATTTACAGAATTATAAACATTAGAATGAGGAATACAACTCTCTTTGATTTTAAAAGTATTTAATAATAGGTACATAATATTAAAAATTGCATACATGATGATACTAATTGTGTACACACGGCTACACATCAAGCTATACATTTCCAGTATAAGCTAACCTCGCATTGTACGGAAATCCTATTCAATGCGAGATCAGCATAAACTGGAAATGTATAGCTTGATGTGTAGCCGTGCGTACAACCTTATAAATAACAAGTTCACGGTAACTTACCTTTACATAGATTTTACACTGAGTTTACAATTCATATTCTTTAAATAGTATTCTATAATATAAGGTCCTTAAGAACACAGCAATAATCGAAAGACAACATAAAAGTTATAAAATTAAAACCCAACTACGATAAAAAAGTCAACCTAAAAGATATAAACAAGACATCACAGACAGACAAAGTAAAAATCCGGAGTCACACGTGTTGGCATAAATCGAACAGATTACGTGTGACTCCGGATTTTAATTTGTCTGTCTTATTTATATCTTTTTAAGTCGACTTTTTTGACGTAGTTGGGTTTTAGTTTCATAACTTTTATTTTTATTTTAAAATTGGGGTTCATAATACACCAAACAGGGCATCATAAAAAAAAAATTTTTTTTGGTTCTTCCTTTCGTGCTCTAGAGGTCACATATATAACCAGCGGACGATCAAGACGTAACGATACCTCATTTGTCAAAAATTATGGTGAGAAGTTTAGCATAACCCACCTTTTTGCTTCGCCGTAGTCGGGTAAAAGTCTTAGTAGCACTGACTCTAGACGCGTACCACAATATCCACTACTGTTAATTCTGATAATTATTATGTCAAACTTTACCACTGTGTACACGAATATGTTTTCATAAATGACAATTTCGACGAAAACTACACTCGACATTAATATAAAACGTTTATCACCTATGTATACCTACCTATTCGAATATGGTTTGTTATCCTACTAATATTATAAATGTGAAAGTTTGTGTGTTTGGATGTTTGTTACTCAATCAGGCAAAAACGGCTGAATGGATTTGGATGAAATTTGGCAAACAGATAGCTTATAACCTGGATTAACACATAGGATACTTTTTATCCCGATATTGCCACGGGAACGAGACTTACGCGGGTGAAACCGAGGGGCGCAGCTAGTACTTCATAAAAGATAGCTTGATCTCTGCGACAGCTGCAGCTGTCAATGAAACAAAGACTCAAATGAATTCAAATCATTTGAATGATTGCGATCATTATGATTTGGATTGATTTTGAATTGGACTCAAATGAATTCTAGGAATGTCAGTTTGACATATTTTATGTCGCGGAAATCAAGCTATCTTTTAATAAGTAGTATAACTAACATCGCTGGCATGACATCAATTAATGTGACGACACATAGACTATAACCAGCGACTATAACAGACAAGTTACATATAGTGTCGCACTTAAGAGACTATTGTAATGATAATGTTAATTATTTATAATGAATTTGATTATTTTGTAGGTATGTATTTTGATTATATTGTATTATTATTATTATTTTGTATGATGATTTCTGATATGGGTTAAAGTACCTACCTGAAATAAATGATTTTAATTTTTTTTTTTTTTGAGCCGTTTGGGGTTGAAACACTAGGGCCGTGGGGTCCGAGTGCTCATCGAGTATTTCGGGACATCGCCAAGCGGTTGGTCGACTCTTCACGTGACCAGAGGGCTGGTCAATTTCTAGGTCAAAGAATCAGCATTGCCATCCAACGTGGCAATGCTGCCAGCCTTTTGGGCACTTTTCCCACTGACAGCGATGCGGAAGAATTTTTTGACGCCCTATGAGCCCTACTTTCTATACTTTTTATTTCGTTTTGTATATAAGTTCAACAGTTAATTTGTAAATAAGCAACGTATATCCGTCGTTATTACTCGATATAATAAATCATTTTTTTTTTACTTTTAATTACTTATAAGGTTTTTCACCAGTGTGCATACGAATATGTTTTGTACAATTACTCTTTCGACTAAAACTACGTTGACATACATCACACTTATAAGGTTTTTCACCAGTGTGTATAAGAATATGTTTTGTTAAAATGGTCTTTTGGCCAAAACTACATTGACATACATCACACTTATAAGGTTTTTCACCAGTGTGTATACGAGTATGTTTTGTTAAACCACCTTTTTCACTAAAACTACGCTGACATACATCACACTTATACGGTTTTTCACCAGTGTGTATACGAGTATGTTTTGTTAAGCAACCTTTTTCACTAAAACTACGCTGACATACATCACACTTATAAGGTTTTTCACCAGTGTGTCTACGATAATGCAGTTTCAAATGACCTTTTTGACTAAAACTACGTAGACATACATCACACTTATAAGGTTTTTCACCAGTGTGTATACGAATATGTTGTGTTAAATGACTCTTTTCACTAAAACTACGTAGACATACATCACACTTATAAGGATTTTCACCAGTGTGTATACGAATATGTTGTGTTAATTGACTTTTTTCACTAAAACTATGTTGACATACATCACATTTGAATTTTTCACCCGGGTAAGTTGTGTGAATAACTTTCAAGTCAGATTTTTCTTTTTTCATTTGCTCGGTTGTTATTGCATCTTCTTGTTTTGTTCTTCGTGAATCCAGTTTTGGTTTCCTCGCAACGGTTGCACCTTTGATTATAAATTTGGTCAGTACAATGTTGGAAGAAGATACTATTAAACTACCCGTTTTTACCCCCTTAGGGGTAGAATTTTGGAAAATCCTTTCTTATCGGATGCCTACGTCATACAATGAACACACCCTCCAAGATCAGCGGTTTAGGCTGTGCGTTGATCCGTCACTGAGTCATTCAGGGCAAAGCATTTTAAATGTCAAAATATTGTTACAATAAAATGTGAAATGATCCCTGTGTAAGAGTGAGAGTATTATAATTTACTAGCTTCCACCCGCGGCTTCGCCCGCGTGGTATGTCGATAAAAAGTATATCCTTCCTATCCCTATGTCCTTCCCCAGGATGCCATCTATCTCCTTGCCAAATTTCATTTTAAGTCGGTTCAGTAGTTTTGGCGTGAAAGCGCGACAGACAGACGGACAGAGTTATTTTCGCATTTAGAATATTAAGTTAGGAAGTAAAGATAATTACTTTTCATCTCACTGGCTCTTTCTTTATTCTCGGATACTTCTTGATCTTCCTCCACTTCAGTTTTAAACTCCACTAAAGGTACTTCATATTCTAAATATGACTCGGAATGATGTGTTGGTATCTCTGCTACATCTAGACAGCTCTTGTCTAAATTTTCCAGTTCTAGCTCTGTAAGTAAACAAGAACAGCCAGGCATATTACTCATTTAATATTAACTAACTGTGTCCCGCGGTGTCACCTGCGTAAGTCTCGATCCTGTGGGAATATGTCCTATTTCAGCTCATGATCTACCCCATTGCCAAATTTCATCCAAATCTGTTTGGCCGTTTTAGTGTGAAAGCGTAACAAACAAACAAACGAAACTTTCGCATTTATAACTAAATATCTATTGTTTACGTTTATTTATTTTCTTTCTTATACATTTACATTTTTAAATATTATTATAAAATCATTAAAAAAAACACATCTTTTGTTTATATTATTATTGTTCTTAAAAACATACCATCACTTAGATGTTCCTCCTTTGGCTCAAGAATATCATCTGGTCCCTCACAAACAGCTGGTAATTCCTCTTTGATAGCAATGCTTTCTGTTTGAACAACATCGACTATACTTATGTTCTCTGTTGGAGATTTAATAAACCCACCTAAATACTCTAAGTGGTCTTGGTTTATTAAAGGTTTGGGCTGGAAAAAGATATTTATAGTATTAGGAACATATGTCAGGCACAGTCCCACAAGCACAAACTTATTTCATTATACTAGAGTCACTCAAATGAGCCCCCACAAGTGAGGACACTTAAGTAGTCCAATGTACTCTGGAGAGTCGGCCATGCTTCCAGCCTCACAAACCAATGGTATAGTTCGGGTGGGGGGTATGAGCTTAAAAGAAATCACTTTCAAACTATACCTACTGAAATTATAAAAATAAGTATCTGTTGAAGAATATCTCACCTCATAATCCTCATTCATCATCTGAGCGAACAGCTCTTCGGCTTCCAGACATTTTCTCATAAATCGGTAGCATTGCTTTAGTTTAGCGAAGCAGAAGAAACAAGCAAGAATCGGTCTCCTGTCCTCAGTTACAAACTGCAATGAAACTTCTCTTACACTATTTTGTTATATGACGAAAATACTTCCGATATTACTCACATGGATTATCTTTCCCTTAAAATCTTATTTATCAACTTACTGGAATATCAGTCAGCTTCTCATATAGTTCATGGAAGTTCCTGTTCACCACTAGATACATGCGAACATTCTGCACTAAACATATTCTACACATTGACTGTTTTTCCATCTTTAAACTCAAAATGTTATTTAGTTCAGCTTTACATTATTTTATATTATTGAAAAATGAATAGGACACTGTGGCGCACCAAAAACTGGCGTGGCTTGTATAGAGGACTTCATATAGTAATCTTGTAAATATCGTGTGCACTTCCTTGATGGATCACGGTGAAATCGGTAAGACGGCAGCAGCCAGAGGGACTTATTATGTTATGTGTCTTAGATAGTCCAGGTAGTTCATAGGATTTATTATATTCGTCCTTATGTCCATAAACACCATCTACAACTTAACATTCGAGAATTAAAGAAGCAAAGCAAACCTGATCAAAGTAACCAATACACGACCATTCGACCAATATAAATTCTAAATAGGCAACTTGACACTGACATTAATGACAGAATCGACTCTTCATTCATTCTCACTCACCACAGACTACATATAGATATGGCACAGCACTTTTGACAGCACCTGTCCTGTCCTGTCGAAGATGTGTCGAAGTCACTGTCTGTTGTTCTGTGTTGTTCTTCAATATTTATATTTTTAATAAAAATGTAAAGCGTAACCTGAGATCTGAACTAAATACCTATGCGATACCTTTGAGCTCAAAGATGGAAAAACTTCCTATGTGTAGAATATGTTTAGTGCAGAATGTTCGCATGTATCTAGTGGTGAACAGGAACATCCATGAACTATATGAGAAACTGACTGATACTCCAGTAAGTTGATAAAATATAACATTTAATTTTAAAGATAATCCATGTGAGTAAGTAAGATTGAAAGTATTTTCTTCTTAAAAACAAAAATATTTTATGACAAGTTTCATTGCAGTTTGTAACTGAGGACAGGAGACCGATTCTTGCTTGTTTCTTCTGCTTCGCTAAACTAAAACAATGCTACCGATTTATGAGAAAATGTCTGGAAGCCGAAGAGCTGTTCGCTCAGATGATGAATGAGGATTATGAGGTGAGATATTCTTCAACAGACATTTATATTTACAATTTCTAATTTCAGTATAATTTGGAAGATTTGATTTCTCTCAAGCTCATACCTGTTGTGTCTGGAGGTCACGCCAATCATACCATTGGTCTGTGAACCTGGTAGCATTGCCGACTCTCCAGAACACATTGGACCTAAGTCCAATAGTCTAAAGAACTTAAGTGTCCTCACTTGTGTGGGGCTCTTTTCAGTGACTAGTATAATGAAACAAGTTTGTGCTTGTGGGACTGTGACTGACATATTTTCCTAATACTATAAATATCTTTTTCCAGCCCAAACCTTTAATAAACCAAGACCACTCAGAGTATTTAGGTGGGTTTATTAAATCTCCAACAGAGAACATAAGTATAGTCAATGTTGTTCAAACAGAAAGCATTGCTATCAAAAAAGAATTACCAGCTGTTTGTGAGGGAGCAGATGATATTATTGAGCCAAAGGAGGAACATCAAAGTGATGGTATGTATAAGAACAAAAATAATATACGTAATATCTATACTTCTATACTAATATTATAAAGTTGAAGAGTTTGTTTGTTTGTTTGAATGCTCTAATCTCAGGAACTACTGGTTGGAATTGAAAAATTCTTTTTATGTTGGATAGTCCATTTATCGAGGAAGGTTATAAGCAATATAACATCACGCTACAACCACGCTATGACCAATGGGAGCGGAGCATAAATGAAAAATGTTGCAAAAATATTTCTTTTTGAGAGCGTTGCGTGCGCGGTCTAAACGGTTTAAGTTACGCAAATATCATGTATGATGGAATTGTTCCACTTTAAAAGTTCTAAAAAAAAGTCCGCGACAGCATAATTATGTCTATCTTTTAAGGTTGACTTACTATAACCTTTTTTATGGTAATCAAATTTGTTAGAAATTAATGCATTATTTGCGAAGAAGTTTTATCAACATAATATTAATTCTTATTCAAATAAATAGTTTTAACATCAAGGGTATTTATGTAGCAGTAAAATACTTTTTAATTCATTCGAATCGGACATTTAATTTCGAAGTTATCATGAGTTTAAAAATGCAATACGCGAACCGCTCGAGACTGGCGCCGCGGCAACGTTCCACTCTAGAGAGGACAGGATGGGCACACGGGTAGACCATGACCTCGAATAGGACATAGGATACTTTTTATCCCGAAATTTCCACGAGATCGAGACTTTTAAACGGGTGAAACCGCGGGGCGCAGCTAGTTAAAATAAAAGAGTAATACTTTTGACTGTTCTTGTTTACTTACAGAACTAGATCTGGATAATTTAAACAATAGCTGTCTAGATGTAGCAGAGATACCACTGCATCATTCCGAGTCATATTTAGAATATGAAGTACCTTTAGTGGAGTTTAAAACTGAAGTGAAAGAAGTATCAGAGAAGAAACAAAGAGCTAGGGAGATGAAAAGTAAGTATTATTTAGTTAATTTGTAAGTAAGCAAAATGGTTCACCTGATAGGAAGTAGTCAGCTGAAGGGCTTACCTGCTTGTATGTGCAATTTGAATGCTGTCTGCAGTCGGACGGCTGTACTCGACCAATCGACCGTAGCAGTAGGCGGCAATGTCGCCATTTATTATAATAGAGATACATAGAAAACAAGTAGTGTCGCTGCGGTCTGTCATTTGTGGTTTGCGACTGAAAACGTCAGGCGGTTGGGCATATTCGGAATTGTACCTTTACAATGTAGGACGACGCACCGCCACCGCCCCTGTGTCGCAAGGCACTGGCAACTTGTCAATATTCAATTTTGTAATACATGTTCTTATTTTGGTGAATAATTCCCACCGGTGCTATATTTTCTAAGGTGCTAATGTGAATCATACAAAGCGCTATTATTTTTATTCGTGTGCATGTTAATCTTCTTCCAACATTGTACTGACTAGATTTATAATCATAGATGCGACCGTTGCGAAGAAACCAAAACTGGATGCACGAAGAACAAAACAAGAAGATGCAATAACAGCCGAGCAAATGAACAAAGAAAAATCAGACTTGACAGTTATCTACACAACTCACCCAGGTAGAAAATTAAAATTCAAATGTGATGTATGTCAACATAGGTTTAGTCGTATAGGTCACTTAATACGACATAATCGTATACACACTGGTGAAAAACCTTATGTGTGTGATATATGTCAACTTAGTTTTAATGAAAAGGGTTGTTTAAGAGATCATATTTATAAACACACTGGTGAAAACCCTTATAAGTGTGATGTATGTCTACGTAGTTTTAGTGGAAAGGGTCACTTAACACGACATTATCTTAAACACACTGGTGAAAAACCTTATAAGTGTGATGTATGCCTAAGTAGATTTAGTCAAAAAGGTCATTTGACGCTACATTATCGTAGACACACTGGTGAAAAACCATTTAAGTGTGATGTATGTCAGCGTAGTTTTAGTGAAAAAGGTTGCTTAACAAGACATACTCGCATACACACTGGTGAAAAACCCTATAAGTGTGATGTATGTCAGCGTAGTTTTATTGAAAAAGCTTGTTTGACAAGACATACTCGTATACACACTGTTGAAAAACCCTATAAGTGTGATGTATGTCTACGTAGTTTTAAAGGTAAGGTTTATTTTACAAAACATATGCGTATACACACTGGCGAAAAACCTTAAGTGGGTGAAAGACGTGCGTACTTAGTACGCACGTCTTTCACCACTTAAGGAAGTACGCGGTCTTTAAGTTCGCGATCTTTCTCGGCTCGCCGTTGGTGACACACGTGAAGCTTGCTCAAAATTTCACTGTCAAATTGGCTCGCGGCTCGCGGCTATGACAGACGGGCGAGAAGACTAATTAGTCTGTGCGGGCGAGTAAGCTCGCCGAGCCATAAGTACGCGTACTTGCTCGCACGTCTATCACCCCACGTAATCTGTTCGATTTATGCCAACACGTGTGACTCCGGATTTTTACTTTGTCTGTCTGTGATGTCTTGTTTATATCTTTTATATGCGTATAGGGTGAAATATTCTTGTAGAAAAATGTAGATATTCTTTAAAAAAAAAAGTGTTTTCCATTGATTTTACGTTCTATAAATGAAACCAAACCACTGGTTTCAAGGATAACGGTGTTTACACTAACACCCTGTATAAGCAAGGCATCACGGACAGAAAAATTAAAAATCTGGAGTCACACGTGTTAGGGCATAAATCGAACAGATTATGTGCGACTAGAAAAAGAAGAAGTACCTAAATACGTTTATTTGCGGCAAACATGACGCTAAGAAAGTACAAATATACGAAAATAACAAGTTGTAGTGTTGTCTAAAGTTGTTTCATAATCTGCCTAACCTTTTCCCAACTATGTGGGGTCGGCTTCCAATCTAACCGGATGCAGCTGAATACCAGTATTTAACATGGAGCGACTGCCTATTTGTCCTCCACAACCCAGTTACTGGGTAATATGATACCCCTTGGTAAGACTGGTTGTCAGACTTTCGAGCTTCTGACGACCCGTAACGACTGTCAAAGATCCACAAATAACAGCCAGGACCAACAGCTTAACGTGCTTTCCGAGGCACGGAGGAGTCTCGCTATGTAAAGATGGTCACCCATCCACGGACCAACCCCGGGAAGCGTAGCTTAACCTGATGGATCGACCTGTGCGGCTGTTATTACTTAGCCACGAGCTCCTCCTGTTGTCTTAAGTTGTTTAGGTATATCTTTTTAGTTCACTTTTTGTCGAAGTTGGGTTTTAGTTTTATAAACAATTTTGGGGTTTAATTTTTTTTTGTGCTTTCGATTATTGCTGTATTCTTGAGGACCTCATATTATAGGATATTATTTAAAGCGAAAAGATAAAGCCGCCCATTGTATATTTTGTTGTGTTTGTTTTTTTCTTTTGTTAGGTATATATTTTTGTGGTGTACGATAAAGTATATACAACGTGCCGCTACAATGGCGACATTAATTTAACACACGTATAAGATTTCGCGTATTCGTTTTATGAAAATATTTGAATTTCACTAGACGTTATTATTTATAGATTTATTTACAATTTTCTAAATAACCATCCTGGAGCAACCTGTACTTAAAGAACTGTAGCGAAGAGGTCATTTGCCGGGGTCACGGATCATATGGTAGGCGAATAGAGGAAAGCCGCGCAATTTCTTAGAAATTATGCCGACAAAGCATTGTACCGATAGAATGTAAGCCAGCTGGTAGGTAGCTTCATGAATGAATCTTTTACACAGTGATCTCAATTTTGGTTATGTTATAGTTATTTAGTTTGTTTGAAAATTTAAGTTTTTCCATTTACGAATTATTTTATTTTATTATAATTTTTATGTTTACTGGCCACTCGCCCTACCCGTACGTTAAATTAATGTCGCCATTGTAGCGGCACGCTGTATAAATAAATAATAAAGAAAGAATATGAATTGTTAATACAATGTAAAATCTATGTAAAGTTATGTTAGCCGTGTTAGCGTGAACTTGTTATTTTTAAGGTTGTACACAATTAAAATGCATGCACTTTATAATAATTATTTATGTAAATAATAAAGACTTTTAAAATCAAAGAGAGTTATATTCCTCATTCTAATGTTTATAATTCTGTAAATCCATATTTATTACGGCCGCGAATCATATTCAACATAAAATCTGGGGGCTTAAAACAGTCACTTTGGCAGAATCATAGTAGGAAAATGAATCATCGTAAAATGTCACAAACTGACAATTCTATGATCTGCGAGCGATTCTTAATACGAAATAATTCATCTGATTGACCGTTTTCTATGGAAATTCGTAAAATGGTCCACTTATTATGAATTGCTTTTGTGTCAAATTAGAGGAATTGCTAATGACAGCTGGAAATTCAGGACATTAAATAATTATGGAGGAATTGCTAATGTGGTCCACTGATACTGACCTGCAAATGCAAAAAACGTAAGAAAATTAGAATTTCGCGGGCTACCTTGAAGCGTGTATTCTGAAAGTATCAACGTCGCAAATAGAGGCAAGGAATAAGGAAATAGTACTCTTCCAATCTATCATTTAGAATTTGCGATGAGTGTGAACTCATTAAGATCCAAATGGCCCCATTCTGAAAGTGGGCAACGTCGCAAATAGTGCTGTACACAGACTACTTAGAGAACTAACGGTGCTGTCAAATATTTCGCAGTTTTTATTAAATATGGCAACATTACTCTATGGAAATATGAACATAAGCTAACGCTAAATATTTAACTAAAATATTGAATGAGACATGCATTAAAGTAAATATCGTATTTAGTTTTAGATGTAAAAAAGTAGGGTAAGATGGTCGACAATGAACCACCTAAATTTCCAAGGGCTGTAACTCTACTCCTAAGCACCGTAACTATATATATACTTTATATACTTTTTATACTTGTACCTGTATATACTTTTTATTTATAATGGTAGATAATATAACTGGCTACATTATATAGTACTTAATTTTTGTTAAAGTACCATAGCTTCTTATGTTTTTATTTATTTTTATTTAATGGGAAATGATTCACTGTGTACACTCAATGGTAATCAATGAACCGGGGGCTGGTACTCAATGAATCGGGGCTATACACAGTCAACCGTGTGTGCAAACAATGAACCATGCCAATAACCAAAGCATTATAATTATTGGATTATAATAAATGTTGTTAAATAAAATTCATTAATCTATAAACAGTACCTATTTATTTGTAGTACCAACAATCAAAAAGCGTAATTTTGGTCTAAAATAGGTATATAATATTTAATACCTAAAATAAAACATCTAAAATAGGTATATATTTTATCACATAACTTCTTAATGTTGGATATAGTATGTTGCTATCTTCTCTCAAGCTCATACCATTAACATGTAAATTGACAACAGCCTTCATTGCTTGAGGTAGGTGGGATCCTTTTTTCCTCGCAGATCTATCTAACTATGTTCGGCCCATCCTGGAATGTGGTTTTTGTTAAAATATTTATTTAAATAATTAGGTACTTATAAAAAGCAAATTATCTGGGTTAATAGGTAGGTACTCAATCTACTAAAGGTGGCATTGAACCAAGGATTGGGGGTGCTTGTCGATATTCAGCTACTATTTACACAAATCAAATCAGACGAAATTTTACTTACTTTATTTTTATACAATTTTCACTACAAAAACACAAAACACGGACTCGCGCGGCCGTCTTCGCCGCTAGTTCCCTGTCGACTGGGGAAGGAGGGGGGCTCCTCAAAAACGCTTACATAATGCCGTTTGCACCAAAGGGCTACGTCGCATTTCTGAATTATTTGCATGGTTCACTCTGTACTGCTGTTCGTTGTTAACCACTCGACCCTATTGGGAGACTTTCCAAATGCCTTTTTTACACCTAAAACGGTTACCATTTCAGTGATAGGATTGCAATTCAGTAATATTCCAGTTACTTAGCGATATAGTTGATATTTCCTTAATTTTATTAACTTTGCTTGTTTGTGACTAATATTTACAATATTGAGATGGACAAAAAAAAATCTGGTAGGTACGTACTTATCGTATCAAAACTATTATTTTATTGAACATCATAAAATTCATTACAAATCACATTTCTTAATGTCACTATTACTAAGGACTGAATTTAAACTTAGGATTAACCTAAAGGTACTCTTTAACAAAATGTTCATGTTTACTTATTTGCGTAAACGTAGTGAGCGTGTAGCTATTACAAAGGTTTTCATTATTTGCAGCCGTGGAGACAATGCCTCTGAGGAAGTAGCGTTCAGTGCCTCGTTCGGTCTCGGGAAACGCTAGCCCGCCACCGCTGTCGCCTTTGCAGAGCGCCGTACCTGGGGCAAGATGTTAAGAGTCAAAAGCCTGTCTTTCATTCAATAGACTTAGATATAGGTATTTAGTAACCTATTCCGTTAACTATTCCTCAAGAATCATAAAAAACCCTGTAAGAAATCGACACGTGTTTCACCTTTCAACGAGGCATCCCCAGGATGACGATTGACCAGTCGCAAACCAGAACACGAAGTGTTGTCACGCCGAGTGCTGGATGAAAAATGCAAAGTGAACAAATTGGTTTTTTTTTTTTGAGTCGTCTCGCTGGTCATCCTTTGAGGTTGTCGGCTTTCCGGACTTTCTGAACAAAATCGACAAGCACCCCCAGCCCCCACTTATATAGGATTACTAACACACAACACGCCGTGTTTTGGTTTGCGACAGGTCAATCGTCGTATCATGGAAACCAGTCGTGTCGCGGCGATACGTCGCCTACAGTTGCCGCCTGCGGTCGGCTACGGGAATGTACCTTTATAAATCTTGACTGGGGAATCCGATTTTGGTCGGTAGACAATCCGTGTTACTTAACTCTTTTCATGGGATATACTTGCGCCTAACCTTTATAAATCTTCTGTAAAGGTACCATTCCGTAGCCGACCGCAGGAGGCGTGTCCAGGGTATCCTGTTGTCTGCACGTCCAGGATCTGATGGAGGCTATCGAAGGTGCCTAACTCTTAGCACGATATGAAGTGCTTGATAGACTTACCATTCCCATATCCTGCACAAATCTTATCGCTGGTGATGTACTCTCTAAAGCCAGGTGGAGACGCTGTGATGCATTGCTCAATGTCCACGTAGGGCAGTTCGACGACCTTGAGGAACTGAGAGGCCTGCTCGTTTTCTGCGGTGAGGCCCCAACCTGCCACCTAGGAGGGAATTAAAAAGATATTAAACATGGCCTATATTCCCGTATCCTGTTAATAATAGTCCTCCAGACCGTATTTCGGCCACGGCGGCCAATCTCAACGGAGACTAGCCTTCGGCGCGGGACATATTATAGTGCAGGCGTGTGTGCGCAGGCACAGGTGCACTCTCTTCCCTCACTCTCATAGTCCGATGGGTCGGCAATCCGACACGAACGGAGAGAGATCAGGCGCAGGACCAACGGCCACACGTGCGCACCGAGGTACGGGGGTAACACACACCGCCACCTTCCAAATTCCGGGCTGTAGTAATAGCCTGGAATTTGGAAGGTGGCGGTTAAATTCCGGTAAAATTTCTAATGGAAAAACCTATTAATAACACTTTGCTCGACTCGGGAATCGAACCCAGGACTCCACGCGGTCGCGCTTGCTACCACGAGACCAACGGGGCAATCAAATATCGTGTTACCAAGTAGCTGGCTTGTGCAGGTCAGATAGGCACTCGTTCTATGTAAAATACTGGTATTCAGCTGCATCCGGTTAGACTGTAAGTCGACTGTCGACCTCAACATAGTTGCATAGTTGGGAACCGGCTAGACAAATGATGATGATGATGATGATGTAGTTATCAACATAACATCATGCTTGTATTCCCCGAAGGATTTGGCGGAGGTGTACCTATAGTGCACGCAGTTCACCAGTTATGTTTATGTTGTATAAGTTATAGTTAATGGTGTAAAGTGTCGAGTGTTCTTACCTTCCCTAAATGTCCTGGCTGCAGCTGTCTCCTGGCAAAGCTAACTTCAAAATCCAAGCAGACCGGTCTGACAAACGTGTTGTACACGACGGCAGTCTCCAGGATCAGCATCGCTATGTCATTTTGGAATTTCGCTGCACTGCCTTGGATGGGAACCGGGATTTTTATTTCTTTGACCTGTTGAACATGAAGCTTAGTAAGCCTATATCTAAATCTAATGTTCCCCCTGCAGAGACTCGGGCCTCTTCTCCGAAAGAGGGAGTGCGGGCTGTCACCGTAATACACATCGCGGGTATGCTAGACAAGCTTACATCAGACTTCTGCGCGTCCACATCTCGGTCGTCGTCCCAAGGGCGGTAGATCTTGCCGATTGCCACCGCGAACATGGAGGCTGGCTGTTGCTCACGTGCGTCGTTCCAGAAGCATTGGGCAGCTGGAATCAATCAATTCTTTTTAAAGTTTCAAGGTAATTTATAGGTGCTTTATAAGGAATGGTTTAACCGCCTCTGTGGTCTAGTGGGTGACCTGCCTCAGACCCAGAGTTCCCGGGTTCATTTTCCAGTGGGGGCTAAACTTTCTGGTCGGTTTGGTTGGTGGTAGCAGGGCTTGTTCTAAGTCCGCCTGGCTAGCTACCAGCATCTTATCTAAGTTTGTCGCCATAACAACAATGTTAACAGCATTGTTGTGTTTCGGCAGTTAGAGGTAAGATAGCCAGTTCCTCTGTGAGGATTCCGGGAGAAGCTAGCTTCCACCTTATGAGGGACATTTGCTGGAGCGAATTTTCGCGCGGTGCGAACGGCGAAGCGTCTTGCGACTAACGGCCAGTTTCTTCATCAAAACTAATAGTAAATTGTTCTTCACTACCGAACAGTTGACTATTACTTTAGCTGTTACTTTTGATGAAGAAACTGGCCGTGAAACAAATGAATAGAAATGTACTGTCATGCCACGCCCGCCGCACCGCCGTTCGCGCCGCCCGTTCCGTGGCCAGGCGGTTAGGTCTGATTATCACTTTCCATCAGGTGAGATGCAAGGCCAAGGCTTCAAGCTTCCACGTTGGGAATTTAAAAAAAATGGTATGTTAAAGGCAAAAGAGGCGAAAAAAAGTCGTTTTTGTAGATTTTGACACCAAAGCTGCAGATGGACTCACCTGATATAACAACCTTGTTGGAAACGAGTGATCCTCCGCAAATCTGTATGTAAGATATTGTGGTCTTCCGGTAGACGCTGACGTGCCACGGCAGCTCTCCTCGCTTGGCTGCTCTGCCGTCAATTATGAGGTCCACGCCATCAGGAGTTACTCGGCCACATTCTGAGAAGAAGGTGCATCAGGTTACTGTGCCAAGTACCAGCTCAAGTTTTGTCGATCGATACAGCAACAGACGTTCGACATCGTATTTTTTGTCGGATCTATATCAACATATGTCGTGATCAATTTTAACGTGATTTTTACCTTTAATAATAATCCATCGTTAACAGGCGTTATTGGATCCTTAATATCGAGCAAATTCGATTCGATTTTTTTTACAGATCTTAATTGAAATAAAGAAAGTCTAAAAGTGACATTTACACGAAAGAAATGTAATTAATTATCTGTGTATGAACAGTACTATCATCAACCTTATTCAAATCCTCAACATTTTTCTGAGTAACAACTTCTATCGACACATTTTCTACTTGATACTTCTCTCCACAGGCGTACAAAAAGTAATTGATATACACCATAACAGTATCATTGATCAATATAGTGACATTTGTTCCGTTTCTGGTCAAACCTGGGGAGCAGACAGCGACGTTGTCCCAGCTTCCGTCGATGCATCTCATGTAGGGGAGGGTGTAGGACGAGTAGTAGTTCGGGCTGTTACATTCGGGCCTCACGACTGTCCCCGAAGGTTCGTAGGCGTTACAGGTGCGGTGGCTCTCGATAGAGCCGGAGACGAGGCAGTGGAACTGCACGGATGGGTTGTTGTCTAGCTTGCAGAAACCTGGAGGAATGGGGATGTTTTAGTATAGCAAATGGAAACTGAGTTTGAATGCAGTAGTCGAGATAGAGCAAGACTGCCCCGCGGGCCTGAAAG
The DNA here is from genome assembly GCA_947363905.1 of Lithophane semibrunnea. Lineage (NCBI taxonomy): Eukaryota > Metazoa > Arthropoda > Insecta > Lepidoptera > Noctuidae > Lithophane > Lithophane semibrunnea. The sequence continues at coordinate 8,575,966 of OX376214.1, read as the reverse complement.
TGGCCGGCGAGCGTTTTTACCTGGCCAGCTATTGTTTTTTTACAACAGATTTCAGTATTTCAAATCAGATCCAACAAATATTTTGCCCATTATGATTTTATGAACCCACTATCAATCCATCAGGTTAAGCTACGCTTGCCGGGGCTGGTCTGTGGATGGGTGACCATCTTAACATACCGAGACTCCTCCGTGCCTCGGAAAGCACGTAAAGCCGTTGGTCCCGGCTGTCCTTCAAATCAAATCAAATCAAATCATTTATTGTGGATCATAGGTTCATAAGATGTTGTGTTAGTAACAGATAAGTCTGCTATGTCCCGCCATTGAGGCATACAAAATTCATATTTAAAGTTCGGAACATGGTTAAAATGCAGTAGGTACATCAAATTATCATGCAATCCATTATGGTTAAGTTAAGTTAGTATAATATTTATGTCAAATTACAAACTAGTCATGTTACAAAATAATTTACAAAACAATTGCACAGTGCTTACTTAAGTATCTAGTTTTTACATTTATGATTGTGTACCACTTGGTTTGTTGTCATCAACCTGCTGATTCAATGTATTGGCATTTAGAAATTCTCCTATAGACTAATAACCTTTACTTATCAATAATTTGAGTAGTATTTTCTTTAAGGTATGTATATCGCTCATGGTTCTGAAAAAAGGTGGAAGATTATTAAAGATACGTGGGCCCATACAAAAGATGCTTTGGTGCAAAAGCTTTGTTTTACTGGTTCTGGTGCCAGTCCTTCGTGCACAGTCGTTACGGGTCGTCAGAAGCTCGACAACTAGTCTTAAAGTTTTGTTTAATTGTAATAGTTAGGTGTCTACCACAACTGTAGGTAATATTTAGTTACAAAAGATGGCCCGCCGGTTATAACGAAATCAAAGTTTAAGCCCATCTACAATATTAGTTGAGCACGAGCAGCCTTGAGCTAGAGGATAAATTATTAGTTCTTGGTGTAAGAATTACAGGCTCTTTGCCGTTGTATTTCATATATATTGCACTAGATAGGGCCCAACATATCTCCCTGTGGAACACCTTACGAAAAAATTCTAAAACAGACTTCATTTTTGGAAAATTTCGCAGAATCAAATACTACATAGATACGCATTCATAGTGTACGGGAAAATTAACATCCTTCCTTATACAAACCAATAAGTTGTAATTACTTTGTAGTACATACACATCCTATCGAAAGCTTAGTTTAAGTCAACAACACCGCTTAACTACGCATTCAAAAGAATTTAGATATTATCATTCTATACTTACGGATGCATTTAGGAATAGAATTAAACCAGGTTCCATCCAGACAGATGACGCTATTAGTCCCCACGACTCCGTATCCTGGTGGACAGGTGACATTCAGGTGTAGCGATGGGAAGCCTTGCCCAGGTTTCGCGTATGGGGCGTTTGCTACTACGTAAGCACCGTGCTCTGGGTATGGCGGCAGGATACATTTGCCTGATTGTATTGATCTGAAATTGTTGATTTGTTTAGTATTTTTGAGTTTAAACTAATTCGATATCTTTTTCTTTTGACTTGTGGCTCTCCCAAAGTTTGTCTGGAAATCGCCTTGTATAATAAGATAACAGCACTTGTAATAAGACCATTTCTATATCTACTCTACGAAGACAATATTACATTTCCTTTCTTACTTTTTGATACAGCGCCTCAGATCACCTCAGACAAATCTGTTATTTTTTCTTTCGTTTCTACTGTGTTCATTGCTACGCGTGCAGGATACAAAGGTATAAACTATCGATTTATGGGATACTAGTTTTTGTCCGTGGCTTCGCCCGCGTGGTGGTCGGAAATTATCCCCCGGGAACGCACTACCGGAATAAAAAGTATTCTATATATCCTATTCCCGGTCATGGCCTACACATATGTCAAATTTCATCCAAATCTGTTCAGCTAATAAAAAATTAGCGTGAAAGCGAATTCTCGGTAAATTAGCTGAACAGATTTTTGTTTTTAGCTTGTATGGACGATAGCGTCCATACATACATGCATTAACGGGAACGCTCTTTGTTAGTTATCATACTATATGTATAGGTTATAAACTATCTGTCTGCCAAATTTCATACAAATCCGTTCAGCCGTTTTAGCGTGATTGAATAACAAACATCCAAACACACAAACTTTCACATATATACTTATTATATTATATACATTATATTAAGTAGGATATTTTGTTTACCTGTTCGTATCTGTTGAGTTCGTCGGCAGCTGTCGGTTGCACAGTTCATCAGACTCGTGAGATCCATCTGCACACTCGTTTATCTGCTAACAAATAACTATTTCACCTCACAAGCTCGGAAAGATTCTGTTTAGGTATCATTCGAAATCTGAGTGCAAAAGTGCATTTTATCCGCTATCGCGAAGTTTTATCTATCACGAAGATGCTCCCCACTCCGCTCCGCTCCGTACTAAACTACAGCCTACAGTACAGTACTCGCGGAGTGGGGCGCGTCTTCGTGGATGTCACTATCTGTACAGAGGCTATAGACAAAATCCCTTTTCTGTAAGCGTTAACGCCAACGGAAAGATCAAATTGTATGGAGTTGACATTAGCTTTAGAAATGTCACGTGACTGCTGCTGTCAACTACATACAATTTGATCTTTCCGTTGGCGTTAACGCTTACAGAAAAGGAATTTTGTCTAGGCCCCCAGAGGCTATAGACAAAATCCCTTTTCTGTAAGCGTTAATGCCAACGGAAAGATCAAATTGTATGGAGTTGACATTAGCTTTAGAGATGTCACATGACTGCTGCTGTCAACTACATACAATTGATCTTTCCGTTGGCGTTAACGCTTACAGAAAAGGGATTTTGTCTAGGCCCCCTGGACGGATTAGGTTGTTTGGTAGGTACACATGAATTCTGTGACCCAAACTCGATCGTGTTACGTAAATTAATTAATTTTGAATATGAGGTTCACTGTTGGGGGACAAACATGAAAATAAAAATAAAAGTTTTGCCACGTTGCTACAGTTGCCACCTTTCCACACTTGCCATCAGCAAAACTAAATAAAATAGCTAGCTACTCACCTTATTACAATCAGAGACTTGATCCACACAGGCGCCGTCCGCGCATTGGAACCGGTACGACGGACATTTTCTAGCCGCGCAAGCGCTAGTTTCCTCGTCTGAGCCATCCGGACAGTTCGGGATGCCATCACAGAGGTCCGAAGCAGGGATGGCACTGCCATCTTTACAGCGAAATTGGCCTCTGTAAAAGAATTCACAGTATGACACAACTTAGATGTAGCATCGGCAAAATGCGTAAAACCGATCACACTCCGAACACACCTGTGTGTTGAAATAAGCTTTTCAACAAACTTGCTCGTAAAGTGGCTCTTATTGAACCGCTTTTAGGTTCATAATGCAGTGTATTATGGAAGCGTGCTTTTTACTTTAATAAATAATAAATAAATAAATAAAAATTTATTTATAAGTAGTTTGTACATGGCATACAGAGTTGTCTTAAACTAAAATGTTAATAATAGCTAATATTACCGCACTAGTGCGGTAATGTGCGCCACAGATTACTATTTACTAGGCGGAGTAATGACATGGCAGTATGCAATTAGTAAGTACTATCATGGCAGTATGGAATTTGTATTCAATAGACATTGTTTTTGGTGAAGCTTTATACCAAAGACAAGCGCTCAAAAGCAAGTTTTTATTTAAAAAAAAAACCATAAGCAAACCAGTGGCGTTTAGTTATGGTAAAAAAAAACCCATGCATGCCCATGGGATTTTTTTTACCTTATCTAAACGTCTGTGGGATACTATACATTGAATTAGTATGAACTATCCTACTCATAAAATATGAGCATTCTCTATATACACCTGAGCAGAGACTTGCGCTTTTTTCCGGTAAGACCGCGGATGGCAAGCACGCAGGCCACTTGATCCGCCCCGACGAACCGCGCTGGCCTGCCCGTGTGTGTGCCACCGCGTTCGCGCTGAATAAAACTCTATCTGTACTATTAAATAAGGGTTTATATCGTCTGTGGCAATTTCAGTTCATATTGTTCACTACCCTAACCCCATTTGCGTATTATGTATTATAAACATTATTATATTTTATATACCTAGGCTGTTCAGCGGTATTACCAGTGCCTTTGTTTACACCCGCATCGCATCGCTAGCGGAAAAAACAAAACCAGCCGCCATTTTTCATAAATATTTGTTAACTTTTTTGTTGTGTGGTTAAAATCAATATACAAAATGTCGATTTCACGTAGGGGAGAAGAGCGTAATTTCGTATTTAATACATAGTAATAAATAGATTTGACTTCGCCATGATATGTTTAGTTATAGTATATTTTTCTCATTAAATCATATTTTTTTGCATAGGCTGTCTAACGATTTTGCCAGTGCCTTTATTTACACCTATGGAAAAACAAAACCAGCGCGCCATTTTCGATAAATATATATTATCGTTTTCGTTGTGTGGATAATTATTATTAAAAATACAAAATTTAAAGTATTGTCACCAACCGACATAGAAGTTTTTAAAAGAAACTCCGGATGGTCAGTACCTGGCAACAAAGGTCAGATAAACTTTATAAATCTATCATCTCTATAGTTACGTATACGTTATTGTAGCATAAGTTCTTACAACAAGTCTGTTTTTTTCCTCGCAAGTGTGTTGAAAAACGTCGTATGAAACGCGTGTGCATTGATTATTACACTCTCGCCTACCTTATCGCGCTCGCCTGCGGCTCGCGCCAATAATACCGCCTCGACTGTGATATCCAACACTCGTATCACAATGTACTATTATAGTGCTAATTTTTATACAAAAAAAACTTTTACAAGAATATGAATATGAATGACGCCTCTTAACGAAAAACAGACAGACGGACATGACGGAACTATAAGGTTTCCTTGTTGACTACGGAACCCTAAAAAAACCAACCGACTTCCGAAAATAACACAAAACAAATGAAAAATAACTTTAATTTTCGGAAGTCAGTGGCAAAAAACGAAAATTGAAAACAATAGATCGATTTCGGAGAGTTATTTTTTTACTCTTTTGATGTTTTTTTGAGAGTCGGTTGTTTTTTTTTTCGTTAAGAGGCGTTTCATGAACAGCATTTCATGAAACGCCGGATGGTGGGTATTTTGAGATCTTAGTGAAGATCGAAATTGCGTTCATAGAAGCGGGTTCCCGTGACCTTTCTAAGGAAACGGTCCAGCATCCTATAATATATATGAATATAGTGAAGAGGATGCAAGCAGAAGTCATGATCTTCGGTCAAGAAATAATAATAAACTTACATAAACTGATTGATGTAATCTTTATGTTGATATATTTCTGTGAAGGTTGTGACTGAGGCAATGTTGCAGTCTTGTGAGACCCTCGGTGCTGTGGATGCGACGCCTCTGAGGTAGAACCGAGTTGTGCCGCGTTCCATCTCTGGGAAGGACAGTCCGCCCCCACTGTCACCTTTACAGACTGCCGCCGTACCTGGGATGGGAAGGAACGACTTTCATTTTTGTTATTATATATCATATTGGTGAAGGAATTGCTAACGGCCACATTAGCAATTCCTCTAAAAGCAATTCATTACTTAACAATTGGCAATTCCTCTAATTTGACATGAAATGGTGACACATATTAGCTGAATCATTATGTACTCAATTAAATTCATATTCGAATCATATTTGTTGTACAAATATTGTTGCATGAAAATTACCTATTTAATAAAAAAAAACGTAATTTCAATTAATTTATTTTAATTTAACATTAAACTTCATATAGCAATTCATAATTTGTGGACCATTTTAATAATCTCCATACAAAACTGTGAAACAGATTACAAAACAATTAAATATAAAGAGTGAAGTAGATATTAGGAAGTTAGGTTAGATTTAGGAATTGTACCTATATAATGATTTGCGCGTAAATCATATTATGAATTGTCAGTTTGTGACATTTTACGATGATTCATAATATTTTCCCGCTGCTAGAAATTCAGGAAATGAATTGCTTTTAAAGGAATACAAAATTTAAATAATGGCATGCGACGACGGCTCTACGTTGACCATTTTTGTACCTATGTCTTGATTTCTGTCTGAAATATTTCTTGGGTTACAGCTTTTAAACTTATTTTTTTCTTTAAATATATAAATTAAAAAAAAACACAATTATGTATTCCAAAATTTTAAGTTTTCACTTCTGTCGGCAGTCGATGCATGAATACCATTTTTTTGTTTTGCACTTTTTGTTTTGAATTTCATCACTTACCGTCGTTATAACCGGCGCATATCTTGTCGCCGGTGATGCTCTCCGTAAAAGTCTCCGGCGTGATATCATAGCACTTTTGAATGGGCACAAACGGTAGTTGCACCGTCTGCAGAACCGGGGAAGCTGGCCCGTTTTCTCCTGTCAAACCCCAGCCCGCGACCTAAAAGTGTTGTATTCGATGCACTCATCAAGTAATGTCAATTAAAACATAATAAACTACCATAGATTTCATTTTTAATACATTCATAAGTACAGGGTGTAACGGACAGTCCTCCGCAAATTAACAGGGCGCATTCAGCTCATTATTTTGAATCATATTCCAACAGTTTCATTTTTTTATCGTTTTTTCAGTAAGTACTTATTCCTTTATTTCAGTGAAAAATTACATTCTCTGTACGTAGCACTCAATATATGTAAATAAAACAACTGAAATAAAAAAAATCTGCAATGGATGTTAAAATACTATAACGAACGACGCGTGAAGCTCAGAATTAGCGTCTGGGTCGTTTTCATCGCGTGAGTCGCGCGGTTCATCGTGTTCACACAGAGCGCGGGCGCGGGGCGGCAGCGGGTCGGGCGCGGGACGGCAGCGGGTCGGGCGCGGTTGTACTTTGACAGACGGCAGCGATTGCAGTGTGAAAATGTTGGGTGATTCTGACACGGACGAAGAATTATTATTTTTTACTTATTTTAAAGAGAAGAAAGCGAAAATGGAAAAAGTTGTAGGTTCATGACATTAATAAAAAAAAACATCAATATGGAGAATATCATCGATACGTGTATTGCAACGAATGTAACGCCGCTACACCCACATTGCTATTCTGTAATCATCTTACCTTGAAAACTTAGGTGAAGTGAGAGTGGAGTGAGTCATTGTCATCGATACCTACTGATGCTAAGGCAGTGACAGTTTATTCCAAGCTCACTTTGATATTTTACTACACTTAGTTTTCACGGAGATATTTTTACAGAATAGCACAACCGCTCCCGTCCCGCGCTGTTGTGTCAGCGGGCGCGGCTCCCGCTCCGCGCCCGACCGGCGCCCGCGTTCTGTGTGTTGACATCCATATAATTCCTTGAATTACAATTTATGACACCCGCCGTACTCCCGCGCCCGACCCGCTCCCGCCCCGCGCTGTTGTGTCGGCGGGCGCGGCTCCCGCTCCGCGCCCGACCGGCGCCCGCGTTCTGTGTGTTGACATCCATATAATTCCCTGAATTACAAATTATTATACCCGCCGTACTCCCGCGCCCGACCCGCTCCCGCCCCGCACCCGCTCTGTGTGTGGCTTTAACACAAAAGCGATTCATAATTTGTCCACCTTTTTACGAATCTCCATAGAAAACTGTCAAGCAGATGAATTATTTCGTAAAATGAATTGCACACAGATCATTATGAATTGTCAGTTTGTGATATTTTACGATAATTCATATTATTTTCCTCGTAAGATTCTGCCAAAGTGGCCGATTTAAGCCCCCTGTTCTGTGCTTCAATTTCTTACCTTCCCGAAGTTCCGCACCTGCAGCTGTAGGTCATTGAACTTGGAGTCAAACAAGTCCAAACACACTGGCCTGACGTAGGTGTAATACACGACCGGCGTCTCCAGGATCAAAACTGCTATGTCATGTTGGTAGTTTGTGCGCACGCCTAGGTAGCGGTCCGGGATCTCGATGGATTTTAACTGTGGAAGTAAAGTTTTAGAAGTATTTTTCAACACACTTGCTCGTAAACTGGCTCCTATTGAATCGCTTTAAGGTTCATAATGCAGTGCATCAGCACCAAATTCAAAATGTAGCTTTTTTTCAGTCAACTGTTCTTTTGCACTGTTGTATTTTCAATCCTCGGCGCTGAGGCGAGAGTTATAAATCCAACAGCGCGGAAGAACAGTGGACAGACAGACAGGCAAACAGACGGACTTGGCGAAACGATAATGTTTTTTTTTTAACGTTTAGCTCAAGATGCTCTTCTGAAGACGACCGCAACCGCAAACCGGCGGCAAGTCGTCCAATTGCAATGATAGACCGCAGCGACTCAGGCTGGCCGCACCGCACCTTTTTGTATGAAAATGCGTTGCACTATGCACTGTAAGGCGCGTTTGACTTTAATTTTACCTCAGATTTCTGTGCGTCCTTGTCATCTTTATGGTCCCAATCCCTGAACAGCTTAGCCGCGGCCACTGCGTACTTGGAGGCAGCGTGCTTCTTTTCCTTAGCTTTATCCCAAAAGCAGTGGGCAGCTGGAAATATATATGGGCGCCAAACAGTTATTTTAATTATTTTGTACTTAATCTGACTTCCATATTATTTATTGAATTAATACTTGTATTTCCGGTTGTAGGTATTTATAAAAAAGTTTATATTATGATACCTTCCTTTCGATTTATTTAAAATATTGTGGTTTCCGGTTGTATTTATGAAAAGTTAATTTTGTAATACCTTTTTGGCGGTATCTACATCGCCACATGCGAACTACGCATCGAAGACCTGACGTCACACAAAAATCCTGACGTCACATAAATCCTGCATCGCGCCATTAGAGTTTACCGTGTAGTGAACATATATACAAAAACCCAATATCAATCATTGGGCAGTTGCCCGCCAGACACAACACCCGTCTGGTAGGAGGATCCTCCCTTTTCTATGGTGGATGAGTGAACTTTACACCCTGTTCCTCATACCCCTAAATTGGTGACCCCGAATATGAACGTCAACGCAGCCTTCGTGCAACTACTCCAGCGTGACGTCATCATCATCACTCCCGCAAGCTTTCAGTGAGGCGAGTCACACAGCCAAGCCAACACCTGAGGCGTCAACGGGTTTCCTGACCACCAGCATGCAGCGAACGCGCATTCCTGGTCATCACCCTCAGCCTCATCACCCCGACCCACTGGGGAATCACCTCAATCACCTCAACCTCATCACCCTGAGCCACTGGGGAATCACCGCAATCAACTCAATCACCGCAAACAGTTCCGACCCACTGCGAACAATGCGGCACCGGGTTCCGACTCACTGGAACCACAACTGGCACTGGCAAGCATCGCAAGATACAAGACTCAGCCCACTATCGACCTCCGGTCTCCGGAGGGGAGTGATGTGGCGGTATCTACATCGCCACATGCGAACTACGCATCTAAGACCTGACGTCACACAAAAATCCTGACGTCACATAAATCCTGCATCGCGCCATTAGAGTTTACCGTGTAGTGAACATATATACAAAAACCCAATATCAATCATTGGGCAGTTGCCCGCCAGACACAACACCCGTCTGGTAGGAGGATCCTCCCTTTTCTATGGTGGATGAGTGAACTTTACACCCTGTTCCTCATACCCCTAAATACATTTTGATTTATTTAAAATAAAGTAGTTTCCGGTTAGATTTATTTTTATAAATTTCTATTATGATAACTTCCTTTTGATTTGTTTAAAATATTGTTTCCGGTTGATTTTATTTTAAGTTATATACTGGTATTAAGGATTTATCTTGACATCCGCTTGAATTACTTAAAATGTTATTTCCTTTAGAATTAGAAGGATTTATGTTGACATCCGCTTGAATTATTTAAAATGTGATTTACTTTAGAGTTGAGGACTTATTTTGACTTGCATATCCGCTTGATTTATATAAATTCTTTTTGGCGGTAAAGTTTCGCGCTAATTTTGTGTATATTAAAGAATGTGTTTCCATTAGCATTGCAATAGTTTATACTATTGCAATGCTAATGGAAACACATTCTTTGTGCGCTGCTCATGGAATAAACACCCTGAGTTGAAGTAAGTTATTTTATTTGTGCTCTCTTATCTCCATTTTCCTATTGCTGTATATTTGTGTGATAAATTGGTGGAAATATGTGTGACTCCGGCAACGACGGCGATGATGCGCCGACAGCAGCGGTGGGATTCGAACCCACGCCTCCGAAGAGACTGGTGTGCCAATGTTGACCAAACCATTGCAACTATTGGCATATCACAGCATGAAGCTCGCATGAAGGCAATACTGCAGCTGAAAGGAAGAGCGAAGACGTGGGCTGATACGTGGTCCCTACAATCCACCACGTGGGAGCAAGTTAAGCAAGACCTGATCCAGACGTTCGGCGAAGAGTTCCGGTATGCTGACGACGTCCAGCGGTGGCGCGACTACACGTCGGAGCAAGCGAGCAGCTACGCGGACTACGCAACCACGGGATGGACGCTGTTCAAGAGAGTGCGGCCCGAAGCCGCGGACACCGAGGTAATTGACGCCCTTATTACTGGTATCTACCCTGATTTTGTGAAATGTGAAATGTGAATTGTTACGTAATACGCCTGACTCTATGCCCAAACTAGTCTCCGTTTTGAAAACTTTTCGCAAACGTGACCGACCGAAAACAGACAGTACAGACAAAAATCATCTCAACAAAAAACCCCGGCTTTCAGATACATCTGATTCATTCTTAGGTCAGTCGCCAATTTGTTTCAAATGTAAAAAACCTGGTCACCGAGCTCGTGACTGTAAGGAAAAACCGACACAAAATACAGACTCTAATATTTCTGGAAAGCCAGCCTCTCGAGATACGCCAGATAACCGTAAGTTAATTGAATGCAACTATTGCCATAAAAAGGGGCATTTAGAAAAAACTTGTTTCCGTAAACAAAATGACGAGAAATCGAAGTCGACTGATCAAAAATCCGTTAATTTTTGTGGTCCAATAAATCGTTGCACGACTACCGTCAAAATTGGAGCTCATTCATATCCTTGCCTATTTGATTCCGGCGCAGATTGTTCGTTAGTACGTAAAAGCATTTCTGGTTCGATTCCGGGCAAAAGGAAGACTGTCAATATAGTTTTCAAGGGAATAGGCGGTGTGAATGTCTTGTGTTCTCAGAGTATCTCTGCTATTGTCGAGATCGATCAAGTTAGTGTAGAATTAGAACTATTTGTTGTGGAAGATCACCAAACCCAGTTTAATATTTTAATTGGCTATGATTTAGTGCAAATCCCGGGTCTTACTATCACATTAATTGATAAATAAATGACTGTCTCGAGAAATATGATTGTTAATGAATGTTCTTTAGCAGAGTCGGAAATAAAACTAAATACTGACCTTGCTGAACCTACCATGTTAGAAAAATTAAATTAAATTTTAAACAAGTTTAAAGATAATTTCACTTCTGGTAATAAAGTTTCTGAGGTAATAACTGGTCAATTGACTATTAGATTAAAGAATAAAGTTAAAATTGTTCAACGTAGACCCTACAGATTGTCGCCAATGGAACGCGAGAAAGTGAAAGATATTTTAAACGATCTTAAACAAAACGGTATAATTCGAGACAGCTCATCCCCTTTTAGCAGTCCCATTTTATTAGTTAAAAAAAAAGATGGAACTGACCGATTATGCGTTGACTTTCGGGAGTTAAATGCAAACACAGTAAGGAATAATTTTCCATTACCATTGATTGCCGATCAGATTGATAGGTTAGGTACAGCTCGTTATTTCACTTGTTTAGATATGACAGCAGGGTTCTATCAAATACCGATTTCTGTAGATTCTATAGAAAAAACTGCGTTCGTTACACCTGACGGTCAATTTGAATTTTTACGCATGCCTTTTGGGCTGTGCAATGCGCCGTCTGTTTATCAGCGTGCCATTAATAAAGCTTTGGGTGACTATAAGGATAAGATTGCTCTAGTTTATATTGACGACGTCCTTGTAATTTCTGCTACTATAGAAGAAGGGTTAAGTAACTTGGAGTTAGTTTTGGAGAGTTTAACTAATGCAGGTTTTTCAATAAACATAAAAAAGTGCTCATTTCTAAAAAAATCGGTTGAATATTTAGGGAATATAATAGAAAACGGAACCGTTAAGCCTAGTCCCAGAAAATTAGATGCCCTCTCTAAGTCTGCTGTACCAAAAAACATTAAAGAATTACGGCAATTTAACGGCCTAGCTGGTTATTTTAGGAAATTTGCACCAAATTTTTCGAAAATCATGGCCCTTTATATGAATTAACAAAATCTGGCGTACCTTGGAGATGGACTGAGAAACAGGAAAATGCCCGAAAGGAAATAATTAGTCGATTAACATCTTCCCCACTCTTGACAATTTTCAACCCTGATTTACCATGTGAACTCCATACAGACGCTAGTTCTATAGGTTATGGTGCAGTTTTGATTCAGCGACATGATAAGAATCCTCATGTCGTTGGTTATTTTAGTATGCGACCGACCAATACTGAGAGCAAATACAATTCATATGAGCTCGAAACATTGGCTGTCGTCAAATTTATTAAACATTTCCGCCACTTTGTATGGTAGATGCTTTAAAGTAGTAACAGATTGCAATTCACTGAAAGCATCCAGAACCAAAAAAGAACTAACGCCAAGAGTACACCGCTGGTGGGCATTTTTACAAACTTTTCAATTTGATATCGAGTATACCGGATGTAATGGTAAACACTCTTGTCATTCAAACCATGGGTAGTTTACTTAAATATATAAATAAATGACCGAACACAACAAAAAAAAAACGTTATTTTCATTAAAAGATTTTAAAAAGTTTCTATCTGACATCGTGCTTGCTAGCGAAACAGCTGACTGACTAAGGGAGGGATCGCGCTCGCTGCCGGTCAGGTCACATCCCGTACTCCCCGCCCGTGTTGAGACGCAAGTTCGTTGCCCTAGCACATAGGGCCACGAACTTGCGTCTCTTGTGGTAAAATTTTGATCAAAAATTTTTTTTATAAAAGTTGTAATTTTCCATTGATTTTACGTTCTATTAATGAAACCAAACCGCTGGTTTGAATGACAAGAGTGTTTACCCTAACACCCTGTAGGAAAGGTGACAGACTTTCTCATGCCGATTTTTTCAGTCGAAATCCCGTAGCGAGCCCCTGTAAAATTCCTACAGATAATATCTCGTTGCAATTTTCAGTAAACTCTTCTACACTTGATCATAACTGGCTCCTAATAGAACAAAAACGTGATCCAACTCTTAAAAACATAGTTGAACAACTTAATTCTGATACAATCCCAAAAGATATTGCTGACACCTATGTCATATTACAAGATAAACTACTTAGACGTAAAGTTCAAATAAATAATAAAACTCGTAAACTTATTATTGTGCCACGTAATTATAGATGGAATCTGATATCCCACTATCATGATAATCTTCAACACTTCAGTTGGGAAAAGGTTCTAGCTAAAATAAGAGACCAATATTGGTTTCCCAATATTTCAAAAACAGTTCGAAGGTTTACTGAAAATTGTGTTAGTTGTAGAATTCGCAAAGGTATGTCGGGTGCTAAACAAGTTACCCTTCATCCTATAGATAAAATTGCAATTCCCTTTCACACTATACATGCTGACATAACTGGACGTATGAACGGTAAACGTAATAACGCTGAATATGCGTTTGTATTTATTGATGCCTTTACCAAATATACTCATTTAATTTATACCAATGATCGAACATCTGATACAGCCATATCTTGTTTGCAAGAAGTAATTTCTATTTTCGGCACCCCAAATAGACTCATAACAGATCAGGACAAAAGTATGACATCATCTGATTTCAAGAATTTTAGTCATCGTTTCGGTATTGAACATCACGTCGTAGCTAAAGGCGCTAGTCGGGCAAATGGTCAGGTAGAACGTATTATGAAAATCATCAAAGATAATATGTCTGTTGTAGAGCTTAATAAACAGTGGCACACTGCTATTCGATATTTACAATTGGCTATTAATTCTTCCGTTTCTAAAAGTACGGGAAAATCTCCCATGGAGTTGTTGTTTGGGAAAAAATGTTCACCGCCGGGTATTAAGCTCTTACAAATCGATGATGATGAACCAATTGAAGATCTTAATACTGTTAGATCTTTATGTAAATTAAGGATGGACGAGCGATCATTTCGGGACAAATTACGATTTGACAAGGGCAAAGCTCAAATCAAGCCTTTTGAAAAGGGGGACTTTGTCTTAATGCATAAGCATGAAAGACATACGACTAAACTTGGGCCTAAATATGAAGGTCCTATGGAAGTTCTAGAAGTATTGCCTAATAATTGCTACAAAGTAAAGCATGTCAATTTAAAGGGATGTTCCGAAAAGATCGCTAGTCAAGATTTTTTGAGACCAGCACCTCTGGCTCAAAATGATCCATTTATGGATGAAAAAGATAATGATAATGAACCGACCGTATGGGCGGATGATTCTTTGTAAATTATATTAGCTACTCCACCTTCCCCCCTATTACGCTGGCTGGCCACCATGTGTATCCTTTTTCCTGGTCTTAGGGCTATATCCCAGGCGGGTGATGCCATCAAATATGGCTAGATCCAAGGTGGGTGATGCCGTGTTAGGGGGCTATATCCCAGGCGGGTGATGCCATGTGGTATGGCTAGATCCAAGGCGGGTGATGCCGTGTTAGTGGGCTATATCCCAGGCGGGTGATGCCATGTGGTATGGCTAGATCCAAGGCGGGTGATGCCGTGTGTTTTTGGCTAAGCCCGAGGTGGGTGATGCCGTTTTGATGTAAAATGACAGCGCAGAGAGCGCGCTGGATCAGAATGGCCGTATGGGCGCCAAACAGTTATTTTAATTATTTTGTACTGAATCTGAATTCCATGTTATTTATTGAATTAATACTTGTATTTCCGGTTGTAGGTATTTATAAAAAAGTTTATATTATGATACCTTCCTTTCGATTTATTTAAAATATTGTGGTTTCCGGTTGTATTTATGAAAAGTTAATTTTGTAATACCTTCATTTTGATTTATTTAAAATAAAGTAGTTTCCGGTTAGATTTATTTTTATAAATTTCTATTATGATAACTTCCTTTTGATTTGTTTAAAATATTGTTTCCGGTTGATTTTATTTTAAGTTATATACTGGTATTAAGGATTTATCTTGACATCCGCTTGAATTACTTAAAATGTTATTTCCTTTAGAATTAGAAGGATTTATGTTGACATCCGCTTGAATTATTTTTAAATGTGATTTACTTTAGAGTTGAGGACTTATTTTGACTTGCATATCCGCTTGATTTATATAAATTCTTTTTGGCGGTAAAGTTTCGCGCTAATTTTGTGTATATAAACTATTGCAATGCTAATGGAAACACATTCTTTGTGCGCTGCTCATGGAATAAACACCCTGAGTTGAAGTAAGTTATTTTATTTGTGCTCTCTTATCTCCATTTTCCTATTGCTGTATATTTGTGTGATAAATTGGTGGAAATATGTGTGACTCCGGCAACGACGGCGATGATGCGCCGACATATACAATCAATATTACCATTGTGTGAACAGACATTTCACAGTTATTGTACCTCAGGCAGCGCAACCCACCAGCAACCTTATTGTAACGAGAATAAAGATCACTGTTTACAGTATTTACAGAAAACTTAGAGGTAAAATAACTGTGAAAGAACTGTAGCTGTAGGTAGCAAGACCTCGAAACTTAACTTTTCTATAAGTAACTAGTAAGTAACTAATAAGTAACTAGTAGTAAGACCTCGAAACTTAACTTTTTAATAAGTAACTAGTAAGTGACTAGTAGTAAGACCTCGAAATTTTAACTTTTTTTAACTAGTAAGCAACTAATATGTAACGAGTAGTAAGACATCGAAACTTAACTTTTCAATAAGTAGCTAGTAAGTAACTAATAAGTAACTAGTAGTAAGACATCGAAACTTAACTTTTCAATAAGTAGCTAGTTAGTAACTAATAAGTAACTAGTAGTAAGACCTCGAAACTTAACTCTTCAATAAGTAACTAGTAAGTAAAAACTAAAACCCAACTACGACAAAAACGCCAACTCACAAAAGATTAAACAAGACATCAATGTATATTTTTTTGTTTTCGTATAATTGCAAAAACTCTAGGTTTGGCACAAAATCGTGTTACAATTTTTTTTTTTAAATAATTATTGTCTTCTGTCGTCATCGTCATCCAGTACCAGCGAGGTAAATGTGTAACACACTTACAATGGCAATGCCTTTCATTTTGACCGTTAAACAACGTTCATTGCGTTATTAACATTGATGAGCAGTTACAAATTTTTCAAACATATAACGCGATCCTCCAAAATCTTTCAGATTGTGAGTGTCTGTTACGTAATTAAAGTCCTAGTACCAGGACTCCAGGAGCATACAGGATGTAAGGGTAAACACTCTTGTCATTCAAACCATGGGTAGTTGACTTAAATATAAAAATAAATGACCGAACACAACAAACAAAAAACGTTATTTTCATCAAAAGATTTAAAAAGTTTCTATCTGACACCGTGCTTTCTAGCGAAACAGCTGACTGACTAAGGGAGGGATCGCGCTCGCTGCCGGTCAGGTCACATCCCGTACCCCCGTCCGTGTTGAGACGCAAGTTCGTTGCCCTAGCGCATAGGCCAACGAACTTGCGTCTCTTGTGGTAAAATGTAGATCTAAAAAAATAAAAAATAAAAGTTGTAATTTTCCATTGATTTTACATTCTATAAATGAAACCAAACCACTGGTTGCAAGGATAACGGTGTTTACCCTAACACCCTGTATAACCTGATTACTACTAGACCTAACTAACTCACCAGAAATAACGATCTTGTTAGAAACAAGGGATCCTCCGCAGATCTGCTCGTAGGAATTTCTTCTCTGAGTAGGTTTCTGGTAGATAGCGACGTGCCACGCCACTTCTCCTCGCACCGCTTCTGTACCGCGATAGATCAGGCCTTGCGCGTTCGGAGTCACACGCCCACACTCTGAAGAGAAGCAACTAGCTTTGAGAACGAATATGTAAACTAAGACCAAGAGAACGTAGAACCTGGCACAGTTATTTGACCTCACAGCAGCAAGCCAACAACAACCTTATTGTAGCGAGAATAAGGATCATTGTGATTTTGACAGTGATGCAAATCAGAGGTTAAATAACTGTGAGGACGGTACTGTACTGTCAAACCAGAGGCCTAAAACGGCCACATTAGCAATTCCTCTAAAAGGAATTCATTTCCTGAATTCCCAGCAGATCATTAGCAATTCCTCTAATCTGACTCAACAGTTGATTCTTTCACAAATCACATGGCCTCATTAATACCCTAGAGTTATGGGATATCAAAACGAACACCATGTATAAACAACAAAAAAACCTATCTCTAATACCTTTTTGAGATTTGTCAGCTTGTAATTTGAAACCTAGATATCTTAGTTGAAGCTTACTCTATCACTGTTATTGAAAACTATCCAACTGTTATAAATATTAAAATTAATCCCTGTATCATAGTAGCCTTAAAAGCAGTACAGCCTTTCTGTTCCGGCCCCATCCGCCAATCATCTTCACTAATTTCATAATCCATCGTATCATCAACCTTATTCAAATCCTCAACATTTTTCTTAGTAACGATAGAAGATCGAGATATTAGCTGCTTGATACTTCTCTCCACTGGCGTACTAAAAGTTATTGATATGCACTTCAACAGTATCTTTGATTAATTTTAATTCTGGGCCTATAACCTATTGGAGTTTGGCGATATTTCAGTAAAAGACGTAAAATAAAATTTTATTCCTTCTAAAACATGACTTCTAGTTTTCCGTTGACATTCAAAGAACAAAACAACGCCACCCACGGCTAAAAACGAAACTAACTGATGCGTTTACAACACCTTTAAATTTAATTATTCAACAATTGTTCTATTTAATTGATTTGTATTTTGTTTTGACATTGATTTAATCAGACACTTATGTAATTCAAAATTTTGACAGAAAATTGACAAATCTGTGTATTGTTTTTGTATTTAATCTGGGTCAATGACCTGAAATGGATTTTATTTTATTTTAATTTTATTTTTGATCAATATTATAGTGATATTTGTTTAATTTCTGGTCAAACCTGGAGAGCAAACCGCGACGTTGTCCCAGCTTCCGCTGATGCATCTCATGTAGGGGAGGGTGAAAGGTGAGTAGTAGTTCGGTTTACATTCGGGACTCACGACAGTCCCCGAAGGTTCGTAGGCGTTGCAGGGGCGGCGGCCATCAATGGAGCCGGAGACGAGGCAGTGGAACTGCACGGATGGGTTGTTGTCTAGCTTGCAGAAACCTGGAGGATAGGGGATGTTTTAGTACAGCAAATGGAAACTGAGTTTGAATGCAGCAGTCGAGATAGAGGGTAAATTAGTTTTTGGTGTAAAAATTACAGGCTGTTTCCCGTTGTATTTCATAATTATGTATTGGATTAAATAGAGCCCAATATAGCTCCTTGTGGAACACCTTACGAAACCTTCTAAAACAGACTACATTTTTGGAAACTTTCGCAGAATCAAATACTACATAGACACGCATTCGAAAATTACACAAATTGACATCATTTTAGAAACAAATAAGTTTTTTAAACTTATTATGTAGTACATAGACATCCTATCGAAAGCTGAGTTTAAGTCAACCACACCGCTAAACTACGCATTCAATGGAATTGAGATAATATCAGTTTATACTTACGGACGCATTTAGGAATAGAATTAGACCAGCTTCCATCCAGACAGACGACTATATCAGTCCCCACTACTCTGTATCCTGGTAGACAGGTGACATTCAGTTTTAGCGATGGGAAGCCTTGCCCAGGTGTCGCGGATGGGATGTTTGCTACTACGTAGGTACCGTGCTCTGGGTATGGTGGCAGGATACATTGCGGCCTAAAATTGTTGATTTGTTTAGTATTTTTGATAGTTAATTGATTCAGGCGTGACTTTGCGGAAATCCATTATAAAACACAACAGACGCTGATACATTCAGTAACCTATTCCGCTTGACTATTCTTGAAGAGTCATAAAAACCCTGTAAGAAATCGCGCTGGACTCTGCGTCCAGCGCTCGGTGTGATAACACGTCGCGTTCTGGTTTGCAATTGGTCAATCGTCATCCTGAAGATGCCTCGTTGAGAGGTGAAACACGTGTCGATTTCTTACAGGGTTTAGCGTTACTGAATTTATCAGCGTCTGTTGTGTTTTAGTATTTTTGAGTAAAACTATTACGATATAATATTATGAGTAAATAACAATTTGAATAAAACTATAAGAGGCAGCAAACAAAACTAAGCCGTAATCTTGACAGGATTTCGTCACCATAGAAGTAGCAGTAGTAGTAGGTTTTCTCAAACTTGGGTATAAACTACCTACTCTCAGAGGACCTAACAAAATATAAAAAATCGTAGTTACATGCGCGTTTGCGACGTTTACCTTTTTGTGTCCATTTTGACTGGGCTGTGCCATGTTAAGTACTGTTTTCTCATTATACGCGATGGTCATACTACGCGTGCAGGATACAAAGGTATAAAATATCGATTTCTGGCATATATTTATTTACCTGTTAGTATCTGTTGAGTTCGCAGGCAGCTGTCGGTTGCACAGTTTATCAGACTCGTCAGATCCATCTGCACAATCGTTTATCTGTTAACAAAATAACTTTTGTTATTACGTCAAGCATCAGCGATTCATCTCATACGAAGGCTTCTTCTTTTGGGTCACGCCTTCGTAGACCAACCACCGGTGGGTTTCTTATGGTTTCAATTTTATTAAGGCGGCTCTCCACAGAAGGGTGTACTTAGCTTATTTTTGTTTGAAAATGTAGGCAGGACCGTACATTTGGACCCATGGCCACGCTATGCACAAATGTGTGCCTGGCAATCCACGCATCTAAATTCTTAACAATCTTGTCCCAAAATCCTAACAGACCACCTTCGCGTCTTCATCTTTATCGTCAGATCAGCTATGACACCATAATAATAATTGTACTGACGCTAAGCAGGGATTGTCTTCCGGTGAGACGGGTATGGCTGCCGGTGTGATTACAAGAGCATGATTCATTTCAAGTCCCTGTCTCTGGAATGACAATGCACCTGCAACACCTCTGGTGTGGCAGAGCTAGCTGGCGTTGACCATGCTTGTTTACCAATGAAACCATAACTGGCGTTGACTACATCAGGGCCCAGGGGCCTATTTAATAAAACTCAGAGGCGTAAGGCGACAGTGGATAATAAAGCAATGCTATCTTTTATAGTTTTCCGCACCCTTATTGCATAACACACCGGTATCGGTAACAGGGTCCAAGCTACCGGTGGTCAGGGCTCCTGAGAGAGGAACCTCCTAACAAAAACAAACACTGTTCCCAGGCTCATTACCCTGTGTTTAAATTAACAGCACCTTATCACCTATCGTGTTTGTCAATTTTGACATTTTCCTTAATTTACCTTCATTGGCACTTGCCACACCAGCCATTAATTACCAAAACAAAAGCTACTCACCCCATTACACTCAGAGCCTTGATCCACACAGGCGCCGTACGCGCATTGGAACTTGGTCGAGGGACATATCATATCCGCGCATGCGCTAATTTCTTCGTCTGAGCCATCCGGACAGTTCGGGTTGCCGTCACAGAGGTTCAAACTAGAGATGGCATTGCCGTCTCTACAGTTAAATTCGCTTCTGTAAAAGAATCAAGCATTTAGTAATTTAATTGTAATACAGAAGTGACCCCGTGAGTGGCTACTCGCTAACTCGTCGCTCGAGGCCGAGAACGGGGAACACTTTTAGTGCTAAGCACTCGAATCACGAGTGCAGCGATAATTCATTCGCATGCCCACAACTCTCCTCCGGGGTCGTACATTATACAATAGCTATAGGTGGCGCGCCGATGTACTCAACTGACCGATTGATAATTAGATATTGTGAAACACATTTTATGGCATGCTAATTGTATGCATTCTATGTAAGTACTTGGCAGTAAAAGTCTTAGATTGGGCTAATTGTACGCTCCGAAGGCCTGAGTTGCCTGAGGCTAAATTCAGTTGATGGATAGCAAAATAAAAGTTAGAAACTTGAATTTTACATGAACTTACGATCCTCATCATGAAGTCTGCAGCTGGCGCAAAGATCCAAATAAACAAATTGGGTGGACTGAACTGGCAACCGTGGAAATTCATGATTACCTACTCGATTACTTGAATGTTATCCAGGTACAAAGGACGATATAAATCGGGGTACAATTAAAAAAAAAATGTCTACTCATCCAGCAGGCGTGAGTACCGTTTTGTCAACGGAAGAGTAGACAAAAATGACGTTTCCTGTAGACAGTAGACAGTACGAAACGGCAGCAAAGTAGAAAGAGTCAACTGCACTTTTTACGAAATTCACTCTTTTACATAATTCGACTCAGAATTCTTTGTTTTATCATAGTATTTATCGGTTGTCAGTGTGATTTTGACAGTAAGGATAGAAAACTTTCTTCCGAAATAGTCTACCTACAAAAAGACCTAGACAAAGATCGTTAGAAATTAAAGACAAAATGACAGATTGTAGAAAGATTTCTACGGTGGATGTCAAAAATGAAGAAACGAACTGTCACTTTGTATAGAAAAAGCTATGTCTATTCTGTTAAAATTGTCTTGGGCAAATAGGCAAGGTACTCAATTATAAATCTATGATTGTTTTTTCTTATGTCATTTTGATGATGTCTGTGGTTTCCTCTCCTTGTTGTCGATGGTCTCTGTAAAGATGTCCGTTGTTCGTGAGCTTCTGAATATTTTAATAAAAATATAAGTAATACAAGCATATTTGGCCATTTATTGAAACCTTTAACAGGTTATGGGCTCAGATACGTTCATAGTACGCCGTGGATACGTTAACTAAAACCAGGTATAAAGTTTTTTATTATCGATGCAATGCCATCACCGCCACATTCTCCGTCTCAGACGAATCCAACCTGTGAAACAACAATCCGGATGAATCCCAGTCATCCACACATGGTGTCTATTGAAAAATTAGAAGGTGCTCGCAATTATTCTGCATGGAAGTTTCAAATTAAGCTTTTGCTCATTGATGCAGGGCTTTGGTTACATGTGACTGGTGATCACAATGATGATGATCAAAATCAACGAGCTTACGCAAAGATTTGCCTCAATATTAGCCAAGCATGTTACCCGCATGTGCGCAATGCAAAGACTGCAAAGGAAGCATGGCTTGCTTTACAAAAGGCGTATGAAAATACGGGAATTAGTCGGCGCTTATATCTAAAACGGAAGCTTGCTAGAATGCATTACTCGACTTTCAACTCCATGGAAAAGTATATATCGGAGATAATATCTGCAACACAAGAATTATGTGAAATTGGCTGTAAAATTGATGACAATGAGATAGCAGAAATTCTCTTGATTGGGTTACCTGATGATTATGACCCTCTTATTATGGCCATTGAAGGCTCTCAGACAGATTCTTTGACATCGGAAATGGTAAAACAAAGACTCATGAGTGGTGATTTTAGGCGTTCAGAGCTGACCGCTCAAACCAGTGCATTGATAGCGCAGAAATCCAATAGGAAGACGATCAGATGTCATCATTGTCAAAAAGAGGGACATATTCGACCCAAGTGTCCAGATTTGAAGAAAAATGCTGCTGCCAACAGTTTAGCTGCAATGTGTGACAGCTCAACAACAAGGAGTGATGGTTCAACTCTCTCTACAACAGTGGAATGTGAAGAGAAGCAGGCTGCTGCTTTGTTCACAGGTTTATGTGGGAGCTCTGAATGGTTGGTAGACTCTGGTTGTACAACACATATGTCTATGCGAAAAGACTGGCTACATAACTATTCTGATAAAAATAAAACTGTAGTCACCATAGCTAACAATCAAACTGTTTATGGTTGTGGATCTGGCAATGTTGAGGTTACTCTTAGTAATAATTTAAAGAAAACCATTACCAATGTTGTTCACGTGCCAGATATTGCAGCTAATTTACTCTCTGTAAATAAAATTACTCAGAGGGGTTATATATTAGTATTTGATGATAAAGAATGTAAAGCATATACTAAAAATAATATTGAAATTAATGGAAATTGTATTTTTTCAGCTTGTAATATCAATGGTGTGTATAAACTCAATCAGCATCTGCAATCTTTGAAGTGTCCTAAAAATGTGGATGCAGAATCATTTGAAACTTCATTAGTCACAACTTCATGTAATGATATTGATTTGTGGCATAAGCGATTAGGACACCTCAGTTATAAAGGTATGTTGTTATTACGTGATGGACTTGCAGATGGAATTTCGTTTGATGATAAAGCTTTAAAGCCATGTGTTCCTTGCATTGAGGGGAAACAGAAAACTAAAACATTTCCAAAAGGTGTATCGAGAAGAGCAACATGTAAATTAGATTTAATACACTCTGATTTATGTGGTCCTATGCCTATCCTTTCATGGGGAAATTCGAAATATATATTGACATTAACTGATGATTTCACTCGGAAATCTTTTGTTTATTTACTTAAGACTAAGTCACAAAATGAGATTCATTCAAAATTTATTGAATTTAAAACATTAGTAGAAAATCAAACAGGGTTAAAAATTAAACGAATCAGAACAGATAATGGTTCTGAATACTGCAATAACATGATGAAAGATTTTTTCTCTGCTAATGGTATAATTCATGAGACTACTATTCCTTACTCTCCTCAACAAAATGGGGTATCAGAACGCTTAAACCGGACTCTTATTGAAAAGGCTCGAACAATGCTTCGTGATTCTGGTTTAGATCAGCGTTACTGGGGTGAAGCAGTATCAACTGCTGTTTACTTGAAAAATGTAAGTCCTACAACTGCTTTGAAAAATGCCACCCCAGAACAAATGTGGTCAGGTACCAAAATAGATTTAAGTAATCTTAGGGTTTTTGGATGTCAAGTTTATGCGTTAACTCCAGATATAAATCGTAATAAACTTGATGCTAAGTCTAAACCATATATCATGTTAGGTTATTGTGATCACTCCAAAGGCTATAGATTAGCTGATCCATTACAGCCAGGTAAAATGATTAAAGCTAGAAATGTAATTTTTCTAGAAAATATTTCTGGTAATACTTCTGTAACTCAGAATCCTAATATAATCAGTCCATTATATTCTGATCATGGATCTGAGTCTAATAAGAATCCTCGTATTGCAGTCAATTCATTGTATCCTAGTCAAATATTAGAGCCTAATATTGTTGAGACTCAAAATACTCATTTAGAACCTATTGTCACTCATGATTGTGATTCATCAGATGAAGAAGACTTATTAGTGGAATCTTTGGATACTAATCAAAATGTTTCAAATATAAGTGATAGTCTAGAAAATGATAGAATGGAAAATATACAGCAAAATATTTCTAATAGAAATGAGTTCACTGAACCACTGTCAAGACCTGTAAGAAATCGTCAACCACCTGTATGGTTAAACGATTATGTTAGTAATTTTGATAATAGTGACATTTCAATGCTGGTCACTGAACCTAAAACATATGCTGAAGCAATGTCTTCTAAGTATTATCTTGATTGGAAATCTGCCATGGATAATGAATATGATTCATTAATACAAAAGCATGTATGGGAGTTAGTTGATAGGCCAATAGATAAAAATATTATTCAATGTAAATGGGTTTATAAAGAAAAACGAGATGCTTCTGGTAATTTTGAAAGATATAAAGCTAGATTGGTAGCTCGAGGATTTACACAAGTGCAAGGTATCGACTATTATAAGACTTTTTCACCTGTAGTGCGACACTCAACATTAAGATTACTTTTTTCGATTGCAGTAGATAGAGATATGGACATTGACCATGTGGATGTTAGTACTGCGTTTCTTAATGGGGAATTAGAGGAGACAATATATATGGAACAACCTCCTGGTTATGTAAAGGATAAGACTAAAGTTTGTTTATTAAAAAAGGGCTTATATGGGTTAAAACAAGCTAGTAGAAGTTGGAATTTAAAAGTTAATGAGGTCTTACAGAAAATAGGTTATAAAAGGTCAAAATGTGAACCATGTGTTTACTCAAAAATAAATAGTGAATGCACTGTAATAGTAGCTCTTTATGTTGATGATTTTTTCATTTTTAGTGCTAATAACTCTGAAAAACAGAAACTGTTAAGTACTCTAAAACAAAATTTTGATATAAAGGAGTTAGGTGAAGTTAAGAGTTGTTTAGGAATGAAAGTTGAAAGAGATAGAAAGAATGGTTTATTGAAATTGTCCCAAGAAGAATATGTAAAAAACTTGTTAACACGATTTGGCATGACACAATGTAAATCAGTTTCCACTCCGATGCAAGTGAATGTTGTATTGGAAAAATCAGACAAATGTGATACTAAATATCCTTATCAAGAACTGATTGGTGCGTTGATGTATTTGTCAGTATGTACCCGTCCAGACATTTCATTTGCATGTAGTAAGTTAGGACAGTATAATAATTGTTACACTGAGATACATTGGCAAGCAGCAAAACGGGTACTAAGGTATCTTGCTGGGACATCTAATTATGGGTTGCAATTTAAGAAAGGAAATAAGAAATTAGAGATATTTGCTGATGCTGATTGGGGAAATGATATAGATGATAGAAAATCATTTAGTGGTTTAGTAGTTAAGTATGGAGAATGTCTCATTAATTGGGAAGCACGCAAACAGCAATCAGTAGCATATTCCAGCACTGAAGCTGAGTATTATAGTATAGGAGAAGCAGTAAAAGAAAGTAAATATTTGCGTAATTTTTTTGTTGATATATTTGATTACTGTTTGCCTGCAATCACTGTTTACAATGATAATTTAAGTGCTCATAATATTGTTGAGAATAATTTATGTCATCGAAGGACTAAGCATATTGATATCCGTCATCATTTTATTCAAAATGCTGTTCATGATAATTCTATTGTAATAGTTTATAAGCCCACAGCAGATATGATTGCGGATATACTAACAAAACCTCTTCAAAAGTGTAAACATAATCTATTTGTTGAAAGTCTTGGTTTAGTTTAAAATATGATGTATTTTATTGTAATAAACAAAGAGTGTACCTAGTTTGTAAAATTATTTTAATGCGTATATAATTGAGTAAGGGGGAGTGTTAAAATTGTCTTGGGCAAATAGGCAAGGTACTCAATTATAAATCTATGATTGTTTTTTCTTATGTCATTTTGATGATGTCTGTGGTTTCCTCTCCTTGTTGTCGATGGTCTCTGTAAAGATGTCCGTTGTTCGTGAGCTTCTGAATATTTTAATAAAAATATAAGTAATACAAGCATATTTGGCCATTTATTGAAACCTTTAACATATTCTTCGTAGAGATAGAAAGCGCCATGCTACCTACAAAAAGACCTAGACAAAGATCGTTAGAAATTAAAGACAAAATGACAGATTGTAGAAAGATTTCTACGGTGGATGTCAAAAATGAAGAAACGAACTGTCACTTTGTATAGAAAAAGCTATGTCTATTCTTCGTAGAGATAGAAAGCGCCATGCTACGCCTGGAGCATTGGCACACCCGAAATAATATGTAGACAAAGGACAATGCCAAGAATCGGCTCGAATTATGTAGCGTTCGACAGACTTTCTATAATGACAATTCATAATAAAAAATTGGAAGAATGATAAGATACTTAATTCATAATAAAAAACTGGAAGAATTTCGAGGATGCAGCGACGGAGTTTAGCTACTACATACATCGGCTTTCATTCTCGCTCAGGTTCGCCGATCGGAAAACTTCGGTCAAGAAATTATAATAAAATTAACCTTACTTACATTAACGGATTGATGTAGGTGCTATATCTATATAATTCTGTGAAGAATGTGTATGTGCCAACGCTGCATTCTTGTTCGACAGTCCTTGGATCTGAGGACGCGACGCCTCTGAGGTAGTACCGAGTTGTGCCGCGTTCAAACTCTGGGAAGGACAGTCCGCTACCACTGTCACGTCTGCAAACTTCCCCGGTACCTGGGATGGGAAGGAAAGACTTTCATTTACGCTTAAATTGGTTTAAGCCCAGGGTTTATCGCGACGATTTTTTATCGCACACTGTATTTTCAACTCTCGGTGTTGAGCGCAGAGCATTGAGTATCCAAAAAAAAGAATGCTGTCGGCGCTAAGCACTGTTATTACTTTCATATTATTCATAATTTCTGCTATCTCCTGTAAATACAGTATTTAAGTAAGTATCCCCTGTATCCCTTGTAAGTATCCCCTGTAAAAAAATAATGTTACCATAAATATGGTAACATTATTTTTTAATTTTCAATAATGTCGTTTTCCATAACATTTATTCACCATAATTACATTTATTTACCAAAATTATTTTTATTCACAAGGAAACCTAAATATAACCCTAATGATTCATCAACAATAGAGGGGATCTGGCGCTCGGCGGCCGCTGCCGCGTGTAAGCGAGCATGCAAACAAGCAGGCAACATGCAAGCGAGCACGCAAGCAAGCATGCAGCATGCATGCGAGCATGCAACATGCAGCAGGCATGGTTTCTGTCACGGCTCCGGCGCTGCGGGGCTCCGGCGGTCACACGCGAGCTTATCGTCGTAGATGATTTAACGCTCACCATCGCAGCCACAACCACTTGCTCCTCAACTCGCGGGCCCCCTCGCCCCTCCGCGCCTACGCGATTCTAAATTACACACTAGGGGCAGGGCATACAAGACTGCGTATAGTCGAATTAACAGCGATTCGTTTCTGTCACTAAAACCTAATTATTAGCAAATGTTTAGGACTAACAATCTATACATATTATAAATAACAACAGTTAACAATCTATACATGGATAATTACTTTCGGCCAAACAATTTTAGGAGAAGAAACCGTTTCTAAATTATAATTAAATGTTGCTTATGTCAAGTATCGGTTATGTAATGTGTTACATAGAAACTAATGATTATAACACATGCTATGTTATTATGGAAACTGATTTTATGGCAAATAAAAGTTATGACTAAAAAGTTGTTATGATAAGCGTTAAATATTTGTATAAATGACTAGCTGCACCCCGCGGTTTCACTCGCATAAGTCTCGATCCTGTGGAAATATCGGGATAAAAGATATCCTATGTCCTTCTCCAGTTCATGGTCTTCCTATGTGCCAAATTTCATCCAAATCCGTTCAGCCGTTCACGCCTGATGGCGTGACCAAGGGAAATAGGGATTCATTTTTATAAATATAGATATAAGATAAAGATAATAGTGCAAGCAAATATTATGACAGGGGCCGATTATGGCAAACAATATTAGTGCAAATGATTTTATGGAAAACAAGACGATACTCGCTAAAGAGCATGAGAAAGAGGCCTTTGCCCTACAGTGGGATGATGCAGGCTATCAGTAAGAGTAAACTGCTGAGTAGCAATTTCTTTCAGACAACCTTTCATGAGTAATTCAAACATTTTATCCATGAACAGCTGATTTTTTTCGGGAATTTCGGTTCGGTTCCTTTGTAAAAGTTGTTCATAAATATGAGTTAAATTATTATTTTGGGTTACTTATAGAATTAATACTTCCCTTTCAAATATTTAAATCAAGAGGCTTTATGGATGGAACGTTTACTCTGAAAGTGGGCAACGTCGCAAATAGATGTCAAATATTTCGTAGCTTATGTTCTCAAAACAAGTCTGTTTTTTCCTCGCAAGTGTGTTGAAAAACATCGTATGAAACGCGTGTGTATTATCATTGCATAATGAATAATACCTCAAGTATAATGTCCAATACTGCACACTTTTATCACAATGTACTATTTAAATGAAATATTTAATCCCTTATTTTGCCAAGTAACGAAAGCTGCGGTGCAACTTCAAATGTAATCAGTTATTTTTTAAATAAAATTATCTCTTTGTCCATGATGGGCCAGCGAATACCAATGTCCTTTGTAGGTTTGTGAGTTTTTATTATTTATTATGTGTTTTGTATTTCATCACTTACCGTTATTATAACTACCGCATGACTTTTCCGGGAAAATTTCCGAATTATGACCTGATCCTCCTGACGGGCTGACTGCGCACTCGCTCTTCGACACAGTGGTTATTTGCAGCACCTTCAGAACTGACGAAGCTGGCCCGTTTTCTGCTGTCAAAACCCAGCGTGCGACCTAAAAGTTTTGTTCGGATGCAGTCATCAAGTCATGTCAATTAAAATATATCTACACTAATATTATAAAGAAGAAAGTTTTGTATTTTTGTGTGTATGTTTGTAATGAATAAACTCAAAAACTACTGCGCCGATTTCAAAAATTCTTTCACCATTAGAAAGCTACATTCACCCTGAGTAACATAGGCTATAATTTATAAAGATTACACGCGGGCGAAGCCGCTGGCGGCAGCTAGTAAGTAATAAACTACCAGAAATAATTTAAAAATATTTTATTTTAACACATTTATAAATTAATAAATGTAAGTATTAAAACAATTTCTAATAAATGCTAAAATAATTTCTAATAAATGATATTGTAATGTCAATGAATATCTACATCAGAAATAAGGTGAGTGGGGGGTAAGTCGGAATGGATTTGTGATTAGTTAAACAGTGAAACAAAGGGATTCAAGTCAAATGCATAAAATGATGTTTTGGGCAAAAAAGTATAGTCAACTTGTTCCTATACCTAATGTTGACAAAAATCTTTTTGAAACATTATTTTTTGTACAACGTTACTAAAATTGGTCTTCAGAAAAAAAATATATAGGGTAAAGATGAAAATGAAGATAAAAGAAATCAAGCTACGGTGTACTATAAAAACAAGGCATAACATTGACATAACAACATACCCGAAGTTGCAAGCCCACCTTAAAAGGCTATCAGAAGGCTACAAACCGAATTTTTTCTTCATTATATGTCTATTTTCGCTTAAATATTTATTTTTCTAGTAGTCATGGTATAACGTATAGTATGCAATAAAACGGATTTATATCGAGGGCTATGAATCACTCGCGACGCTCAGGATTCTAACACTCGAATCACTACGGTGCTACGGAGCTCCCTACGGTCGTGATTCAGTCATTAGAATCTTTCACTTGTTCGTGATTCATCTATGGCCCTCGCTTTAAATCCGCCCTTTATTCACTAATTGCATAATATACTATTATCTACTCCCTAGGCTACTTCTGTCCTGTGCTTCGATTTCTTACCTTCCCGACGTTCCCCAGCTCCCACTGTGCGGAATCGAACTTGGGGTCTAACAAGTCCAAACACACTGGCCTGACGTAGATGTTGTACACGAATGGCGTCTCCAGGATCAAGACCGCTATGTCATGTTGGTAGATTGTGCGGGCGTCTCGCGAGTCTACGTAGAAAGGCGGGATCACGATGGACCTTAACTGTGGAAGTAAAGTATCATATTTTTTCATACAACCTACACGATCTAGACACGCGACAGCGTGTCAAGCCAAGTTCAAGAAACAACTGGCGACGCAGCAGCCGTGTGTTACATAAATTAAACGAACCATTTGGAGCTACTTTTCACCCCTAAATAACTCAAAATCTATTTAAACACGCATGTTTGATTTATTTATTAATACCCCTTAGAAACCCCTTTCATACCTACAGCTCAAACGGTTATTGGTATATTAACGTCTAAAAATCGGCATTTTTATCAGTAACTGACTAACTATACCTATAATCAAAAACCTAACCCACTTCCAGATGATCTAGAAAGTTGAAATTTGACGTCCAGCTTGGTAATTGTGAGTATATGTTACCGGCCAAACCCGATTTTAGGATGAACTAGTTTCTACCATCAAACCAGTTCTCCCATCACGCGATAGGAAACAAATATCCATCCATTACAGTTGCGGTTTGCCGCACCTGTGCACGTGTGCGATGTCTCGCACACGTGCACAGGCACATTCACATTCTTGATGCGTTTGGTCACTGTTTTTCCGTCTAAGATTTCAGGTAGGTAATAAGTAAACAAGACATCACAGACAGACAAATTAAGAACCCGGAGTCACGATTTACTAACACGTGTGACTCCGACTCCTCACGGGTACGAAATTAAATTGGCAGAAATGAGCCCAAGACCTCGATCAATTTTTGCAAGGAAATAACAGTTGACACTCTCAACCAAGACACTCAAACATCCTTAAAGCAAAAAAATAACCAGACACCACCTTCACACTTGCGTAATGCTGCTACAAAAAAACCACTAGGCGAATCTGAACCAAAGCAAAAAAATAGAATAAAAGTTAGCTGGGAGTGGGACAAACTGGATGAACTGGACTAGAAGGCGAAGGAGAGGGTGTTGGTGACTCCGGATTTTACTTACTTGACTTTTTTGTCGTAGTTGGGTTTTAGTTATTATAGATAGATAGAATACTCTTTATTATGTACACCATAAAAAATACAGATACAAATGTAGAAATTTAACATAGGGTGACACAATGGGCGGTCTTATCGCTAAGAGCGATCTAACATAATCATGATCTATTATAACTTTCTTTTTTTTATTTTACTACAAAATGTAGGTATAACTGTAATAAATTGTAGATTTTTTGTACCAAAGGTCTCCGAGGTAAGTCGCGGACAGACGGACTTGGCGAAACTATAAGGGAAGGGTTTTTTGTTTTACTACGGAATCCTATAAAAATGTTTACAAACTGCAAGTGGCAACGTCGATCAATTGCAATGATAGACCGTAGCGACTCAAGCGGGCCGCTCCGAACCCTTTTATACAGGCCGTTAGGGTAAACACCGTTATCCTTGAAACCAGTGGTTTGGTTTTATTAATAGAACGTAAATTCAATGGAAAATGACAACTTTTTTCTTTTAACGTAAGTCTACATTTTTCCACAAGGGTATTTCACCCTAGAGCGCTAGGGCAACGTACTTGCGTCTCAACACGGGTGGGTGGCGTGGAACGTGACCTGACCGGCTGCGAGCGCGACCCCTACCTCAGTCAGTCAGCTGTTTCGCTAGCGAGCACGATGCGGTGTCAGATAGAAAATCTTTTAATGAAATTAACGAGTTTTTTTTATTGTTACTAGGTCATTTATTTTTATATTTAAGTCAACTACCCATGGTTTGAGTGACAACGGTGTTTACCCCTGTATGAAAATGCGTTGCACTATGCACTGTAAGGTACGTTTTGCTTTAATTTTACCTCAGATTTCTGTGCGTCCTTGTCATCTTTATGGTCCCAATCCCTGAACAGCTTAGCGGCGGCCACTGCGTACTTGGAGGCAGCGTGCGTCTTTTCATTAGCTTTATCCCAAAAGCAGTGGGCAGCTGGAAATGTATGATCAATATTACCATCTGTGTACAGTCGTTTCTCAGTTACTGTACCTCAGGCAGCGCAACCCACCAGCAACCTTATTGTAACGAGAATAAAGATGTCTGTGGTGTTTACAGTGACGCAAATCAGAGATAAAATAACTGAAAGAACAGTAGCTTTGCTTTTATAAACGGCCGCGAACGATCCTTTTTTAAATAATTTTGGGTGAATGTGACCAATATGGATAAAACTGCCAATTGTTCATTTCAGATGTCGCTACTGTCACGTGTCCAAGAATTCGACAGCTAGCTCACTCTCGATACATTTTTAGGGTAAAACGGGACCCTATTACTAAAACTCCGCTCTCCGTCCGTCGCGTCTGTCACCAGACTGTATCACCTGTATCTCATGAACCGTGATAGTTAGAAAGTTCAGATGATGTATTTCTGTTGCCGCTATAACAACAACTACTAAAAACAGAATAAAATAATAAGGGGGCTCCCATACACCAGACATGATTTTTTAGCCTAGCCCTTTCCCAACTTTGTTAGGGTCGGCTTCGAGTCCAACCGGATGTAGCTGAATACCAGTATTTTTCATGGAGCGACTGCCTGTCTGACCTCCACAACCCAGTAACTGGGTAATACGATACCCCGATAGATTGGATAGATTGGTAAGACTGGTTGTCAGACTTTCGGCCTTCTGACGACCCGTAACGACTGTCAAAGATCCACGAATGACATCCGAGACCAACGGCTTAATTTGCTTTCCGAAGCACGGAGGAGTCTCGATATGTACCCATAAGTCAAAGTCAAAGTCAAATAATTTATTTCAAATAGGCACAGATATGGCACTTTTGAACGTCAATCAAAGAAATAGAATTGATTCTAGTTGCCCCTTCCAAAAGGTAGTTTTCGTATGGAGAAGAATGGGCAAGAAACTCCATCGTTACTCTTTTAAAAATGTTTTACAATATTTTGTATACATTAATTATATAATTATATGTGAAGACGATGCACCTACAATAAGATTACTGTACTACGAAAGGTAAAAAGAATTATAAATGAAGCAATAATGAATAAATTAATTACCAGATACATGGTGCTCACATATTTACAAAGATTGTAAAAGTATACGATATTACAATAGTCCTAACATTGTTACAAGTAGTACTAATAAGTCAGTGCGTGAGTTTAAGTAATGACAGAGTGTAAAAGTGTATGACATACAAATAATAAATAAAAACTAAATTAGCTATCAGTTTAATTTTGTCCAGACACTAAATCGTCCTATGGAGCAAGACCAGCATGTTTCCAAGCATTCTTATCTTGGATATAATCCTCTAATTAATAAGCTTGTTTACAAAGTGTACTTTTTATATGAGTTTTAAATTTTCTTTCATTTAATTGCAATATATCACAAGGTATTTTGTTATAGCATTTAACGCAGTACCCCATAAAAGATGTTTGTACTTTAGCTAATCTGAAAAATGGTTGATCTATTTTATCTTTATTTCTAGTACTAAAATTATGCCTATCACTTATTTTATTAAAAAGATTTAAGTTTTTTCTTACATACATAATATTCTCATAAATGAATTGGCAAGGTACCATCATGATATTAATCTTTTTAAATAGTTCCCTGAGAGATTCGCGGTGACATAGATTATAAATGGCTCTGACAGCTCTTTTTTGCTAAATAAAAATGGATTCAATATCAGCAGCCCGACCCCACAGTAAAATGCCATACGACATAATGCTGTGGAAGTAACTGAAATAGACCAAACGCGCGGTTTCTACATCTGTTAACTGTCTTATCTTTCTAACAGCATAAGCGGCCGAGCTTAACCGCCCCGCAAGAGATTTTATATGAGGTCCCCATTGTAATTTCTCGTCTAGCGTGATTCCCAAGAAAACTGTTTGATTAATAAACTCCAGTTTTTCTCCATTCAATATGATGTCACATTCGCTACTTCTAACATTAGGTAATTTAAATCGAATGCATTTGGTTTTTTTTCATTTAGTACCAAATTATTTACCGTAAACCAATCTTGTACCTGAAGAATAGAGCTATTCACGTCGTCAAGATTTTGTGAACGTCGATTTATTTTAAAAATCAATGATGTGTCATCTGCAAATAACACCATCTTCGGTTGGTTTAGAAGTAATTGGGGTAAATCATTAATATAAACTAAAAAGAGGAATGGACCTAATATCGAGGCTTGAGGAACGCCCATTGCCATTTCAGACCCCAATGAGTTTACGCCGTTTACTTGAACTTTAACTTTTCTTTCTTTCAGATATGATCTTAGTAAATCAAGAGCTGTATTCCTAACCCCATAGTGCTCTAGTTTCAACAGAAGTGTATCATGGTCGACGCAATCGAATGCCTTCGAGAGGTCGCAAAAGATTCCAATGGCATCTTGTGCTTCCTCCCAGGCGTTAAAAATGTTCTTTATTAGGGTGACACCGGCGTCAGTGGTACAACGCCCTTTGGTGAAACCGTACTGATGTTCATGAAAGATGGAATTTTTATTAAAGTGCCGTAACATTTAATTGAGCATCAACTTTTCAAACACCTTACTGAGAACTGGCAGAATTGACACAGGCCTATAATTGTTGGGTTCCTTACTATCACCGGATTTGAACAAAAGAACTACTTTACTGTGTTTCATGAGATCCGGAAAGACTCCTTGGTCTACACTGGTGTTAAATATGAAAGCTAAATAGGGCGCAATGGTTTCGATGATAGATCTACAGACTTTTACAGACATTCCCCATAGATCTTCTGTTGATTTAATTTTAAGATCTTTTATCATATACGGACCAGCCCCGGCAAGCGTAGCTTAACCTGACGGATCGACCCGTGCGGCTGTTATTACTTAGCCACAAGCTCTTCCGCCTCACACTTACAATGGCAATGCCTATCATTTTGATGGTAAAACAACATTCATTGCGTTACCTATTTACATTGATGAGCAGGTACGAACATACGAATGTAGAATTAGCAATTTCCTTCAAAATCTTTCGGATTGTGATTGAAAGTCTGTTACACAAATAAAGTGCTGGTACCAGGACCATCCCCAGTGTTGCGGGAAAGTCCGAAAAGGCTACCGGGACCTTGGCAATAGGCAACTGAAGGAACACGGGTGGGTTTTAGTCAGTAAAAGTCTGACACGCCCTCCCGCTCCGTCCAGAGCGGGAGAAGTGACGATTTCCGACCCTCAAAAAAAAATGGTACCAGGAGCATAACATAACTAATACTGTACCTACTACTAGACTAGCCAACTCACCAGAAATAACGATCCTGTTAGAAATAAGTGATCCTCCGCAGATCTGTTCGTAGTAGTTCCTTTCCTGGGTAGGTTTACTGTAGACAGTGACGTGCCAGGGCAGTTCTCCTCGGATCACTTCTGTACCGCCCAAGAGCCGGCCCTCCGCGTCCGGAGTTATGCGCCCACACTCTGAAGAGCAGTAACTAACTTTGAGAACGAATACGTAAACCAAGAGCAAGAGAACGTCGTCCTTGCACAGTTGTTTGACCTCTAAAGCCGGCGCCAGACACAGTCACATATTTGAACACTTGTTTGAACATGTGAAGTACGGTAATAAATGTGAGATCAAACTGATCAAATTCCCAAACACCCGTGCCTCACATGATGTGTTCAAACAAGTGTTCAAATAAGTGGCCAAATATTGTTATTGTATGTGTATTACTTGAGCATTTTGTCCTGTAAAAAATGTCATTATTATTAAAAAACTATACGTGTAAATTACATGTTACAGGTGTCATTATTTAATTCACAAGTACCTACTTATATTTTTACACTTCTATTCGTGATTTTGTTTATCAAAAATTCTTTGTTCACTATAATATTCATTTGCTCATACTAGCACAACAATTATAGTTCAGTAAAAGGAAACCGAAAAATAACCCGAATGATTCACCAACAATAGAGGGGATCTGGCGCTCGGCGGCCGCTGCCGCGGCTCGCTCGCCTTCTCACGTTTAATGGTCATTGTTCTAACCTAACCTAACCCAAATTATTCACCAACAATAGAGGGGCTCTGGCGCTCGGCGGCCGCTGCCGCGGCATTACAAAAAAGGAAATCTAGCGCGTTGTATGGTCAAAGTTCTAACTTCTAACCTAACCGTTTCGAATTTGACAAACGGTTTATTGTCTTAAGATTGTTTGCTGTAATAACTCATTTGTTAACGGACCAAATGCCTTAATGGCATTATTTTTGTACAAAACAATAAACGTCTCTAAATTAAATTAAATGTTGCTTATGTCAAGTATCGATTATGTAATGTGTAACTTATAGAAACTAATGATCATAGAAACTGATGGCAAATGAAAGTTATGACTAAAAAGTTGATATGACAAGCGTGCATAATGATATAGCAAGTTGATATTAGTATAAATGATAATAGTGCAAGTAAATATTATGAGTGGGGACGATTATGGAAAACAATAATAGTGCAAATTATTTTATGGAAAACAAGACGATACTTACCCTAATTATGAATATGGAAATGAGCTATGAACGTAACGAAAAATTAAAATTCCAGGTACTTACCTAACCTGTGAACGTGTAGACTTGCGTAACTTATTTTCGTAACCGATTCAGAACAACCTATCTGTTTAATTTTGACAGTTTTCAACAGTTGAGCAGATTTTTTTTCGAACATATTACGAAGCAATGGATTAGACATTTGTTTCAAACCGATTCAGATTGTGAATGATCGTGCGTGACATAAGAGGGCTATCACAATTTTTCTATAGTGAGTTTTTTTTTTTAATTAATAGTTTATGATTGTAATTTAAATATATAAGTATTTTCCTCTCATACTCTAATGTGAATATAAGGTTATACGTCTTTATCAGAAGAGGTCTTATTGTCTCTTATGCGTGGTTTTGCGGGCTAGGAGATGTAATTAAATGGGAATGAACAATAATGTAGGTAAACAACGTTCCACCGAGTACGTGAGGCGCGATCGCAGATCAATCAACTCACTGCCCTGCCAGGGTAGGCACCATAATCACCAATACCACTGTCGCCATTAATCCTTGCCGGTTTCGATCCATCTCCGCGATCTTCCATTATTTTTGCGGGGGGCCGCGTCCTCAGTACTCGGAGTTACGTCAAGTTGACAGCTGTCATAATCGTTCAGAAATCAACTCCGTAAGTTTATTTTGCCATCGTTCTGACATTTCATAGAACTTGCGTGGAAAAAGGGTACGAGGGGTATGAAGAGGTCCTCTCTTGAACCGTAAATGGGTGCGTTACATTCGGTCCTGACGACTGTCCCCTCAGGCTCGAACTCATTACAGGTGCGGTTACCATCGGTCCCGGGAATCTGGCAGTAATAGTGAACGGAGACATCAGGATACAGCCTGCAGAAAGCTGGGGAAGAGAAAATTGTGGAACGTAAATATTAAAACAATGGTGAGATGACGGGTTTTGTTCATTTGTTTTTTTTTCAAACACGCCGAGACGCCCTTTCATCGCCAGAATAAATTAGTCATATGCTATCATAGCACAACTACCCACTCCGCTACACCCCAAAATGAATAAAATAAAAATAAAAATAAAACACTTACCAACACACTTTTGCATGGCTATAATCCAAGTTCCGGCCACGCAGGATGGCACAGTAGCATCAACCACTCTGTATCCATGTTCACAAGTGACATTCAATAGCGCGTACTCAAAGCTCTGGCCAGGGCTTGCGTACGGGGCGTTGATCGCCACATATGTACCGTGCTCAGGATACGGTGGTAGCACACACTTCCCAGACATGGATGGGTCTGCTGACCTGCTGAAGGAAAATGTACCTGATTTTGTTGGCAACGACTAAAAACGGCAATCCAGTGCTGCGCAGTCTGTTCGCAAACTATCTATTAAAGGTGTAGGTAAACAAACCCTGTTCAGGGGTATTGTCTTGGTTTCCATAAAATCATTTGCCATAATATTGTTTTCCATAATCGTCCTCAGTCATAATATTTACTTGCACTATTATCATATAAACTAATAACGTTTGTCATATCAACTTATTAGTCATAACTTTTATTTGCCATAAAATTAGTTTCCATAATAACATGTGACATGATCGATACTTGACATAAGTAATATTTAATATAATGTAGAAACGTTTATTATTTTGTACAAAAAATAATGTAATTAACGCATTTGGTCCGTAATAATAATAATATATAATAAACCATTTATTTCAGGCGACACAGGCCCATAGAAAAATACCTTAACCTAAACATAAATATTCTGTAATGAGTCGCGGCAGCGGCTGCAGATCCCCTCTATTGTTGGTGAATCATTTAGTTTATGTTAGATCGACTGATTATTTATGTCAGACTTATTTTAGTTTTACCCACTTTTTTAATTGGTTTTTGGCTAATTTTGTAAAAAAAAATTGTGCGTTTTGTTCGTGTTGCTTAACCACTTTTCTTTTTTTCTAACTGTGAATATGTTAATAGCAAAATTATTAAATCTAACATGATCATAATATCAAAATTGCAGGCGCTTGTACTGAATTTGTAATTTGTAATCTGTTGTGAATTTTATATGGGTGTATTCCTGAATTAAAAAATGATTTGATTTGATTTGAACTAGCATTGTTGTGCTAATATGGGCAAATTAATATTATGGTTTATAAATGTTATGGAAAACGACATTATTGGAAATGAAAAATATGGCAAATATATTTATGGATTAAATTATTATGACACTTGATAGATTATGACCAATTAAATTAGTGAAAATGATTTTATGTAATTTGACGATTATGGCAACTGAAGCGTTATTTCTAATAAAATCATGGCAAATACAACCTATTATGGTATATAAAATTATGGTATAATTAATACTTATTTAATTAAGAATTAATGACGTGGCAATGCTGCTAGCCTTTTGGGCACTTTTCCCACTGACAGCGATGCGGAAGAATTTTTTGACGCCCTATGAGTCCTTCTTTCTATAATAATTTTTATTTCGCTTTGTATATAATTTTAGTGTTAGATTGTATATATTAGGTCTTTCCCTATGAAATTGCCGTTTTGTATGAAAAAATTTAAACGATTTTTTTTCATTTATTTTTTATTTGTATTAATCGAAGTAATCACCCATGCAATCAATGCATCTTTGCCAACGCAGTGGCAGTTTATTGATGCCCCTTCTTAAAGAAATCAGCTGGACGGGAGGCAACAAATTCTTCAAAGGCATTTTGTACTGCCTCTCGGGTATTGAATTTTTTTCCCGCCAAGAAGTTATCCAAATTCTGGAAAAAGTAGTAGTCTGTAGGCGCAAGGTCTGGTGAGTAGGGCGGATGATGGAGAGCTTCCAACCCCAGTTCTTGCAACTTGGAGACCGTCTGCTGTGCAGTATGAGGTCGCGCGTTGTCGTGCAGGAGCAGCGGAGACGAGCGATTGACCAATGCTGGTTGGAGATGTGCCAGCTTCTCCATCATTGTGTTCAGTTCTTCACAGTACACATCTGCAGTAATGCTCACCCTGTTTGGTAAGAAGCTGTGATGAATCACACCGGCGCTAGACCACCAAACAGTGACCATCACTTTTCTAGGGGTAAGTTTTCGTTTAGAGCATTGTTTAGGTACTGAACCAGGATCCAACCAACTTGCTGAGCGCTTGCGGTTATCAAACAGAATCCATTTTTCATCGCAGGTAACAATGCGGTTCAAAATTCCTTCATTTGTGTGTCTGTTGAGCAGTGCAAGGCACGCCTCGACGCGTACTTCGCGCTGGGGATCATTGAGTTCGTGGGGCACCCATTTGTCAAGCTTTTTTACCTTGCCAATTTGACGCAAATGGACAAATATTGTTTTGACGCTAACGTCGAAGCGAGCTGCTGCTAATTCAGCCGTAGATTGTGTATCATCAGCTTCCACAATCGCCTTTAATTCGTCATTGTCGACCAAAGTCGTCGGACGACCGCGAGGTTCATTTTTCAGGTCGAAATTTCCAGAACGGAAGCGAGCAAACCAATAACAGGTGGTGCGTTGGTTTGTAGTGTTAGCTCCGGAAACGTCGTTGACGTTGCGTGCCGCTTGTGCCGCGTTGCTGCCACGATGGTACTCATATTCCATAATAGGGAATATGCATGTGATTCAAATATGGGTCAAATATTTTTTTTAATAAACTATGTTACTTCAGAATTATGCCTCCATCAATATTTTTGAATAAAATTTCTTTTTGAGCGAGAAATTATTTTTTTTTAAGTCCCAAATAACTGTGGGTAATTCAAATACTTGAAAAGGCTAAGAGCGGATGTTTCGTAACAATCCGGGATAACAATCAAAATGTCAATGTCAAGTCAATCAACAAGTTTCAGGTCAATGTCAAACGCTCATAGAAAAAGGAGTGTTTGACGTTGACTTGACAGTTGCTTGTCTGTTTTCACAGACGGTGACGTCACCACACCAAGCGCGCCAAATGGAGGGCGTTTAAATAGCCCGGATCGGTTGGATATTTTTAATTTTTTTTTTAACATTTTTAAATTGCTTTTCTGCCGTCGATTTTTTTTTTACTATTATTTGACGATGTAAACTATCGAATAAAAAGATTTAAAAAATACATGCGTTTTCCCTATTACTCGAATTTTTAACGTATCCATGATGACGAAAAAGATTGAAATGCGATGAAAATGTAACACTGATCATTAAACAAATGACTTCTTTTGAAAAAAGAATTCCATGTTTTTAAAATAAAATTAATTTGAAATTAGAATTCTTAGCCAAACAAAAATTATTTTGATTTGAAATGGCCAGTACTGCAGAACGGCTATTTCATAGGTAAAGACCTATTAAAAACATATGAAGAATTAATTAATTAATTTCATTTATTTCGAACAGGATCCATAAAAGAGTCAATAACAATTTTCTTAAGATCTATGTTAGTAGGTATATAATTTATGAATGAAAGTAACATCATATCAACTATATTTAATAATTAAGACTTGAAACAAACCGTTTATTGTGTGACTGTCTTTTATATCTGTCATGAGAGACTGTAGCTTCTGACAGGTTTCTGGAAAAAGAATATTCTTTTTAAGTAAGGCAGACAAAAATGGAGTTCATTTAGGGCAGTGTTTTTCAATCTTTTTGAATACGCGACCCCTTTAGAAGTTAACAAATTCTAGCGACCCCCTAGGCCCTAGGGACATCCTTCTGACCTTTTCTGATAGTTGGTCGCAGTAACTAAGCTAAGTCACCCCGACCAAATGGTAATAGGTTTGTGGCGGTATCTACATCGCCACATGCGAACTACGCATCGAAGACCTGACGTCACACAAAAATCCTGACGTCACATAAATCCTGCATCGCGCAATTAGAGTTTACCGTGCAGTGAACATATATACAAAAACCCAATATCAATCATTGGGCAGTTGCCCGCCAGACACAACACCCGTCTGGTTGGAGGATCCTCCCTTTTCTATGGTGGATGAGTGAACTTTACACCCTGTTCCTCATACCCCTAAAGGTTTGTTTAGAACTGTGACTAACCATGCGTCAGCCGAGCGAGAGACCCGAGCGGTTCTAAGGCAGCGGCCGGCAGGTTCGTAGGTAGGGGGGGTTCAGACACCCCCGAAATGTGAGAAACGACAATTGCAATCCAAAGATCTTCCTTAGGGTACCTCCACACTATACAGATTCAAATCTACATAAATTTTGCTTATAAAATGACGATAAATACTCCTCTTTTTTATTTATATAACTCTGAAATCAGAAACACTTATTTCTTCTAAAAAAAAGTTAGCAAGCCTAACGCCCCCCCGAAATGAATTCCTTGCTACGGCCCTGGCGGCCGGCGAGCGCTAAATACAAGTTGGTCGCAGTTATCTGGCTATTTAGGTTTAATAAAACTTTATAATATATACCAAACATAAATAAATTACACAAACTTGTCATCATCAGTTACAAACTAGATACCCATCCAATGCTTTTATTTCTCCAAAAGTGATTGATCCGCAATTATATACTGGCTAAGTTGAGTTTTAAATTTTATTTTGTATTTTTAGGTTTCCATAATATGAATTAATAAACTTTTTAGTAAGACTGGCAGTGGTAAACTTGCATTAAGTGAAACGCGTGCGCGTCGCTTGTTTCTGTCGAGTCGCGTCGCGGTGACTCGTGGCGTGCTCTAAACCAGTGCTTTTCAACCTGTGGGTTGCGACCCCTTGGGGGGTCGCGAAGCCTTACGCAGGGGGTCGTGGACAAAATAAAAAAGGCAAGTGTTTTTAGTCCTACACTTCACACTAAAATACAAATTCAGTCAGAAGGATGACCCCTAAGGCCTAGAGTTCGTTAGAATTTGTTAACTTCTAAAGGGGTCGCGTATTCAAAAATATTGAAAAACACTGCTCTAAACAACTTCTTTCAATTGTTTTTTGTGCATTCAATGCCGCAAGACACGTGTGGCTTGTGTGATCAATTTTAAAAGATGAATACTTACGAGTTGGTACTTGAATGGCACGATGCTTCGTCGGAGCCATCAGGACAGTCCCAGTAGGTATCACACACTGCACCAGCTCTGATGCATGTGCCATCTAGACAAGTGAACTCGCTTGCTCTGGAAAGTAGAAGAAAGAATCGTTTTTTTTTAGGTACCTACCTATTTTTCGCGTCAATCTTTATGGTGTCTGTGAAGTGAGCTACTCGCTGCGCAATATCCCACCCCTCACCCCCGCGATCACATGAATTTGTTACAGCGCAGCGACTCGCCTTATGTTCC
This sequence comes from Lithophane semibrunnea, assembly GCA_947363905.1. Classification (NCBI taxonomy): domain Eukaryota; kingdom Metazoa; phylum Arthropoda; class Insecta; order Lepidoptera; family Noctuidae; genus Lithophane; species Lithophane semibrunnea. The sequence continues at coordinate 8,532,923 of OX376214.1, read as the reverse complement.
GACCCGCCATAAAGTTTGAATCGGGTTGTACAAATTTCTCTATATTACATTAAAGTCTCCTTATAAAAAATGACTAAAATTATTAATTGCATGCATCTTTTGCTAGAGGTGTCGTTCTATTAATATGAGGATCATTAAAAATCAAAATAATTCACTTTTTATTTTATTTCAAAAGATCGCTTTTCTTCCGGGATGTAACCGGGGATGTACTTGTACCCTATTTTTTGGTTTACGCGTAAAATAATTCCATCTTAATCCAATAAGAAAATAAAGAAATAAAACTACCTGAAAAACCTTAAAACATACACAAACAGACAAACTTTTTAACTCTGGGACCGATTTATTTTTTAAATTATAAATTGATGCAAGCAACCATTTGGTCCAAATCGGTTAATGTCCTTTATGTGAATTTTGCGTGCACAGGGGGCGGGACAGAGCGGCGCAGGACAGAGAAGGACCGCACGCTTAAGGCCGTTCAGTATGGGAAACGCATCTGGTTGTCAAACCTACTAACGACTTTCGGGCTTCTGACAGAAGACCGAAAGCGAAAGTCATAAGAAGTCGTAAATAGTAGTATTTACCGGTAATTAATTTAAGAAATATTTTACCTGCAAGTCGAAATTGAAGCAAGATTCCTGACTGATGAACTCACAGCTGGAGAAATGGCTGAAACATTCAGAATTAAACTTAATTTAACAGTAATTGTCCACAGTACGCGACGAAACATTAAGCGTTAAGGGGGATGCGATAAGGTAGAAATTCTCGAAATTCAAATTTTCTTACGTTTTTTGCAATTTGCAGGTCAGGGTTAGGTTGTATGTTGATCTAAATATTATTTGCGGCCGTATCAAATATGGGTTTACAGAATTATAAACATTAGAAACAGCAATACAACTCTCCAAGTTCATGAAAGTGCCAAATGTCATGATTTCATGAAATAGTCATTCAATGCACTTTCACATTTTAAAAGTTTCTATGCGATACCGTGCTTGCTAGCGAAACAGCTGACTGTGAGAGGGGTCGCGCTCACGGCCGGTCAGGGCACGTCTCACGCCCCCATAGAGACGCAAGTTCGTTGCCCTATCGCATAGGTGAAAGGGTGAAATAATGTAGCGATAATAAGTAATTTTTAAAAAGGCGTAATTTTCCTTTGATTTTACATTCTATAAAATAAATGACAGCAAACCATGTTAATCTAACCTAACCTAACACCCTGTACCTATATATTTATGAAATGTGCTCATTAAGCGCTTTCATTTGATACACAACATGGTACGATTAAACAATATTTTTTTTTTAGTTCCTGACTTTATGTCCTCTAGAGGGCGCCTATAACCGCGGACGACCAAACGCTTCCAACGATACCTCATTTGTCAAATTGTGATGAGTGGTTTAGAAGATAGGAGGGAACAGATGAACATACATACATACATACATACCGGTCAAAATCATAACCCTCCTTTTTTCTTCGCCGTAGTCGGGTCAAAATAAATAAATAAGGTAATAAACTTGATCGCACGGTAATCCATCGATCTAGGCAACCCTCGAAATAAATATGTACTTGCATACAAACATTTATTTTCAAAAAGAATACGTAATTTAGTGAGCAAAACATAAAACCACCAATTCGGTCGTGATTTCCGGAACGGCTGAACCGGTTCTGATGAGACTTCGTTGTATTGAGCAGGTTCTTCGCTGCCGTCTCGTCTATTTGAGTTTTGACAAATTTTCCTTGTATACTTATAAATAACTTTAGTTTATTTAGTTTTATAAATGAAATGAAATTGTTTATTCTGCAAATAATGTAGGATATTGGAATCACTTTTACACGTCATATGAAAAAATATTAAAAATAGACTAGATGAGCTCGGCGTTTCCTATTTGACTACTCTGAGAAGAAAGGCCGCAACAAACTCTAGAGGTCTCTTTTAAAGTCCAGACATAATCTTGGTTAAGCCAAATGAGGACCATGTAGATTAGCGTCTGAAATGGTCTTTTGAGGAAAGAACCACACAGATTTGAGTGGATCTGTCCAGTCAGTACAAGCATTTGTCAGTAATGGTCTCCACCATTACTGACAAATGCTTGTACTGACTACTCAGTCTCTCTATATAAGTGTGAAAGTTTTTGAAGGTGTTTGTTATTCAGGCTCTAACGGATGAAAGGATCTGGCTGAAATTTTTGGTTCAGGGATAGATTATAGCCTGGAATAAGACATAGGCAATAGGCTACTTTTAATCCCTGGAATAGGTTCCCATGGGTTGCGGTTCTCATGATTAGTTTTGGTCGCGATAACGAACGCGGGCGGAGCCGCGGGCATCAGCTAGTCTATCTTCTATCTATATTTATAAAAATGAATCCCTATTTCCCTTGGTCACTCCATCACGCGTGAACGGCTAGACCGATTTCGCTAATTCTTTTTCTGTTGCGTTTGTTATTGTCAGGAGAAGGTTCTTATGAAAGAAAAATTAAGAAAATTGCGCGTAAAATTAGAAAATTTACAAGACAACGTCTGTCGGGACAGCTAGTTCACAATAACTCCGGTAATTGTTCGTCATGTTACTCGTAACTTCGTCCATACTTGCATTGACCTTCGGTTTCCCCAAAGAGGTCACCGAAACGCAGCCAGGCTACGGACGCTAGCTAGCATTATTAGTTTATTAAAAACCGGTTTTTCAATCGTCAGTTGTTTTTAAGTCTACGCGCGCATTTCCTAGACAAAAGCATATTCATATTCATATTTTATTTGCATTCCATAATGTAGATAAGGTATTACAATGGCTTAAAGCTAAAAGTACAATTACGGACCCTGTAGGGCACAGCAAAAAGTATAAAATTACAAACTCTTTACCTAAGTATATAAAAATAAAAGAAACATACTTATTAAATAATTCAAACAATTTTTAAATTTATGTTCTTAACAATAATCGAGATCATAATATTATAATATTTTTCTATGTAGGTACTTATGTATGAAATGTACGAGGTGTCTGTTTGTGTTAAATCAATTTTTTTGTCTTGTATGTATTCGGTTATGCTTTTTTAATTAATATTTGCTTGATTTTATCTATAAATTTCGTATCGCTGGTTTCATCTTTTATTGCATCTGGTCATTTATTAAATATTTTTATGGACATTACGTAGGTGCTATTGGCATGTAGTTTGTCGACCACATGTCCATAACGACCTTAACCTTTATAATTAGTTATACTTATGCTACAGCTACACCTCGCGTTATCGCGAACTTTTCTTCGTGCGCTCTCTGTTGCTCAGCGAGTAATCGAGGGATGTGCGAGAGAGAGCGCACGAAGAAAAATTCGCGATAACGCGAAGTGTAGCCGTAGCATTACAGGTGATCTGAAATAATAGTACTAGTAGTAATACTAGCGACTCGCTCCTACTTCGCACGGTTTTTACGACTGGACCAAACATCGAGATTTCTTAGTTATAAGTAACTATACTAATAACGTAATATACACATAAACTTTCCGGAATAAATACCCCCACGAACCCTGAGCGGTTGCATGCACCCATAAACACAATGTTTTTCGTGCGTTACGTTGCGCACTACCGTAAACTTACAGCAATTTTTCGCACCTAAAATAAAAGTCGTTTCCCAGCTGCATGCGTACTTACTTGACGGCTATGTGATGGGTCTTTTTACACCCTGTATATACAACATTATTTTTTAGTTTATGCTAAACCCGAAAAGGGGTCATTGTACTCATCATTTTGAACAACTTTTTCTATGGGACCAACCTTGAAATCGCGAAATAAAAATCAGCTGTTCCATACATTTTGTGGCTTTAAGTGAACACAAATGTATGGAACAGCAGCTTTTTTTTTTTAATCTATCCATCCCTTATATATCAAAATGGAATGCTGTTCGTTGGTAAGCGCATCACTGGATAACGGCTGGACCAATTTGTCTATTTTCTGTAGGTATTCAAAATTTCATGAAATCTTGACATTTGAGAACAATTTAATCTAATTAAAGAGATGTCAGTAGGTATTAATGATTCTAATTATTATAATTCTGTAAATACTTCATTGCTATGATCGCGAATCATATTCCGATCAAGATACTACCTCACCTGCAAGAAGCTCAAAATACCTACAAACAAAAATTTTTTTACGAGAATAAAGTTTTGCAGATGGTTACTGTTCGCATGATTGTGTTCTGTGTCAATAGGCCCTTATTTAGGATGTTTTATTGTCATTTTCATGCAAATAGGTACGTGCATTAAGTTTTCACTTTGTTGTTTATTTTTTGTTTTAATAAACAAATAAAAACTTACCAAAACCAATTAAAACTATATTAAACACAAACATTTTGATTTAAAATACACAATTTTCACAAAAATTAAGAACTTTTTGGAGACCCACTCGCCTCGAGCAATCTGTTTGCAATAATGCAATCAAGGCGACTCATCGGAATGGAAGCAACGTCATGAATAGGTACAACTAGTTTATGCCCGCGACTTCGTTCGCGTGAAAGTCATAAGACACCACAAAGTTAGGGCCGGCGCACATCAGGCGAGGCGCAGCGCAGCGCATTTGTCTATAGACGCTCTGTGTAAATTAGTAACATTATTGAATCATTGAATGTACAAAGTAGTTGACAATCATGATTAAATTCTAATATTGTAATCTTATAAATTCTTTTTATACACGAAATATTTTAGGGGGTCATTGACTCATCATTATGAACAACTTTTTTCACTATGGAACCAACCCAGAAATCGCGAAAAAAAATCAGCTGTTCCCTACATTTTGATGAGCTATAACCTATAAAGCTATAAAAAGCTATATAAAATATACTATATGCTATATAAAAAATGCTATATAATAAATATTTATTTATTTGATTCTTTATTGGCAGACCTTAAAGTCCATAGTGTTAGTAATGACATGAAAAATACGTTAAAAATTGCTATATAAAAAAAAGCTATAAAAACATAAAATGTAGGGAACAGCTGATTTGGTTCGGCCCCGAGTGGAAGTTGTTCATAATGATGAGTACAATTACCTACCCCTTATAATATTTCGTATGGTCAGCGTTTTTTAAATACTTTTCTTCGAGAAACTTGGAAGGTAGCTTGAGATATTGGAAGCAAATCGAAGGGACCTTATTTTTCATTTGTTCCACCCGATGACGTTCCGGAAAAACCGCGGTTTGGCAGAGCAATGTTTGCCAAGATGAAGACCTCCATACTAACACGAATGAGATTGTTTCCTCTCCAGCCAATGATATTATATTAACAGATATGTTATACACTCACAAAACAACCGAAAAAAGTGTTCCGCGCAGCAGCGGCACATATACCCACGTTTCATTCATTTTACATTTCACTACAAGTAAAAACGTTACAATTGGAATGTTTTCGAGTCTTCACGATTGCGCGCTTATAACATATCTGTTAATATAATATCATTGTCTCCAGCCCATCTTGCCAAACTTCAGATCATTGACGACTCCATTTGCTTGTGTGGTACAGATGTAGGCGACTTTAGATGACATTTTTTTCTCCTGTCCCTTACGTTCTTCCTTTCTCAGTAACCTATTGTCCCTCCGTATTCCTTCTCCTACCTCAATACTTTCTTTACTTTGCCCAAATAGCTTTCCTTTATATAAATGTATCAAAAACAATGTCCGATCCGAAAGGGGGCGCCTAGGTACCTACGGCAGATACCAGAAAAAAAAAATTAAAGTAATAAAAACTAATAAAAGTAAAAAAAAAATTTAGTCGTAGTTGGGTTTTAGTTTTTATTACTTTAATTTTTTTTTTAATTCTTTTGGGGTTTTAATATAGGTATATATTTTTGAAATGTGCTCATTAAGCCCTTTTATTTGATACCCAACATGGTACGATTAAACGATTTTTTTTTTTAGTTCCTTGCTTTATTTCCTCTAGAGGGCGCCATTTTTTGCGCCGCACCAGCGGACGGTCAAGACGCTTCCAACGATATCTCATTTGTCCAATTGTGATGAGTGGTTTAGAAGATAGGAGGGAACAGATGAACATCCATACATACATACATACCGGTCAAAATCATAACCCTCCTTTTTTTTTCGCCGTAGTCGGGTAAAAAAATAAGAAATATTTTTTTTATTGAAAATGTAAAAGTTATTGCAAATTGAAATTCACTTTTTTTGTACCAAAATTACCCGAATTTCATCCAAAATTAGCCAATTTTCTGTAGAAGTATGTCAAAAAAAAACGACCTATGTATGTAGTATAGAATCAGTATGATTCTTAACAGCACCCACACGGATCGGGCAGGGTTTTTACTTTAATGACCTGCAAATTGCAAAAAACGTAAGAAAAGAATTTCGCGGGCTACCTTAGTACTCACGTCTATCACCCACGAATAGGTTTTTTTGTTTATTCGTTGTAAATATAGCCTATGATTGACTCCAGACTATTATCTAGTTTGAATAAATTAATGATACTTAAAAATATGAATTGGCTGGACATGAGGCTTATATGGTCATTGTCATTTAATATTTTTGAGGTCGAGGGGTCGCGCTCAAGGCCGGTCAGGTCACGTCTCACACCCCCCACCCGTGTTGAGACGCAAGTTCGTTGCCCTAGCGCAGTGTCATTTAATTAACCTGGGGGTCGCGAGGCTCTATAGGGGAGTTGCAAAAGGTTGGGAAAGCTACTGCAGTAAATAAAAACAATAAAGTTTAAAAAGATCTATTAAGAAAATTGTTAACGTAAAGGTCATAATCATTTGTATCAAATAAACAAAAAATCATGGCATCGGACGTGGTCGTACGTATGCGTGTAAATTGTGTTATACGAGTATATTGGCGACGCATTTGATGTAATAAAATGTGTTTTACGTACTTAATTACTTATGTATTTATCCGAACCCTAATTATGAAAATGAATAAATTAAATATGTTGGATTGAATATTTAATTTATTTGTTATTCAGATCCATCATGGTTAGTAACAACAAGAGCTTATAAACTATGTTAGTAGATAAATAATTGAGATATAAGTAACAACAATTTATCATTTTATTTTATTTTACTGTCCCAACCACGATGCTTATCCGGAGCGAGTGTGTCGGACACTGATATTTACTAGAAACTATCCTCAGAATGGTGTTGCTGCTGCCGCGTACTCTGCTCTGCCCAACAGCGACGATACACGCTTGCGTCTGATTGCGTAAAAGTCATCCGTACGCGCTTCGGCAAACATCGCGGACGCACTGCAGAACCGCGGCAACCGCAACAACATCCTGCAGGCGTAGCATGAGCACCGTTTTGTCGACGGAAGAGTAGACAAAAATGACGTTTCCTGTAGACAGTACGACGGCAGCAAAGTAGAAAGAGTCAACTGCACTTTTTACGAAATTCACTCTTTTACATAATTCGACTCAGAATTCTTTGTTTTGTCATAGGATTTATCGGTTGTCAGTGTGATTTTGACAGTAAGGATAGAAAACTTTCTTCAGAAATAGTCTACCTACAAAAAGACCTAGACAAAGGTCGTTAGAAATGAAAGACAAAATGACAGATTGTAGAAGGATTTCTACGGTGGATGTCAAAGAAACGAACTGTCACTTTGTATAGAAAATGCTATGTCTATTCTTCGTAGAGATAGAAAGCGCCATGCTACGCCTGCTGAAGACGTTATTATATTGTACCCGCAGAGCGCTGTACGCCTTTTGAGTATAATTCACCCACAGGCTGCTCGTGTAGAAAGATTGGCAATATGCTTTGAATAGCGCTAACTTGACTTCAGCTGAGCAACGAGCAAACCTGCGAGCCAACATATTTCCCCGGACCGCCAGCGGCCAGCTCTCTGCGTTCACGTTCAATGTACTCGTTGTCCTTTAGATCATCGGTGACAATGTGCCCTAGATATTTAAACTTTTTCACTCTAGAGAGAGGAGAACCGTTCAGATAAATAGGTGGCGGTTCATGAGGGGTTTTATCACCAAGACCAAAAAACATAAACTCACTCTTAGCAGCATTATACTTAAGACCATGACTCTCGGCATACCGCTCACAAACTCCAAGCAGATGACGAAGAGCCCTAATTGACGGGCTCAGCAGGACCATGTCGTCGGCATAACTTATATTATTAACAGTGACTCCATCAATATGACAACCTACATGCATGCTACTGAGCTCGCCAATCAGGCTATCCATAAATACATTAAAAAGAGTGGGCGAGGAAATTCCCCCTTTCCTTACGCCACACTCTAGCTTGTACTCTCAGTCAAGCAATCCGCCCATTTAACGACATTTAATTGATTGTCATACCAAAACTTTAGAATGTCCACTAGTTCCGTAGATACATTTTGTTTACGCAGTTTATCCCACAAGACCTCATAACAAACTAGATCAAAGGCTTTGGATAAATCTAAATAACAAGCATAAACAGGTGTCCTACGATCCAAATAATACCTAACCGTGTGCTTCATACAGAGAATAGCAGTCTCAGTAGAAAGGCCAGGTTGGAAGCCAAATTGCGCGTGCTGCAGGTTCAAATTTCTTCTTAAATGCCTGTTAAGCAGACTATCCATTATCTTAGCCAGAATCGTTGCCAGGGAGATGGGACGGTCGGTAGTTACTTTTATCACAAATATCTACTGTTTTACATTTAACGATTGGTATGACTGTCGTTCTCATGAGGTCCAGACGGAGATACCTTTGACTCATGCATAGGGAGAAAAGCATGGCCAATACTCTATTCAAAATCAAAATCAAAAGTCATTTATTCAAACTAGGCTGAGAATCAGCACTTTTCGAACGTCAAAATTACATAAGACAGTCCCCCAAAAACGCCCACCCTTCACCACTTCCTAGTGCTTTAGCTGGGAAGAAGAAGTGGCGCAACAAACTCCCCAGCAGCACAGCTGTATGTTCAGTTAGAAAAAAAAATGATTCTATACAAAAGTATGCAAAATCATTTTACATTATGCAACACAAAACATAAATCTAATTATTAGCCATATGTCAGCTAGCACACGCTAATATACCAATATTACAATATTTGTCACAAAATAAAATACATAAACAAAAAGCAACGGGTTGGGGGGGTCGCGAAATATTTCTTCGTACTAAAGGGGCTGTCATGAAAAAGGTTGAAAAACACTGCCCTAGCGCATAGGTGAAAGGGTGAAATACGCTAGTGGTAAAATGTAATAACTAAAAAAAAAAAAAAAAAACATTGATTTTACGTTCTATAAATGACACCAAATCACTGGTTTTACCCTAACACTCTGTATTTCAGTTGTAATTAAGTTCATTATGATTAAAAAACTCTTCGAGCACATCACTGCCCGGTGTGACCTGACCCTAAAGATGCTCCCGAACAAAATGTTCATGTATCAGTATCTGTGTGAACGTCGTAAGCGTGTTGCTGTTACAAAGGTTTTCATTGGTTGCGGCTGTGGAGACGATGCCCCTGAGGTAGTAGCGGTCTGTGCCTCGCTCTGACTCGGGGAACGCTAGCCCGCCGCCGCTGTCGCCTCTGCACAGCGCTTTACCTGAAAAAAGTGAGGTGAGTGAGGTATACCGTAGAACATAGTTAATTGATTCAGGCGTGACTTTGCGGAAATCCATGATAAAATACAATAGACGTAGATATATTTAGTAACCTATTCCGCTTGACTATTCTTCAAGAGTCATAAAAACCCTGTAAGAAATCGACACGTGTTTCACCTCTCAACGAGGCATCCTCAGGATGACGATTGACCAATTGCAAACCAGAACGCGACGTGTTACCACACCGAGCGCTGGACGCAAAGAGACGCGCGCTGGGCGCGTTCTGGTTTGCAATTGGTCAATCGTTATCCTGAGGATGCCTCGTTGAGAGGTATGACTCTTGAAGAATAGTCAAGCGAATAGGTTACTAAATATATCTACGTCTATTGTATTGTACCGTTGAACGTCAAAAGTAAGGATCATCCCAGCCTAGCCTTTTGCCAACTCAGTCAGGGTCATAGATGTATTATTAAAACTAGCGTTATACAGGGTGTAATGCCGGCGCCAGACATAGCAACAATATTTGATCACATGTTTGAACACATGTGTGGCAGGGATGTTAGGGTATTTCATCAAAGTTTGATCACATATTTCAACTTTGCCATTTGGTGTGCACATGGTGTGCACACATAAATGCCGGCGCCAGACATTGCAACAATATTTGATCACATGTTTGATAACATGTTTGACACATGTGTGGCAGGGGTGTAAGGGACAGCCATCCGCAAATTTAACAAGGTGCATTCAGCTCCTTATTTTGAATCATATTCTACCGGAAATTTTGTCAGGAAAGTTTTCTTTTTTTTTAAATAGTTTTTTCAATGTCAAATTACATTATTTTTACGCAGCACTCCATTTATGTACCTAAATAACAGAGCTAAAATCAAAAAACCAGCAATGGATGTTAAAATACTGTAGCGAACGACGGGTGAATCTCAGAATTTACATTGATAAATCACGTGTCGCGAGCGCGCCCGAGCGAGTGTGGCTACGTGCGTTGTGCCGCGGTAACAATGATACATTGCGCGTGAGATAATAAAACAAATCAGTTTTGTTGGATTCCCACAGGGTTCCTGAAATAATTTCATGTACCGATCGTCTTAGTATGATATGCTGAATTCATCCCATCAGTCTGCGGAGGGCTGTCCCTTACACGGATGAATAGACAAAGTGACAGATTGTGATCTGTCATTTTGTCTATTCATCCGTCGACAAAACCCGTTTCTATGATGTTGTAGTGGTATTCACGCTCTCGGTATTTTGATAATCAAAATAAATACAGGCGTCAAACAGCGCAACCGGGAGACAAAGATTTCAAGTGTTTCTACCACTATATTTATGGAGATAACGCCAAGAAATGCGGCGACCAACAATGCATCAAAAAAGCGTTAAACTAAAACCGACACCTGCTTTGGCGAGCGTAGGTGTCGAAGGAACACATCGCTTGAGCGTCACCGACTGGAAAAGTGGTACGCATTTTCTTATAGACACCGGGCCTGATATTTCAGTTATTGCCTACAAAAACGCGAATCGTCAACCAGCTGATTTTACGTTATTTGCTGCCAATGGTACAACAATCAAAACATATGGGTCTCAGAAAATAACTTTAGATCTTGGCTTACGTCGAGCTTTTACCTGGGAATTTGTCCTGGCCGATGTACAGCGGTCCATTATAGGGGCAGATTTCCTAGCCAAACATCAATTGCTTGTGGATCTTCACTCAAAAAATTTAATAGACAAAGTCACTTTGCTCTCTAGGAACGCCAACGTAGAAGATGCCTCAAATATTCCTACTATTAAGGTCATCGACTCGGATAATAAATATCACCGCATTTTAACAGAGTTTCCAGACATCACTATGAGCGAGTGTTACAAGGATCCGCCCAAACACAATATCATGCATCATATTTGTACCCGTGGCCCACCCGTTTACAAAAAAGCACGTCCACTTAACGCTGCAAAATACAAAGCGGCAAAGGATGAATTCGAACGCATGGTAGAACTAGGAATATGCAGGCCGTCAGCCAGCCCATGGGCAAATGCTTTACACGTCGTTCAAAAGAAAAACGGTGAATTAGGCCCGTGCGGAGATTACCGTCGTTTAAATGCAATCACCGAGCCCGATCGCTACCCGATTCCTCGTTTAACGGATTTCACATACATCCTTAAAAATAAAAAGGTATTATCTAAAATTGATATTCGACGTGCTTACCATAACATAAGTGTTGCACCTGAGGACATACCGAAAACCGCAATAATAACTCCATTTGGTCTGTTCGAGTTTACAAAAATGAGCTTCGGTCTGCGAAACGCTGCGCAAACGTTTCAAAGATTTATCAATGAAGTTTTGAAAAATACTCGCAATACATTCTGTTACCTAGACGATATACTTATCGCATCAGAATCAGAAGAGTGTCACATTCACGATCTCAAAGAAGTGTTCAAGCGACTTAATGAATTTGGCGTCACAATCAATACGTCTAAATGCGAATTCGGAAAATTCGAACTTACATTTCTCGGTTACCGCGTTAGCTGTGATGGCATACGGCCGGACGAAGAAAAGGTCAAGTCAATCATAAACTATCCGCAACCCGAAACCATCGAAGAACTGAGGCGCTTCCTCGGTCTTATAAATTTTTACCGAATGAGCATTCCTAAAGAAGCCAACACTCAAACTATTTTAGACAAATATTTACACAATGCTAAGAAAACAGACAAAACAAAAATCGCTTGGACCGAAGAAGCAATCATCGCATTTAATCAGTGCAAACATCATGTAAGTGATGCCGTCACTCTCGCGCATCCAGACCCGTCATCGAAACTAATCTTAATGACCGACGCAGCGAATACCTGCGACGGCGCAGCACTCCATCAACTAGTCAAGAAACGGTTAGAACCACTAAGATTTTATTCCAAAAAACTAAGTAGCGCCCAAACAAAATACAGTACCTACGACGGAGAATTATTGGCTATTTACATGGCAATAAAACACTGTCGGTATATGATTGAAGGGCGTGATCTCACAAGCCGTTAATATTCGCATTATCGAAGAAAGAATCTAAATCAGATCCACCAAGACGTCTTCGTCAATTGGATTTTATTTCTCAGTTTTGCAACAAAATTGAGTACGTTCAAGGCGAGCTCAATAACGCCGCAGACGCTCTTTCAAGAATAGAAGAGATCTATGTACATGATATTTTCGATTATGAACAATTATATAAAAGCCAAGTCGAAGATACGCAATTAACCATGTTAAAACAAAAACCTAATCTGGAATTTAAATTATTCCGCATACCATATTCAAATCATGAGCTTACATTCGAAACATCAACTTCAACAGCGCGACTTTATTTACCGTCGGAATTTCGAGAAAAAGCGATTTCAAGTGTCCATGCACTTAACCACCCTGGGGTAGCCGCTACGCGTCGCCTTATCGCGCAGCGCTATTGTTGGCCTAACATGAATACTGACGTAGCAAACTTTGTAAGAAGTTGCATACAATGCCAGAAATGTAAAGTGCAAAGACATACAATTACACCTCTAGGAGAGTTCGAAAGGTCAGACCGTTTCGAGCATGTTCATATAGATATTATTGGACCATTACCACCTTCCGATGGATATACATACTGTGTCACAATGATTGATCGTCATACAAAATGGCCCGAAGTCGTTCCTGTAAAGGATATAAGCGCTGAAACCGTCGCGAAAGCTCTGCTCGAGCATTGGATAGCACGTTTTGGTTGCCCTGCAAGAATAACTTCGGATCAAGGTCGTCAATTCGAATCCAACCTTTTCACACAGCTGACCAAACTAGTTGGAATAGGAAAGATTAGGACAACAGCGTACAATCCAAAAGCGAATGGACACGTCGAAAGGATGCACCGAACGCTAAAAGCTTCCATCATGACACGTTGCGATGGTAACAGTCAATGGGCACAACAATTACCTATAGTGTTGTTAGGAATGCTCAAATGACCTACGGTAAATCTATGCGTCTACCGGGAGATTTTTTTGTTCCCACCGAAGCAAACATCAACAACACCGATTATACCTGCAAACTCATGGAAACACTAGCAAACCTTCAGCCGACCACAAGGAAACAAGCTGATAACAGAAACATTTTCGTACATAAAGATTTAACAAGATCGGACTACGTTTTCGTTAAAAACGAAGTTAAACGCTCGTTAACACCGCCGTTTGAAGGTCCCTATAAAATCGTCAAACGAAGCGATAAGCATTATGTCGTTCAAGTAGGTTCTCTGAAAAGTCACTGTTTCTCTCGATCGTCTCAAACCTGCTTATGTTACAACTTTTGTTTCGCCTGAAACCACAACCATAACACCGGTTGGGACCCAAACGACCCCACTTGACAAAACTGAGCCATTTGTCACAACAAGATCGGGTCGCGTCGTAAAAAAGACTGTGAGATTTGACATTTAAAACATTTTTTATCGCCAGACCCAAAGTAATAAATAAATCAATGTGAAATTTAAAGTGCAGTGAATTGTTGTGTGTTTTAAAATAGACCAACGTAACAAACAATTATGGAGCGTTCTCACACTAATATGTCAACTTATAACGTATTTATTCATACTTATACCACTTGTAGAAATGTTTAAGTTAACTCATAAGTTTAAAACTTTTTGTAACCAAATTTATGACCAATGTATTTTAATTTTTTTACCAAAATGTGTCTTTAGTTTAAGCATTCATAAGTGTAGTTTTGTTTTTATATACATTTTAAATGCCTCTTGTTAGCGTAAGGTCCTAATGTATAATTTAAAAGTTAAGTATAGTTAAACACTTTTACACCGCATGTTTATATTAAGTATTTGCAATGTCTTTACAATTATTTTTGAACCTTACTCATTGTTATTTTGATAGTAATTATTTTTGTGTTATCAAAGGGGGGAGGACATGTAGTGGTATGTAACCCACACATGCAGACGACCTTGTAAACTCAAGTGCCTGTGACGTCACACGACTCACACGTCCCTTAGTTCGAACTCAGGGTACAGTATTCAGTCACTAGCTGTCAACATAGTAGTCGTTACCTACCAATCGCATCACTTGTGCGTCAAATTATATCATCATAATCTTACTTATTGTACCGTGTTTAGTTATAGTACCTTTATTAAACTCATTGTGAACTAACCAATGAACATTTAATTTAATGACACTATAGAACCCGTAATCACATCACAACAAAAATTCTATAATGTCATGCTACGCGTACAGTCTAACCGGATGCAACTGAATTGTGACTGAAAATTTGACCCCCACAACCCAGTTACCTGGTAACACGAGTCGATATTTCTTGGTAAAACTTGTTGTTACTCTTTCAGGCGCTTATCTAACTAGTGTACCTGCGTAACGACCGTCAAAGATGTACAAATGATATTCGGAAACGGCTTCATATACCTACCTACTGTAGAAACTCGTACTACTAGCCTAGGCCTGTTCAAGGCCAAAATGTTACCAAGACGTACGGTCGACTGTAGGTACCTACCTAAGATATCTTCATAACTCACCATTCCCAGTGCCTGCGCAAATCTTATCGCTGGTGATGTATTCTCTGAAGCTTGGTACTGATGCTGCGATGCATTGCTCAATGTCCACGTAGGGCAGATCAACGACCTTGAGGATTAGGGAGGGCATGCCATTTTCTGCTGTGAGGCCCCAACCGGCGACCTAGAAGCACAGAACCGATCGAAGTGGCGGTGCTTGGGGGAGGCCTATGTCCAACAGTGGACGTCTTTCGGCTGAAATGATGATGATGATGATGAACATACTTATCCTTGAAACCAGTGTTTTGCTGTCATCTATAGAACGTAACATCAATGGAAAATTACAACTTTTTTTTTTAAAGAAAATCTACTTTTTACCACAAGAGTATTTCACCATAGGTACGTGCTATTACGTCTCAACAGGGGCAGGGGGCGCGGGACGTGACCTGACCGGCCGCGAGCGCGACCCCTATTGTGTATTTATTCATGTGTTGTGTAGGTACGTAGGAGGGGCGGCGACCTCGGGCGCATTTTTATGACTTTGCGGACGGTGTTGGATAGAAACTTTTAAAATCTTTTAATGAAAATAATGTTTTTTTTTTTGTTGTGACTCGATCATTAATTTTTGTGTTTAAGTCAACTACCCATGGTTTGAGTGACAACGGTGTTTACCCTTACACCCTGTAGGTATATTTTATTTCAAAATATAGAACCCCGCTGACTCACATGTGAGTCAGTGGGATTTAACGTCTACTCGATATTTTTTTAAAGTCACAAAAAACTTAAGGTTGATGCGCTAGGGTAGCCCGCGAAATTCAAATTTTCTTACGTTTTTTGCAATTTGCAGGTCAGTATCAGGTTGTATGTTGATCTAAATATTATTAGCGCTCGTAACAAATATGGATTTACAGAATTATAAACATTAGAATCAGCAATACAACTCTCTAAGTTCATGAAAGTGCCAAATTTCATGATTTCATGAAATAGTAATTCAATGCACTTATATAATTAGATCACATACAACCTGATACTGACCTGCAAATTGCAAAAAACGTAAGAAAATTTGAATTTCGCGGGCCACCCTAGCGCATCAACCTTAACGGAGGATCATGCTAAGTAATTATAGGTAGGGTAGAAGCGTCATTTACCTTTCCAAATCTTCCTGCCTGCAGCTGGCTCCTGTCAAATCTAAAGTCAAAAGACAAGCAGATAGGTCTAACGAAAGGGTTGTATACGAAGTCAGCCGCCAGGATTACAACTGCTAGGTCATCTTGAAAGTTAGTTTCACTGCCTTGGAAGCGGGCCGGGATCTTAATTTCTTCGACCTGTTGATCATAGATGTCCTATAAGTACTTATCCCTAAAGTATCATTAGAATCATTAGAAGATCTTTAGAAGCGGCCATAATTTACGCTAAGCTTAACGCTGGCTAGCGTTAAGCTTAGCATAAATTATGGCCGCAGCGCAGCGGACCGCAGCGCGTGGCATTATAAAATTGCAGCAAACCATATTAGGAGTCACGTTGGGCCGCGCAACATTGCAGTAATTGTTTCAAACAGATTCTAAAGTACCTATTTAAGGTTACTTATAGCACAATAGTATAGAACTTACATCTAACTTCTGCACGTGTACATCTCTGTGGTTATTCCAAGGGCGGTAGATCTTGCCAGCTGCCACCGCGAACTGAGAGGCAGGCAGTAGTTTGCTGACAGCGTTCCAGAAACAATGGGCAGCTGGAATCAATTAATTGTGGACAAAATAATCAAACACTCAATCACAGGGTAAGTTAGGTACAGTCGAAAAATTGAATTCTGACCCACCATAAGCTTATTTTCTTACAGACATTCAAATACAATTAGGTCGACATTCGCGTGAACATACATTTCCTTGGTAACGAACTTGTCACCTGCCATCTTTGTTATCTTGACGGTTTCAAACGATTTATCGTCAAAGTGGGTCATGATTCACTTAGCCTGACTGTACTTGCATCAGAGGCTCCAGAGGTAGCAAGCTGAATGTGTCAGTGGGCCGGTTATGTCTGTCGACGGGCCCACAGAATCGTTGGAGGTGGCGAGTCCTCAAAGGCCGCGTAGCGGTAAGCGTGCTGTGGGTCCCAGTTATACAGGGTGTTAGGGTAAACAAACACCATTATCCTTGAAACCAGTGGTTTGGTGTCATTTTATAGAACGTAAAATCAATGGAAAATTACGACTTTTTTTTAAATTTCTTTTCACTCCTAGAGTATTTCACCCTTTCACCTATGCGCTAGGGCAACGAACTTGAGTCTCACACAGGTGGGGGGCGTGGTACGTGACCTGACCGGCCGTGAGCGCGACCCCTCTCTCAGTCAGTCAGCTGTTTCGCTAGCGAGCACGGTGACGCATAGAAACTTTTTAAAATATTTTAATGAAAATAACGTTGTTTTTTGTTGTTACTCGGTCTCTTATTTTTATATTTAAGTAAGTCAACTACCCATGGTTTGAATGACAAGAGTGTTTACCCTTACACCCTGTATAAACTGACGACATTAAAAAAGCTGCTGGGGCAGAGTGGATGGGTTGAGCAGACAACCGGGTTTTCTGATACAACTTTAGTGAGGTATATGTACAGCAGTGGACCTGGACTACAAATCTCCGATAGGCTATAGGCTATGTCGATTAACTAAAAAAATTGATCCTTTTCCCAACTATGTTGAGGTGGGCTTCCAGTCACAGCTGCAACTGAATACCAGTATTTTACATGGAGCGACTACCTATCTGACCTCCACAACCCAGTAACTGGATACGATACTCCTTGGTAAGACTGGCTGTCAGGCTTTCGGGCTTCTGACGACCCGTAACGACTGTAAAAGATCCACGAATAACAGCCGAAACCATCGGCGTCACGTGCTTTCCGAGGCACGGAGGAGTCTGATGTAAAGATGGCCACCTATCCACGGACCAACCCCGGCAGGCGTAGCTTAACCTGATGGATCGACCCGTGCGGCTGTTATTACTTAGCCACGAGCTCCTCCTCCTATGTCGATTGACTAATCGTAACGAAAGTCGATGTGTGATATTAATCCGCCTCATATTACTACTTAAGTACGTATCATAAGACGTCTTGTATCATAAGTTTGAATGGACCTGGACCTTTTTTTTGTGGGGAAATCCTCATGGATGTTATGTCGGACTCCTACGGACTAAAACCCCACAGTTCCTACTTCTACCATGAGTCGGGGGCCCGGGAGATACTTGTACATACGCCGCACCCCGACTGGTATCAGCCCGCCATGCCTAGCGGGCCTCATCACAAAGTGCGGCCGATCCCACGACCGCACGTCCTCCTATAAAGGCACGCATGATGTGCGGCGTGCCACCTCTTTGGACCTGACTGTTCGGGCGACGACACAGCCCCCAATTTCGCTGCCCGCAGGCCCCTCCTTATGGTGGCCGGAGATCGATAAGCGCCCTTCGACGCCCGGCTGCTCTTCTGGTGCGGGTGGAATGAGAGATATGCTCTCTCTCCCTCTCCGCTGCCTATGGACCTGGACCTACCAGAAATAACAAGTCTGTTGGAAATGATTGATCCTCCGCAGATCTGCATGTAAGGTTTCGTGGTCTTCCTATAGATGCCGACGTGCCACGGCAGCTCTCCTCGCCTAGCTAATCTGCCGCCAATTATGAGGTCTTTGCCATTTGGAGTAACTCGGCCACACTCTGAGGATAAAAAGTTTATTAAAAAGACGATTTAACGCTTCATTATATGAATTAACAAGTACCTAAGGCACTCTTCTGCGCCATGCCTATTACGGCCATTTTTACCGACTTCAAAAAAGGAAGAGGTACTACGTTCGGATGATTGTTTTTTTTTTATGTTTGTTCACCGATTACTCCGCCGTTTGTGAACCGATTTAAAAAATTCTTTTTTAGTTCGAAAGGGTATACTCCCGAGATGTCCATATAAATTTTATTAAGTTTGCTTGCGTAGTTTTTGAGCTAGCTTGACTAGCTTATATATTAATTTCGGAAGTCGGTGGCAAAAAACTAAAATTAAAAAGCAAAGACACCGACTTCTGAAATTAAAGTTATTTTTCACTATAGATACTTTTTCAACTTAGGCGTACAAAAAGTCCAAAAGTAACAACAATTCAACAGTATCTTTGATGATTAATAGAGTGATACTTGTTCCGTTTTCGGGCAAACCTGGGGAGCAGACAGCGATGTAGTCCCAGCTTCCATCGATGCATCTCATGTAGGGGAGGGTGTCGGCTGAGTAGTAGTTCGGGCTTTTACATTCGGGCCTCACGACTGTCCCTGATGGTTCGCAACGGTTGCAGGTGCGGCTGCCGTCAATGGAGCCGGTGACGAGGCAGTGGTAATGGACAGATGTGTTGTTGTCTAGCTCGCAGAAATCTGGAAAACAAGGGAAGTATTAATATGACATGGGAGCAGCGTTTGAATTTGATTGCAGTAGTCGAGATCACACCAAGGTGTAAGAATTATACGCTTTTTACCATATTTGTTTTTAATATAAAGCGGGCTCATTATAGCTTCTTTAAAACACCTTACGAAAAACTCCTGAAATGACTTTATTTTTTGAAACTTTCAAAGAATCAAATGCAACTTGTAAGCGTATTGTTAGCGTCCATGTAATATGTACTAATGATTTGTATTTACTTTAGGTACAGGGTGTACTAAACATAGTACACTCTATCAAAAGCTTTGCTTTATTCAAAAATCCGCTTAGCCACGCATTCAAGGGATTTTAGAAATTATTATTGTAAGAAATATCTTTCTATACTTACGGACACATTTTGGAATAGAATCAGACCATAATCCATCGAGACAGAACAGTATTTCAGTCCCCATGACTCTGAAGCCACTTTGACAATTGACGGTCAGCTTCAGTGACTCAAAGCTGTCACCAGGTTTTGCATCTGGAGCGTCCGTTATGGTGTATTTACCGTTCTCAGGGTATGCAGGCAGGACACACTTCCCAGGTTGTTTTGGCCTGAAATTGTGGATCTAGTAAGTATATACTGATTATATCATCTGCCTGCTTCTTCCGAACTATATTGGGGTCCGTTTTCTAATACTTTAACCGGTTGCAGCTAAATACAGGTATTGTACATGGAGCGATTGCTTATCTGACCTCCACATTTCCACCACCCAGTCACTCAAATATCGATCGATAATAATCCAAATAACATTAGGTATACTTATTTTTACCTGTTCGTTTTTTCTACTGGCTTTGTTCGCAGATGTTTGTTGGTTTCATCTAACAAATCTTCATTCACCCATTTCTGATCAACAAAGCAGCATAAATTATTACATCAAGCAGTCATTAGTTCGTTTTTGTCAGCGTCTCTCTACTCTTGTTCCTAACGGAGCACCGCCATCTCTATCATCAGATCAGCTATATGAAACTAGTACAAACTGACGCTAAGCCTATATTAGGAATGTAAAAACTGCTTAGAAGATTAGTGTTTCAGCTGGTCTGAGAGTAGAACGTGAAACCCGCGTTTCTGCCTCCCAGTTTTAAGGATATGGCTACAGTATTCGCCGGTTATTTGTGCAGGAATCTGCAAGATGCGGAAAGCACAGAACCGGTCGAACTGGCAGTGCTTGGGGGAGCTTAGGCCTATGGCCAGCAGTGGACGTTTCTCGGCTGAAATGATGATAATGATGTCGATTTGACGGTCTTTTCTGTAAAAACTCACACCGTGAAAACATAGGTGAAGTGAGCCGTTATTTCTTCAAATATGATACAATGACAGCTCACTTCAAGGTCAGATCGCTCAAGTATTCACGGCAGCGTCGGCCTGGGACCCAAAAAACTACCGGGATTTTTTTTACACTGCGACCCACTACCTACTTTTTTATCCGGCTATTTCACATAGAAAAAGCAAAACGCTGTTTATCTGGCAAAACAAAACAATAGGGTTGAATTTAGGTAATCAGAGGATGAGTTTGTCTTAAATTAAATATAATTATTTAAAGATAATTAAATTTTGTCGATCTGTACCGAGGCTTGACTTGAAACTATGTGCTAAACACATAGTTTCAAGTCCCTGTTAGCTCCTGTGTTTTGGTACTGTTATTTGTACACATTTTTGAGGTTCGGAATAAAATAATAATTATCTCACTAATCACGGCTTTGCTCTAAATAAAATGAAGGGAAAATGGACCAGACCGCCCCACGGAGGGACCGGCCCACCGGGAAAAGTCCCGGTATGCCCTGGGGCCAGACCGACCCTGATTCACGATGCCACTGCTGTATAGTCGTATCACGAAGTGACTTTAGTATGTGACAGACAGAGACATTTCGTCTCTGGTATTGATCACTTACCATGACACTAACCGCTCTTCTGTACACCACAACAAAAACAAGTAGCAGACTCAGCGCCACCCATACCGTTACAATCAGTAACTTGAGGAACCCCGCTGTCGTACCCGCGTTGGAACTGGTAGGAGGGCATTGTCTTCGTCGCGGCGTCGTCGTCGGGGGAATTAAGATAACGGTCTCAGTGGTCGGCTGGGCTGGTACCAGCCAATTTCGCAGCCTGGATGGCAGCATCCAGGCTGCGAATTCGACCGCTGAAAAGGAAGGAGACACTTTTATTAAGGGCCTTAGTCCCGTTTAGTACCGTAAAACGGTTACTTTAAAAAGCCTACTCCGCAATAACAGCTCGGTTAAAAGATCTGAAAAATATATACGAGTATGTTTGCCATAGATTCATGGACAACATTTCTGAAAGGGGGTTTTTGCGTATGGCTAATACTTTTGCCTTAATTTTTTTTTTACCAAAACGCTATTTTTGGCTAATATTCCCTACTACTTCTAAACAGGTTTGAAATGTTTGGAAATATTTTTACTTACGCGTCTGTAGGTTAAAAAAAATGTATCCCAAAAAAATATGTCGCATCGAAAACATTGTAAAAAATATGGCGCCCTTGCCATCCTAACCTTATGTTAAGAAAAATATACTTATCTTGCTGATGCCGCGGCTCCGCCCGCGTGGATGTCGGTTAATAAACTAAAACCTTCCTCAAGAACCACTGTATATACCATTGGCGAAAACAGCATGAAAATCGGTGCAGTAATTTTTGAGCTTATCGCGGACAGAACGACAGACAGACGCGGCGGAGGACTTTGTTTTACTATGTAAGGATTAAGAAACCGCTTCCATAATTTGACAAAAAATAACATTAAATAAGTAAGTAAATTGATAATGCACCCGATTATCCGATAATAACACCCACGCCACGTATTTCCCAGACATAACAAAACAGGTAAAACCTGTGCCCTGTCTTTTATTATTATTTTATTTTGACTAAGGTCAAATATGACCTTGTTCTCCAACTTCAATGATAATGGGTATCTTAAGGGCGCACCCAATCACTAATTGCTTAGCATGATCTTCTGTTATTCCGAAAATACTGCAGCATTAATTTTGAAATAAATATATGTTAAAGATGAGGATTGATGCTAGGTCTTATGTGAGGCGAAAACACGATTACATAAAATTTTCTCTATAGAAAAAAAAACCAAAGTTACCTCTGCACAGAATTATAAACCGTTGGTAGGTATTCAAAAAATACTTCAAATTAGATCATGAAACTGCATGATAACTGAACTAACTATAAAGCAGGTCTTATGTGTGTAATTTTTTTTTTAATTACCATTATTTTCACCGTAAAAAGTAATTTGTAAATTTTTCGACGCTTTAGAGCCGCTAGCTCCCTACTCCGTCTCGTTCTCACTCAAGTCGCGAGTATTATGGTGCGAGCGGGATAAAATCTGAGGTAGGGTGGGCCCTTAATGAAGAGGAAATGTGTTGGGTATGAATGCGGCTATTAATAAGAGTGGGGGAAAACCAAAGAAACGATGGACGGATGGACTGTGTGGAAGATTATATCAACATGGGCTGAAAGGGAGTGATTACCGATGTGACAACTAATGCCTTGATCCGACGGTGCGCCATATTGCGGACGGACACAGACGAGCCCGCACGACGCACCGTGGGAAGGTGTACCTACGTGCAGGGTATCGCAGACATCGGAAGTTCCTCGCTGCGTGGTGCGTGGCGGTCTGTGGTCGTCTGCGGTGCGTGTCCGTCGGCAAAAACGCGGATCGTCGGATCTCGGCATAAGACGTAGACGTATTCGAAGATGCGTGTTCGATTATGTAGAACGCATACCTACTCGAACACGTATCTTGCTAGCTCGAGCATGGTCGAGCATCAAGTTTGGACGTGTATATAATTTTGCAATGTATGGAATTGTCTTAAGATTAATTTCTCAGTAGTCTCTGAAAATGGTCTGCTCTGTGGGCCTAAAACGGTCACATTAACAAATCCTTTAATTCTTGAATCTCCAGCTATCATTAACAATTCCTCTAATTTGACACAAAAGCAATTCATATTTTATGGACCATTTTACGAATCTCCATAAAAAACTGTCAAACAGATGAATTATTTTGGTAATAGGAATCGCACGCTGATCATAATACAAAATATATGAATTGTCAGTTTGTGACATTTTACGATGATTCATAACATTTTCCTATTATGATTCTGCCAAAGTGACTGTTTTAAGCCCCCAGCCCTGCTCTTGGTGTACGCTGACGTGACGCTAATAGAGAACTAAAGAAGAAGGGGACATTTTGTGCTTGTGCCGAGACCGCAAATTAATTGGGATTAGGGAGAATATAGTGATAAAAGGTATTCGTACATTTAAAAACTGGCCAAGTGCGTGTCGAAGCACGCACAATAAAGGGTTCCGTAGTTGGGATAAATTTATTCCAAGAACAAACTTAAAATTGTATTTGAAAAACATGTACATAAAAAAGAGGGGAAATAATCAGTATAGTGCATCAAAAAATTCGTCCACATCGCTGTCAGCAGGAAAAGTGAAAAGACTGGCAGCCACGTTGAACGCCGATTCTTTGGCCGAAGAATAGGCCAGCCCTCTGGTCACGTGAAGAGTCGACCAACGGCTTGGCGATGTTTTGATAGACTAAGTGAGCACTCGGGCCCCATGGCCCTAGGGTTTCAACCCCAAACGACTCGAACCAATGAGATTGGAGTATTTGCGCCGTTTGAGGTTTTCCGCACCTGCAGCAGCAGCTTCAGCACAGCCCGCTGTGCTAGGAAGATGGGATGGCGCAAGGCTGTCGACACACGTTGCATCCCACACCAAAGGCCTACCTACCTTCCAAGGCATTATGGTCATTCCGTCTGGTCTCTTCCCATCGTCGCGTGCCAAGTCATTGGGTTCTAAAACAGCTGGCCCCTGGTGACATGAGCACGACGGATGATGTCATTGCTGGCGTGCCGTGCTATCCGACCTGCGCTTCTACTGCAGGATAGGCCATGATGACCGAGGCAGTCGACACCTTCGCAATTTTGCCAGCGATGCGTAGCCACGCAAGGAGCGCCCAGACCCAGACAAGTAGCGAGCCGGAAGGTGCTGTCACTCAGCCTAGTGCCTATGTTGGGTGACATAGGGCCTGAAGCCAGAGGCCCGACTCCCATTCACCCACGGCCAGCGGGCGGTCGCCAGTATTGTTGGACGTATTAATGATTATTCCGTACTAACCTGCAGAGCGGCTCATCCCACTGCCTCTAGGCAAATGGGTTCACGGGCCGATCTGTAACCGGGCAAGCCGCTTTCCAGGCGTTCTCCGCATCGGTCAAGCACGGCACATTTTCCCGGTTACCTTTTCAGTGCTGTGGATAGAGGACAGGAACGTAAGTAGGCTAAAGCCGGCGCCAGACGTAGCACCAATATTTAATCACATGTGTAGCAGGGGTGTTTGGGTATTTCATTAAAGTTTGATCACATATTTCAACTTTGCTATTCGGTGTCATTTGTTTGAGCGCACATAAATGCCGGCGCCAGACATAGCAACAATATTTGAACACATATTGAAACATTTGTTTGACACATGTGAGGCAGGGGTGTTTTACTCATAATTTTGCGGACACCGAGGTCACCAAAACGGATCAGGAGTGTGGCTTGCAGCCACGCTCGGTCGTCCAGGGTCACATTTAAAATGGATAATAGTGTGCTGCGAATAATTTGGTCAATTTGTGCAAGAGATGTGACTGCTTCCATAAAGGGGAAGAACGTAGAAAATATATAAAATTTGGACCAAAACAACGGTACCTATCTAATTAGGGTGAATACCGAATCAGAATCAGAAATCAGAAATCAGAAAGCTTTATTTGTGAACACAGGTCAAGTTACACATAGTGTGAGGTGTTATAAATAGGTAGATCCTCCATGTTTTGCCCAGAGGCGTACAAATATAATTGTTTAAGTTTAAAAATAACAAATTGGTGAAATTCTGTCAACTTTCACGTCAGTAATAAAATCAGTTTAAATAGGCATAGCATATCAAAAGAAAAATAAACATACAATCAATTTCTAAATAAATGTCAAATGGTTCAATTACATGCCATAATTAATAATGATAATGTCGAACAAAATTCAAGGTCATTAAAACAGGTCAGGTAGGGTGTTCTAAGGCAGTAATTATAGAATTGTCGTCGAAATAGTCCTTTATTGAGTAATAGCATTTATTAGTCAAAATTCTAAATAGTTCTTTTTTGAATTTGTCCACATTTAACATTTTAATTTTTTCGGGCAGTTTATTAAATATTTTTTTGGCCATACAGAATGTGCTTTTATTCATTAGTGCAGTTTTGCCATAAGTCACTTCGAGTTCTGACTTATTTTTATCGTGTAATTTTCTGTAGGAACTTTTAGCAGCTATTTTGTATGATGAAATGTTGGATTTGACGAATACATTTGTTTCGTATATGTACAACGATGGTAAGGTAAGGATTTTATGTCGTATAAAAGTCGGTTGGCAACTGTCTGTGCTTTTAAGGCCACACATAGCTCTGATACATCTTTTTTGGGCTCTAAAGACTAATTCTCTATCAACTGAATTGCCCCAGTACATTACGCCATATCTGAGTGTTGACGCAACATAACCGTGATAGGCTGTAAGTACCGATTCTAGACTGACTATTTTTGAAAGTTTATATAGAACATAGGTAAATGTATTAAGTTTCTTGCATATTACATCTGTCTGGGATCTCCAAGTCAAGTTATTATCTATATTGATACCAAGAAATTTAGTAGCAATAGTTGATTCAATATTTGTCCCTAAATAGCTAATGTCAAGATTTTTATTCGGGATTCTTTGATAAAAATGCATAATTTTAGTCTTTTCTAAGTTTATAATTAGATTATTGCTGTCAAACCACGATATAATTTTATTTAATGTCATATTTATCTCCTTTTCATAAGTTTTGGGATCGTCACATTCAATAATTACGGTGCTGTCATCGGCGAATAGCACCATGGGGTGATTTATTTGCCCCGGAAGGTCATTTATGTACAATAAAAAAAGAGGGGGTCCCAGTACGCTACCCTGAGGAACGCCAAATTTAATTATCTCGCTTTCAGAACGATATTTTTTTCTCATAGCTGGTTTTTGAACATATTTGTGTGATTTCTACAAATTGTTTTCTGTCCGTTAAGTAAGATCGAATGAGATCAAGTATATTTCCCCTGACACCATATTTTTCAAGTTTTTGTAATAGAATTGGGTAATCTACATAATCAAAAGCCTTAGTTAGATCCATATAGATAGCACATACAGGATTTCTCTTATCTACATTTCACATAATAGGGAGAAGCAGGTCATGTATGGCCATATTGATGGTCTTCTGCTTACGCCCTTTTGTTCCTTTACTAATATGTTTGACTTCTCGAGATAGTTATACAAGGACTTGTAAATTACTTTTTCAAAGATTTTTGAAAAGACGGGTATCAACGCGATAGGCCTATAATTTGACATACTGTGTCTATCATTTTTTTTGTGCAATGGTACAATTATTGATGTTTTTAATTTTTCAGGGAAGACTGTAATGTTAATGTTTAACCGACTTCTTCAAAAAGGAGGAGGTTCTCAATTCGTTTGTATGTTTTTTTAACCGACTTCTTCAAAAAGGAGGAGGTTCTCAATTCGTCTGTATGATTTTTTTTTTTTTTTTTTTTTTTTTTTTTGTGTGTATGTTACCCGATTACTCCGCCAATTATGAATCGATTTTGATGATTCTTTTTTTGTTTGGTAGGTCATGCTTCAGAGGTGGTCCCATATAAATTTTATTAATTTTGCTTGCGTAGTTTTTGAGTTAGCTTCAATAATTACGTAGTTTTCCCACTTTGCGATGTTGATGACATGTTAATTGACTCCGTCACATAGCAGACAACGGTATACGAATTTGTGTGGGGTAGTTACCACAACTAAAAAGTGAAAAATAAAAACTTTTTACAAAAAAAAAAACAACCGACTTCCAAAAAAAAGTGAAAAATAACTTTAATTTCGGAAGTCGGTGGCAAAAAACGAAAATTGAAAAGCAAAGACACCGACTTCCGAAATTAAAGTTATTTTTCACTTTTTTTTGGAAGTCGGTTGTTTTTTTTTTTGTAAAAAGTTTTTATTTGTGTGTATGTTACGCGATTACTCCGCCACTTATGAATCGATTTTGATGATTCTTTTTTTGTCTGGTAGGTCATGCTTCAGATGTGGTCCCATATAAATTGTATTAACTTTGCTGGCGTAGTTTTTGAGTTAACTTCATTAATTACGTATTTTGTAGACGACATTTTATTTGACTCCGTCACTGTTATTTACATTTTAAATTTGTGGGGTAACAAAAACTTTTTACAAAAAAAAACACTAAAAAAGTGAAGTCAGTGTTTTTGCTTTTCAATTTTCGTTTTTTGCCGA
Organism: Lithophane semibrunnea; assembly: GCA_947363905.1. Classification (NCBI taxonomy): domain Eukaryota; kingdom Metazoa; phylum Arthropoda; class Insecta; order Lepidoptera; family Noctuidae; genus Lithophane; species Lithophane semibrunnea. The sequence continues at coordinate 8,505,115 of OX376214.1, read as the reverse complement.
CTTCCGAAATTAAAGTTAATTTTTCACTTTTTTAGTGTTTTTTGGAAGTCGGTTGTTTTTTTTTTTTTGTAAAAAGTTTTTGGAGAATCTGTCCGAAATGTCGTTGAAGTTTAGCTTATGAGCAAGAGGATGGTGATGAACTGTTGATGGATATTTTATATAGGTAGTTACTTACACAGTGGCACCTTTTTACACTGCTACACTTTAGTTTGTCTTCGTCTACAGTTAGTGTATTTATCCTTATTAATTGTATACTCGCTTGTCTTTTGGATAATTAAATAAGTAACATTTATCACGCAGTATTTGAGAAAATCGTGTATTGCAGACAAGTCAGTGAATCAGAGTGGAGTAGCAATCGTTTGCCACGGACAGTATTACGGTGCGTTTCCACTGAGCGAATCACAGACGAGACGAGAGCCGTGATTTCGATATTCCAATCAATTCAAGAGGTAAGTATGTGGGCCCACGAAATTCAAATTTTCTTACGTTTTTTACAATTTGCATCTCCGCTGCGCTCGTCGAACTCACCTTTAAGCTTACAACCAAACCGTGTGTACGCAGTTGTATGATTGTAGATGCGAGGTATAACCCGTGCGAATAAACTAGGCTCCTCCCTGGAATGCGGCTCCATACTGTACTGAACAGTACTGTACGAGTGACATCACAGCGCCAGGTGACTAGTTAACTTGCCCGGGTTATACAAATATGTTTCTGTGTGCGTGCAGGCGACTCAACGGGTTCGGCAGCTTGGCCTTCACTTCTTTGACGTTTAGAAAAAATAAGGAAAATGTGTGCTTTTTTAAGGCTGGGTTCTTCCAAGCTCTGTAGGTATTCAAAGCCCCCGAAACGAATAGCGATACGTAACATATTACAAAGCGCGGGAGACGCACGGAAAGCGCGCGCGCCTAACCGTGCGTTTGCCGGAGCCCCGCAGCGCCGGAGTCACGGCGCACGGTAGGCTGAAATCGGACGTCGATGGACTTAGGGATGCATGAAAATCAACATGCAATTCTTTAATTTTTTATTAGATATTCGGGTTCTAGCATCAAATACAAGACATTTTTATAAATGTACATTTTTCCTCAAATTAACTATTTTCGAAGATAAAGCAAATTATATTTTTTTTTGTATGAAAGAAAACATATTTATATGAATTTCTTCCAATTCTCAAGACATCTCAAAATATGGTTTGCAGATATGAATTACATGATTTTTTTTCTAAATTTTCAGCTATATGTCGGGCTGCGATTTTCTGCGATTTCAGAGAATTTTAATTTTTCATTCTCATTTCCACACCACCCCTGAGGTAAAGAACAAAGCGCGTTTTTTTTAATAAGTGGTTTCACCAAGAGGCCTAATCCACTGACACCCACTTACACAAACACACTAGTTATATATTATATAGTTTGTTATATATTTAGAATAATTAATCATCATCCGTTTCGCATTCGGCTACTATTTCTATGTTTTCTACATTTACAAATTCAATGTTTTCTCGCTCATTATCTTCGTCAAAATCATCATGTATTAATAAACCTTTTGCCTCTTCCGAAAGTTCTTTATGTTTACGAATCATTTTGTGTCTCTTTGTTGAAATGTAAGGGTCAGAACTAATCAACAAATTATTTAGTATATCCTGATTACAAGCTGTCCTGCTGAACTTTCGTGAATGGTTTTCGCGGTATCTTCTAAAGTCTTTGTTTCTAGATTCAGCAGCCTCTTCTGACAATTTTCCAATAGGAATTAATCCGAAGTTCTCAATTATATCTGCTCCGTGAGCAAGAACTTTATGTACGCTGGAGGGCATGTAAAACCACTTGTACAAATCTATATACAGCTTCATTGTGGCATCTGTGTAGTCCTTGAACTTAACAGGGTCAATTCTCTGGCCTGAAGACATAGTTTCTAAAATAGTTGCAAATCTTTTAATTAAATTTTTATCGACACCTGTAATTGAAGCAGTAATATCTGTGTTTGTGAAAAATCTTCGAGCAGTATTACCGTCATTGGTTGTTCCGTGTCCTTGTTTTACCACCAGTATTACCGTCATTGGTTGTTCCGTGTCCTTGTTTTACCACATCTATTAAAAGACCAGTTTGGTTTTTGAAAGCTTCTTGTATTACTCTTTTTTTGTTTTCCATCATAGCTTTATTTTCGCCTTTTGCAACCCAGGTTTTTAATTCTAATCTATAGGCAATGTTAGGGACCTTACTAAGGACTTTAGTGAAATTCAGTGGACTGTAAGTTATAATGAATTTTAATCCAAAAGGTACAAAAAATCAAACTATTGGTAAACGTATGGAATGCGCGCGCGTGCCGTCGTCAGAGCTCGGTAGCCAAGTGCCCCGACGGTCCGCGTCCCGCACGCCGCACCTCTCGCCGCCGCTCGCCGCCTTCCGGTGTCTCACGACAGCAGCCGAAGATTGCCGGAGACGCCCGAACATCCTCCCCGGGTTGAAGGATTCAAGTGAGAGGAAGTGGGCAGACGTTGTTGTAAGCCCGCACCACCGTTCCTTTCTTCGTCTTCAGCTCCACTACCCGTGCGTTCCCGTCGCAGCCAGGGAAGACCTTGATGACACGCCCCAGTGGCCACACCAAAGGCGGTTGGCCTTTCTCTTTGATGAGAACCAGTGCTCCTACTGAAAGTTGGCCTGTTGACGCTGTCCATTTCGTTTTTTGCTGGAGCAGAGAAACATATTCTAATTGAAAACGAGTCCAAAAATGTTGTTTTATATGCTCCACTCTTTGGTAGCGCTCCAGTCGCCCGATGTTGAGATCAGTAACCTGTGGATGCGGAACAGATATTAGTGGTCGCCCAATTATGAAGTGTCCAGGAGTGAGAACGGAAAAATCTAGAGGATCAGTGGAGAGAGGGGTAAGAGGACGGGAATTTAAGACGGCCTCTATTTGAGTCAAACACGTGGCCATCTCCTCATAAGTAAAGTGCGTTAAGCCTAAAAGTCTCTTTAGGTGATGTTTGGTTGATTTGACGGCGGCTTCAGCAATGCCGTTGAAGTGGGGGGAGTATGGAAGCGCAAAAGAAAATTTGATGCCTTGTTGAGCAACTTCAGACACGAGATTCGAATCTTGTAAAAACTTACGTAGCTCATTGCAAGTACCTACGAAGTTTGTCCCATTATCGGACAAGATGCTTTCGGGTTTACCACGACGAGCCACGAAACGGTTCAAAGCAGCTATGTAGGCTTCTTTCGTAAGGTCTGTAACAAGCTCGATGTGAACAGCCTTAACGGCAAGGCAAACAAAAATACACAGGTACGCCTTTATAAGCCTGCACCCTCGCCCTTTGCGGTCAGATATCAGCACTGGCCCAGCATAGTCCACACTACTATTTAAAAATGGGTGTTCTAAATGTGTCCTTGAAGAGGGCAACTGACCCATTGTAGGTTGCACAGTTTGACACTTGTATTTAAAACATTTGATGCATTTTTTAACCGTACATTTTGAAAGGTTTCTACCACCAAGAGGCCAATACATTTGGCGTATATTTGCCAAGAGCAGCTGAGGGCCAGCGTGTAAGCAGTCGAGATGATATTTATGAAATATTATTTTAGTTATATGGTGCTTACCACATAATAATACGGGATGCTTGACATTGTAATCATATGGTGAGTTGTCAAGTCTCCCTCCTACACGTATGAGACCACTCGAATCTATAAAAGGACTCAAAGAAATAAGCCTATTTTTATTTTGTAAAGACTTTCCTGATTGCAATAATATATACTCATCAGGAAACATATCCATTTGAGCGTGACGTAAAATGAAATTTGTAGAAGTTGTAAGTTCTTCACAGGAAATAGAACCAAGGGATTTATTATGTTTATGTTTTAAATTGTGTATAAATCTTAGTATATAAGCGATGACTCTCTGTAAATAATTATATTTGGAATATTTGTGAATAAGTGATTTGATGAATGGATGATTATTATTATGATGTGACAAGTGATTTGAAGTTAAATGATTGTATGATTGATGATGAGATGAGTGATCTGTGAAGTGTGATGATACAACTTCAGGTAGATCTTGTTTCAAGTTCTCATTGGGCATTTTTGGCCAATATTTTTCATCATTTAACAAAAACTGAGGACCTGACCACCATAAGGAACACCCGCTGATAAGGTCAGCCTTCAGCCCGCGAGAAACAAGATCCGCCGGATTTTCCTTCGACGGCACGTAGCTCCACGTGTGCCCTATAGTGCATTCTTGTATTTCATTAATGCGATTACGAACAAAAGGTTTTAATGAATTAGGTGTCATAGAAAGCCAACTTAACACTATTGTTGAATCGCACCAAAAGTAACATTTACTAACGGGTTTGGTGAAGGAATTCCGTACATTAACACACAGTCTTGCTCCTAATAAAGCCCCACATAACTCGAGTCTAGGGATGGTTGTTGGCTTGATTGGTGCAACACGATTTTTAGAGACCAACAGCTGTACCCTAACTAACCCATCCATAGTACTAGATTTTATATAAATACATGCACCGTAGGCCTTTTCGGATGCATCTGTAAACACATGAATCTCATTAATTGTTGAATTGTCACATGAAACCCACCGGGGTATTTTAAGAGTATTTAGACATGGTAGACTAGTCACGAACATTAACCAGGTGGTATGTATATTGTCTGGTACTTTCTCGTCCCAGTCACATTTAACCGTCCATAGAGTTTGGATGATAATTTTAGCCTCGATAATGCAAGGACCTACCAGACCTAATGGGTCAAATATTTGACTAATCACAGATAAAATGTGCCGCTTTGTGATTGGTTTGCTGGTATCGACTGATATTGAGAACTCGAGAGAATCAGATTTACATAGCCAATATAGGCCTAACGTTTTAGATGACACGTTTCTATCCTCGGACAAGTTCAACCTATCAGAATGCCCTGTAACACCGGCTATTTCTGTTAAAATCTCTAAGCTATTAGATTGCCACTTCCTCAAATGAAAGTTAGCTGACGCTAAAATGGATGCAACTTCTTTACCCATTTGGACCACCATGGAAACCGAGTCGCCACCACTTAAATAATCGTCGACGTAAAAATCTCGTTCAATGGACGATTTTACAACGTCGTTAGTGGCGGTTGTTGCTAGGCTAACTAAGCACTTAGTAGCCAAATAAGGGGCGGAAGCTGTACCGTAAGTAACAGTATTAAGACTGTACGTTTGAAGTGGTATCTTAGGGTCAGCACGAAAGATAATTTGTTGTAAATTACGTTGTGATGGTGTTACCTGAATGGCCCTATACATCTTCTCTATGTCACCAGAAATAACAAACTTGTGCTGACGGAAACGCAGCAGTATAGAGAAGAGATCATCTTGGACAGTGGGCCCCACCATTTGGATGTCGTTAAACGACACTCCAGAAGTAGTCGCTGCTGATGCATCGAAGACTACCCTGAGCTTAGTTGTGGTACTGGATTCTCGAATGACTCCGTGATGTGGCAAAAAATACTCAGTTTTGGTACCGGAATGAGGTTTCTTTGTTGAGTTATTCACAGTCATATGCCCTAAGCTCACGTACTCCTCGATGAATGCAACATATCTTTCCTTAAAAGCAGGATCACGTTGGAAACGACGTTCCAAAGATAAAAATCGACGTTTAGCCATTTCATAGGACTCGCCTAACTCACTGGGATCATTTTTAAGAGGCATTGTAACTATGAAATGCCCATTTTGATCACGCACAGTGTTGACACGAAAACTTTCTTCGCAAGCTCGTTCTTCTTGTGACAAGGAATGCTCAGAAGAGACGGAATCGAGTTCCCAAAACTTGTTTAGGCTATTATTTAAGTCGTTCATGGAGATATTACAAAAATGAGAATATATCTTTTTGGATGGATGTTTTGGAAGAGCCACAGAGCCTGATACTATCCATCCAAGCTTTGTTTCATGTAACTTGGGCTGATTTTTTCCTAAACTAATAGATGCACTGCCTAGAATATTCCAAAATATTTCAGCACCCACTAATATGTCAATCTCTGATGGAACGTTGAATGACGGATCGGCCAGATTTAAATCTAATGGTATGGGAATGCTACTTATGTCGACTAAAGTAGACGGCAGTAATTTGGTAATTGAAGGCAATATGAAACAATTTATGTCCGTCTTATAGCTGCCGCTGCACGATTCAATGGTTAGGTTGCAAGACTGTGTACTTAATGTAGTATGACTATTTATACCTGTCACCGTGGAACTCGCGCTACGTCGAGGAAGTCCTAGCTGATCACATAATTTCTGCGTAATAAAATTAGCTGTGCTACCATTATCTAGCAGGATCCTGGCGTCGCTCTTGATGCCTCGGTGGTTCACCACCCTCACCAACGCTGTGGACAGTAAAATATGAAAGGTAGTATGCTGCGACTGAGCGTCACTCGACAAGGAGATATTTTCTGAGGTGCTGTTATGTGGAACGGCACCTCCAGAAACATCAGTGGGCAATGCTACACTATTAGGCATAGGATCTTGGAAATTACTAGACTGATCTACGTGTAAAAGCGTATTATGTCTACCTTTACAATATTTACAGCGAGCCAATCTACATCGTTTTGTTAGATGACCACTACGTAAACAATTAAAACAAACTTTAAATTCTTTAACTTTTACTATGCGTTGTTCTACGTTTAATTTTCGGAACCCTTCACAAGTATATAATAAATGATTTTGATTGCATAAGGGACATTTTGTTTTATATTTTTGATTGTAATTATCGGTTGGATTACTTGCTATTACTAATGATTTGTGTTTGTTTTCTACTTGATTGTTATTAGTGTTAGTATTATTATCTATATTACGTGTGATTTTATTATGTTCTAATGTCTCCAATAAATCAGCTTTTTTACTAATAAAAGAACAAAATTGAGAAACTGTTGGTTTTGTTGGTATGGTATTACGATGAGCTTCCCATTCCCTGCTGGTGATAGGATCTAGTTTAATTGCCATCATATAGATAATCAAAGTATCCCAACTGTCCGTGGGCTCGTTCATTGTATTGAGGGCTCTAATATTTTTGTTAATTAGATCAATTAAACGACGCAAAGAAGTTGATGCTTCTTGCGTGATACAGTCTACATTGAACAAGGCCTTAACATGGGTGTCTACTAAAAGTCTACTATTATCAAAGCGGTCGCATAGTAACTTCCACGCCATTTGATAATTATCACCTTTAAAATCAATATTTTTTATTATTTCTAAAGCATCGCCTTCAAGCGACGCACGGAGGTAGTGGAACTTACTAATGGCATCTATGCAACTACTATTATGTATTAGTGACAAATATGTATCTCTATACTCAAGCCAGTACTGATAACCACCATTAAAATTAGGCAAATCAATTTTAGGTAAGCGAATAAAGTTACGTTGTTGGAACGATTCACCTGAGTGTTTGTTCACCGAGCCTGTTACAGACCCGCTATCACCGCCCTCGTTACTGGCAAGCAGGCCGTGCGCCTGCGCTGCAAGTACGTGGTAACGGTCCTCAAACTTTGCTCTCTCTGCATACGCTTCGTCAGGATCCTCCGAAAGCACCTCAATGTCCACCTGTAAATTGTCAAATTGATCGTATGTACCCTCAAATTTTTTAAAACGGCTCTCCAACTCTAAGCGTTGAACATCGGAAATAATCTTGCAACTGAGAAGCACATTCATATAATTGGCGAAATTTGTAAGCTTTGCCTTAATGGCACTTCGCTTTCTTAATAACAAGTCTAAAGTGGCCATAGCGTAATCTAGTGAGAAAGGCGATAGATAAGATAACGCTAATTGATTTTGCGTAGCAGAGTTTCGTAATGAAGTAGGCAGTTAAGTTCAAACAAACATAAAAAAGTGAATGAATAGGCGCGTGACCTTGATGAATGTCACGGGAGCCGGCGAGCTACACCGGTCAATGACCGCTCAGCTGTTACAATTATATACGCACACAGCTGATCATGCACTCAATCAACGGTAAATATCCTGAAGATATAGCAGTGCACAAGCGTAAGCAGTATAGAAGAGTGAAAGAGACAACTATGATGTTAACACGTATTGACTCAAATATGAACGTGAAAACGGAAAATAATTTGAATGTAACTGAATAAAAACTCTTAAAATTTGTTTGAAAAGGATATAGAAGGAAAAAATTGGAACGACTCACACAATACCGAATCCTTATCCACAAGAAACCTGTCAAAAATTCCTTCCAAGCGATGACTTGGCGTAAATCGTCTATTCCAGTCGATGTAATAAGCGCCGGCGTCGTTATCAAGACTTGATGAAATATACTGTAGTCAGTTCTTGTTCTTCTTGCTGACTTCGGTTAAAAAAAAATCCGTTGCTCCGGTGACGCAGCGAATTCAAATTTTTTAGGAGTCCAAAGTTCACCAACGTTGAGTCGTAATGCCAGTAGCCGACGAAGTTGGTTGCACCAAAACGCGACTTTATAAAGGCTCGAAGGACCATATGTTAGGGACCTTACTAAGGACTTTAGTGAAATTCAGTGGACTGTAAGTTATAATGAATTTTAATCCAAAAGGTACAAAAAATCAAACTATTGGTAAACGTATGGAATGCGCGCGCGTGCCGTCGTCAGAGCTCGGTAGCCAAGTGCCCCGACGGTCCGCGTCCCGCACGCCGCACCTCTCGCCGCCGCTCGCCGCCTTCCGGTGTCTCACGACAGCAGCCGAAGATTGCCGGAGACGCCCGAACAGGCAATATGAAGGACACATTCCATAAAACGTATCCACATATGTAATGATGATATGCCGTATTTGTATAAATCAGTATCGACTTCTTTTTCCAGAATTAAAGGCAAATTATTCATTTCGGTTGGAGTTGCTTTACAAATATCACATCGTTGTGCTGAAGTGTCACATAAGACTGAGGTTGCTTTGCCATCTATCATAGTTAGTAATACGGAATGTGAAATTTTTATTTCTGCTATTTCCGTTGCTATTAAATTCTTTATCTCTGCTTCTGTCTCATTCTTTTGATTTTTGATAGTGGTTTTATCTTCCTTTTGAAACTTGAAAAACATAGGACGACACCAAAATGCTGAATTTGGTGAATCGTTCTCCCAGACGAGTTGGTCCCCGGACACAATTTTGATTGGTACTAAACTTCCCATAAATATGCTTGAATCATCAATTTCCTCTGCATTTTCTGAAAATATTCTTTGTTTGTAATTTGCCTGATTCGAAGCACCATCAAATCCACACTTACTAATGAGGGTCAATTCTTTAAACTTAGTGCTATCTATTGTAATAGTTTTGAGTATTCTCTTAGTCGTTACATCTAAAAGTGACTGTAATTTTATTTTAGCTGCTGTATCTGTCACTATCATGTCATTTTTAGGTGGATAACATTCTTCCTTTGCCATTTGGACCTTGTAGTAAGAAGGCAACAAATCAATATTCTTTTCTTTAATACTTTGTCTTAAAGTATTGTATTACCACTTGGACAACTTAAGGGACAACACAAGCCCCAAAGCTTCATCTGCAGTAAATTCTGACTTTTTATTTTTATCTACAAGACTATTTTTTACTTTTTGTACGTCTTGTGGATTCTTAAGTAAGTGATCCAGTATATCAGCAATATCCTTATTTCCACTTTCTCGTAAATTAATCATATGTGCATGAGATATCTCATCTGAAGTCATCGTTTTATGAATATTCTCAGTGCGTCTCTTCTTGCTTAGGGCCTAATTCTGAAAAAGGTTTTCTTGGACTAACATTGGTTGAAGTAGCGACTGACACTTTTTTAGGAGTCACAAATTCAGTTGATGTACTCGCTCCAGAGCAATCGTCATTTGTTTTTAGAACTTTTAAAATAAAATCTGGCCACATTATTTCCGATGTCAACCATTCAATATTAGTATTTCTAAAAATTTCTTCTTTACGATTAGCACTTTTCCACCTTCTTTGAAGATTATAACAGTACTTAGCACAGAAAACTTTTAAAATTTGTTCGTCTTCATCGTTTAATACCATAGTATTTGGTAATCTAGATTTTATAGCATTAAAGAGGACATCATTATTTTTTAAACTACCACTTTCTTTCAATATCACAACCAAATCAATATTTGAACCTAAATCATTAAACATTGTCACGAAATTTAAATATCTGTTACCGAACGAAAATAAAATATATGGGGTAGTGCGTTGATTACGGGGTGTAACAACGTACTAAAAGGGTTGTGTTCAAATGTAACCGTCATGTTTTTCTACCTGTTTTTAAGTGTCCAATCATGTAATGACACGTCATAATTTGCTGCGCTCTGATTGGCAGACGCGTTCATCAAGGTCATCGTGCTAATGAGTTTTTATCGTAAACAAGTGACGTCACAGGAGTGATGTGGAATATTGGTAATATTTGGGAATAACAAAATATTTGCTTCATATAACACATTATTTTTCATACAAAGTTTAGGAGCCTATATCTCTTAAATTACGAGGAATATCAAAAAAAAAAAAATTACATAAAATGCTTGAATTTATGCGTAAAATCCAATAAGATGTATTAAAAGCCTTAAGTCCCTACTTCGCGATTTCAGCCCACTGTGCGGCGGTCCCACGCAATCTTATCGTCGGAGATGGTTTAACGCTTACCACCGCAACTTCGTCTTGCTAGCCGGCTTGGCCGGCCAGCCTCAGCTGCGGCGGCGAGCGTTACAACCGTTTCTTGCGTTTTTTGGCAACGGGTGCATGTGTGCGACGTTAACGTTGCATTCAGCGGATGTAACGCTAAAAATGAATTGCTGTTCTTTAGTCTCGCCAAAACTAGATAACGGCTGGCTCGATTTGCAGTATTCTTTTGTTTGTTGTGTTAGTTATTCTCAGGGCAATGTTTGTACGTAAGGTAGGTGTAGGTAGGTAGGGTGGGGTAGGTACTTAGTGCTAAGTACCTGGGCAAAGCCGGGGCGGGCAGCTAGTTTGAAATAAAAAAATATAGATAAGATATCTAGTTTTATAATTTCTTGGCTTGGTATAACATCGGTATAAATATTATCCAAGATATTCTTGTGGGCTCTTAAAATAGGTTTACAAGATTGTAGAACTGAAACTGGCTTAAAATATTTTACTAAATGAACCTGAGTTATCTAACAAATAAATATTATAATCACCGCAAGTGATAAATGGACTTGTTCGAGTTACAAATTTGGCGTAGCACTTCATCCATTACCTTTTCAAAGCAGTCATACAATCCTGAAGGGGAATCTGTACCTACACACTTTGATACAATAAACTGCGCAAATTCTGTTACTATTTCACTATTTTATTAGGCTTTTTCAGTTCTGGGCAATTTCACTTGTCAACTCAGCAGCTCACAATATCCATATGGTCCTATTTAAACTGATTAGGTACGTCGTAAGCACTTAAGAAAAGCCAAACGCGCCACCATGTAGTGTATAGCATTTACTCTGCAGAACGAATTACTAACCAACTGGTGATTACTAAACATGAACTGGTGATTTGAAAGGTGATTTATTGAGAAAAATGTGCTTGTTTTTTATCGTGTATCTTTTTTAGTTTAGGGAATTCGGATTTTAACATTTTAGTGTATGTTTTTTGACTATATGGCTAAATTTTTTTGTGTCGCGTGTTACTTTTGAGGATGCTACCTCAAAAGTAACACGCGACACAAAAAAAAATTCCCGATAAAAAAAAATTGCAGACCTGTTTTTTTTTTTCATTATCTTGGCGTAACGCATGCTAGTTAAATACTCACTTTAAAACATAAACTAAAGAGTAATCGTATCAAGGTTTAAGGAAAGTTAAATATCCAAGTTTAATATCTAAAACTGGTACAATATTCAGAATTGAAAAGTGCGATTGTCAATCTGCCGATTAAATCTTTTAAAAGAAGTCAGTAGTTTTAAAGTTATGCTAAAATATTATTTGTGTTATTTACCTACTTATGTAAAATTTTCGCCAGATTGTGTGCGAATATGATTTCTTAGCTCTTATTAAGTTTTTCACCAGAGTGTATACGAATAACATGTCTTGATAAATCACCCTTTTGACTAAAACTACGTTGACATACATCACACTTATAAGGTTTTTCACGGGTGTGTACACGAATATGTCTTTTTAAATTACTATTTTGACAAAAACTTTGTTGACATACATCACACTTATAAGGTTTTACACCAGTGTGTATACGAATATGTTGTAATAAATGACTCTTTTCACTAAAACAACGCTGACATACATCACACTTATTTTCACCAGTGTGTATAAGACTATGTTTTGTTAAATCAATCTGTTCACTAAAACTACGCTGACATACATCACACTTATATTCACCAGTGTGCATACGATTGTGTTTTGTTAAATCAATCTTTTGACTAAAACTTTGATGACATACATCACACATAAAAGGTTTTTCACCAGTGTGTATACGAATATGTTTTGTTAAATCACTCTTTCTATTAAAACTACGTGGACATTCAACACACTTATGAGGTTTTTCGCCAGTGTGTATACGAATATGTTCTGTTAAATGAGGCTTTTGATTAAAACTACGTTGACATACATCACACTTGTAAGGTTTTTCACCAGAGTGTATACGACTATGGTTTGTTAAACTTGTTTTATGACTAAAACTACGTTGACATACATCACACTTGAAAGGTTTTTCACCAGTGTGTATACGAATATGTTTTGTTAAAACAGCCTTTTCAGTGAAACTACGTAGACATACTTCACACTTATAAGGTTTTTCACCAGAGTGTATACGAATATGTTTTATTAAATTGCTCCTAAAACTAAAAGTACCTGAACATAGATCACACTTATAACTTTTTTTACTGATTTGTGTACGAGTGTGTTGTGTATTTTTTTTTACTCGAATAAAACTACATTTGTAAGGCTCTTTGCTAGTGCCGGGTTTCGACGTAAATTCTTGTCTGTCTGATTTTTCTTTTTTCATTTGCTCGGCTGTTATTGCATCTTCTTGTTTTGTTCTTCGTGCATCTAGTTTAGGTTTCTTCGCAACGGTCGCACCTATGATTATAAATCTGGTCAGTACAATGTTGGAAGAAGATTGACATGCACACGAATCAAAATAATAGAGCTTTGCATGATTCACCGAAAAGCAGGAATTTATGGTAGGTATACAATTAATTTATTATTAAACTAGCTGCCGCCACCGGCTTCGCACGCTTGAAATCTTTATAAATTATGGCCTTTGTTACTCAAGGCATGGGGTCCCAACTCGAACAAATTATAATTAGTCTTGAAAAAAAATCATAGATGGGAGCATAATGTAACAATTATGAAATTTACAATTACTAAAAAGCGTTATACGGCAAATTTTGGCTATAGTAATATTAGTAAAAATCAAAACATCTTTGTTTAATGCTGATTTATGTATTTACACTCATAAATCTCGCATTTTCAACAAAAAACTTAAATTAAGCCTTTTACTTCAATTCGAATCCTTAGAATGATAAAGTAGCTATCTGTTAATCATTTAGTTGAGAGCTCTTTGCAATAGATGGCGTTTTACTAAAGTGATGACAGGTCACTTTAAACTTGAAACGTTTAGTCGTTTCATTAAGGAAAATCAAACAACATTTTTTTTTAATCTAGTACTTTACGTAGAAATATAAGAATTGAACACCTAGGAAGAAATAAACGTAAAAAAAGGAACAAAAAATCTAGGTATTAGGTACCTACTTAGGTATTTTTGCCAGTCCTAAGCCAGCAAAAGTATGAAGGGTAAGTTGCATCACAGGGTCAGGTTATGTGTAATAGAGTATTTATTCATGTGTTGTGTAGGTAGAAGACGGGCAGCGACCGTCACAGTCACAGTTATTACCTACTACAATTATCTTTGGGGTCAATCGCCTCGAGGGAAGCCAGTATTCCAGACAAGCTGGTCTAAATTGACGATCATTCAGAAGTACCTAACCCATCAGGGCGGTAACTACGGAATATGAAATGTATTGCGTCAGCATTTACGGATCATCAAGTAATATGGGACTACGTCTCTTGGGCGCGCGCGTATCCATGAGTTTGCGGACGGTGTCGGATAATAACTTTATAAAATATTTTAATGAAAATAAGGTTCTTGTTTTGTTGTTACTGGGTCATTTATTTTTATATTTAAGTCTAACTACCCATGGTTTGAGTGACAACGGTGTTTACCCTTACATACTTTATAAGGTGATTTAAACTTAGAATTTCGGATATAAGTATTCAAATTGTCTGTTTACTTACAGATTAACTAACTAACACTTACTTTTCATATCCCTGGCTGTTTGTTTCGTCATGAAAACTTCTTGTCCTTCTTCGACTTCAGTTTTAAACTCCATTAAAGGTACATCATATTCTAAATATGATTCAGATACTTCTTGTTCTACTTTCACTTCAGTTTTAAACTCCATTAAAGGTACTTCATATTCTAAATATGACTCGGAATAATGTGGTTGTATCTCTGCTACATCTAGACAGCTATTGTCTAAATTTTCCAGTTCTAGTTCTGTAAGTAAACCTAAACAAGAACAGTCAAAAGTATTACTCATTTATTATTAATATTGGCTTTATTTCACAATACAATGTGTTTACCAATATTTAAACTAAACACTAATAAAACTTTGAAGTAATTCACACCATTTTAAAAATAAATAAATTATCTTTATTAGATCTATTGTTAATATTATTTTTGTAACTAAAAACATACCATCACTTTGATGTTTCTCCTTTGGCTCAATAATATCTGGTCCCTCACAAACAGCTGGTAATTTTTCTTTGATAGCAATGCTTTCTGTTTGAACAACATCGACTATACTTATGTTTTCTGTTGGAGATTTAATAAACCCACCTAAATACTCTAAGTGGTCTTGGTTTATTAAAGGTTTGGGCTGTAAAAAGATATTTATAGTATTAGGAAAATATGCCAGGTACAGTCCCACAAGCACAAACTCGTTTCATTATATTAAAGTCACTCAGCAGAGCCCCGCAAGAGAGGATACTTGAGTAGGTCCAATGTACTCTGGAGAGTCGGCCATGCCACCATCTTCACAGACCAATGGTATGATTGGTGTGAACTCCAGACACAACAGGTATAAAGAGAAATCACTTCCAAATTGTACTGAAATTAGAAATTGTAAACATAAATGTCTGTTGAAGAATATCTCACCTCATAATCCTCATTCATCATCTGAGCAAACAGGTCTTCGGCTTCCAGACATTTTCTCATAAATCGGTAGCATTGCTTTAATTTAGCGAAGCAGAAGAAACAAGCAAGAATTGGTCTCCTGTCCTCAGTTACAAACTGCAACAAAACTTATCTTACATTATTTTGTTTATGAAGAAAATATTTCCAATATTACATTATTAATAAAATTGTAAAGACACCAGTTGTTGGTCAGTAATGCTTTCTATATGCCTCATACAGAGATGGCATGAGCACTGATTACCACTCTTGCTCAAGGCAGATTGGTTAATTAAGTACAAAGTTCCCTCACATGGATTATCTTTCACAACTTACTGGAATATCAGTCAGCTTCTCATAAAGTGCATGGAGGTTCCTGTTCACCACTAGATACATGCGAACATTCTGCACTAAACATATTCTGCAAATTGGCAGTTTTTCCATATTTGAACCCGAAACACTGCGGCGTACAAATAACTGGCGCAGCTTGTATAAATTATTGCAACTTCTAATGATCTTCGAATGCGAATAAAAACTTTTAAATAACGAGTGCCCTTCCTTGGTGGACCACTGTAACTCGGCAGCAGCTAGCAGCTACAGAATAATATATCTCTCTTAGATAGTCAAGGTAGTTCATAGGATTTAGTTTATTAGTCCCTAAACACCACCTTCAACCTAATATGCATGTAAAAATGCAAACCAAGAAACCATTCTATCATTGAATTAAATATAACCACAGACTACTTAGAGATGAATATAACACACAGATCTAACAGTAGTTTGCAGCTTGACACTTGACAGTAATGAGAATGAATGACTGAGCGACAGTCTGAGTGATCAGTGACAGCCAAGTGACAGCAGACAACGTTAGTTCTTTAGGTAGTCTGTGCAGCAGACTCTTGTCGCCAAATCACCGTGCGTTTGCACTGGCGAAATATTTACGACAAAACATGTGAAATCTCTATTTTCTATCAATATTCCATAATTTTTTTGGCAGGAACTAGAGATTTCAACTTCGTCTCGTCACTTCTTCGTTTCGTCACTGCAACGCATGGTTACAGTACAGTGTGACATGACATTCAAACTTCAATTCCATTTTTATTTTTAATGAACTGAGTACTGAGGCCTTTGAAATTATTCAAAATCAATCAATCTACCTAGCCATTTCCCAACTATGTTGGGGTCGGCTTCCAGTATAACCGGATGCAGCTGAATACCAGTATTTTACATAGAGCGACTGCCTATCTGACCTCCACAACCAAGTAACTGGGTAATACGATATCCCTTGGTAAGACTGGTTGTCAGACTTTCGGGCTTGTGACGACCCGTAACGACTGTCAAAGATCCTCGAATGACAGCCGGGACCAAGCAGTCATTAAAAAAAAAACTTGTAGTTTATTTGAATTCACGTGGGTCGTATCCCGCCATTTTTGTTCAATATTAGTATTGCAAAGAACCTTTTAATATAGAGGGAACTGTAAATAATTAGCTATTAAAACACTCGATGTGATTTAATATAACTGTGGCGAACCAATTAATTATCTTTGGTTCCCACCGTTGGTATAACCTGACAACACTGGTTGGTCTAGGAAGTAGTCGATGGTTTAATAAGTTTGAGAATGCGATGCCTGTAAAACTTGCTAAGATACCGTAAAATGGGGTGAATAGGGACAAAATCGAACTTGTCACTGAAATTAATCGATGTTATAGGACGAATGCAATATTGATAACTCTTTCCAAGGGTTTCCGGCAGTTAATACTTTTCGTAAATGTTAAAAATATCCCCAGAATTAGTTAAAATTTAGATATTTTAACAAAAATATAGCCTGTCCCTATTCATGCTTGAAGTGGGGTGACCTGGAACGAGACATGGGTAACTTGGAAAAACTAGTAGGGTTGTCTCTTTCCTATTTAAAAAAAATCATCAAAATCAATTCACGATAATGACGGAGTAATAGCGCCACATACAAACCAAACAAAAAACATACAGTCAAATTTAGAACCTCCAGGTTTTTTTTAAGTTGAAAATAAAAGCGTAAAGAAATTTAAAGAATATAGAAACCTATAAATGTAAAATATTAAAATGCATAAAACAACGAAGACCCATATATTGTTAGTTCAACACACTACGTATTTTTATTATTTGTTTGTAGGCTTGTTTTTTAAATCATACAAGTTCGTACCTATGTATCTCTTATTACTTCTCATTAGTTCGCCTTGTACGCATGCTTGTATATAAGTTTAAAATAAATAAAATGATAATGCCTTATTTTAATAAAAAGTGAAATCCTGCAAAACAATGCGATAAAATGTTCAATTCATGTTGTAGCAGCCCTGACCCTATTCAAACTTTACCGTTCCTAATCAACTTTCATATGTCCCTATTTACCAAGTATAGGCGACTCTATTTGTACTTTAGCCGTCCCTTGTCACCCCGTTACCGTATTTATTCACCTCGAAAAAATAAACAATCCCAGAGGTTTTAAAGAAAACGATTTCAAACAAAAACTATGTAAAATCTAGACTTGACTCTTTTTGTGTAGCTTCTTAAAGATATTATATCGTTGGCTAACTCCACAAGTTGTCAAAAAAACACTAGAATTTCCAAAAAACGGTCAACATAAGGGACAATACCGCAACCTCACATCTACAGTCTTATTTGAAAGAAGATTTTTGACACCTTTTACTAACTTCACAACGCTTCGCTGTTGCCAGTTAGAAGATAATATATTCTACTTTTAGAAGAAAAAAAAGGTAGTAATTGGAAGTTCTTGCTTTTTTATCTTGTGGCTTTGAAACTAGATTCCTCGATTTGACCCTATTCACCCCTGAGTCCTTATTCACCCCATTTTACGTAGTGTTACTAATAAATTCTGTGTACGTGTAGGTAACTAACAATATTACCCTGTTTGTCTAAACGTTTGTTCCGCCGCCACTTGGATACTGTGCGGTGTAATATCAATAATATGGAATATTATTAATTCTGAAACGGGAAGAACGACAGTACGGAATCGTGACTTCCATCTAAAAATCAATGATGTAGATATTAAGGCAGACGTGGAGGTGGCAACTGAGTTTGAAAATTTCTTCACTAATATTCCAATTTTAACAACCAAAACTCTGTCATCGTCGTCCTCGACTTCTGCTTATTCAATAATAAAAGAATGTGTACCAGAATGTGACAAACTTTTTGAATTCACAATTGCTACTGCTAAAGACTTTATAGAATCTTTTAAAGAACTCGATGTAAAAAAAACTGCTGACCTTTGGGGATTATCAGTACATACCGTGTCCTCAATAATTGATGTTATTTCACCCTTTTTGGCAATTGTTTTTAACTCTTGTATTGCATCTGGTATATTTCCTGATCTGATGAAACTTAGCAAAGTGATTCCACTGTTCAAGTCTGGCAGCACAACTGATCCCACGAATTTTCGGCCTATTTCGATTTTACCTACGTTGAGCAAAATCTTTGAAAAATTAATTTTTAAACAGATGTTAGGACATTTCAATGCACATAATTTACTCCATTTAAAACAGTTTGGTTTTACAAAGGGTCGTTCAACTACATATGCGGGCGTGGAATTACTGAAGAGCATTTTCGAGGCCTGGGAGGAGTCGCAGGATGCTCTTGGCATTTTCTGCGACTTGTCCAAGGCTTTCGATTGCGTACATCATGATACTCTCATCAGGAAACTGTACCACTATGGTATGAGGGACAAGGCTCTCGATCTTCTGACTTCTTATCTGAACAACAGAATTCAGAGGGTCGATGTTAATGGCAAGAGATCTGCAGGATCTTCGGTCACCATGGGCGTTCCGCAGGGTTCAATTCTAGGTCCTTTCTTATTTCTTATTTATATTAATGACTTGCCTTACCACATAAGGGATAATCATAAGATCGTATTATTCGCAGATGACACATCCCTCATTTTTAAAATCAAACGCCAGTTAGTCAATTTTGAACAAGTTAACGATGCACTCTCTAAAGTTGTGCATTTGTTTAATGTAAATAATCTCCTCTTAACTGAAAAAAAGACTAAACTCATTAAATTTTCAACGCCAAATGTCAGGCAGCTATCTACCAATGTTAAAGTTAATGGAATAGAGTTGGACCCCGTTGAATCGACAGTTTTTCTTGGAATAACCATTGACGGTAAATTATAATGGGCCCCACACATAGAAAAATTGTCAGGTAGGCTTAGTTCGGCCGCCTATGCCGTTAAAAAAATTAGACAGATAACTGACGTAGATACAGCCAGAATTGTTTATTTTAGTTATTTTCATAGTCTTCTGTCTTATGGGATTCTTCTTTGGGGAGCCTGTGCGGACATTAATGCTATCTTTGTTTTACAGGAAAGGGCTGTTCGAGCCATTTACAACCTAGGTCCAAGAAAAATTCAAAGAAATAGATATTCTGACTGTAGCCTCACAATATATATTTGAAAACCTATTGTATGTACACAAAAACATATCAAAGTTTAAGAAAATGTCCGATATTCATAGTTTAAATACCAGGAATAAACACAATCTTGCTGTACATCGCACTCGTCTCCACAGAGTAGGCAACTCGTTCATGGGTCAATGTATACGCTTTTATAACAAACTTCCCATTGACATTCGAAACTTACCCATTAAACGATTTAAAAGCTGTATTAAAACCAAACTTTGTAAAAAAGGGTACTATAAAATCACAGATTATTTAGAAGACAAAAATGCATGGGATTGAGCTGCTCGCTCTGCTAAGCATTGTGACATTTTGAATATTATGGAAAGCCATAAAAATATACCTCCCAGTTTTATATACAAATTGACATTATTGAATATTATATACAAAATGACATGATGATTACTTATAAGTATTGTTTTATTGTGAATGTGAGGACTATGTGGATATTTATTTTTCGTTCTGTTAGTTTTAGCGAAGGTCTGGCAATTTGAGAACTTTATGCGACCTACCCAAACGTCCTTTCTTTGGTATTGTTCGTCGAGTCGTTGAGTCGTTGAGCTCCTTAAGTTCTGAGTTGAGCTCCACTATTACTGACAAATGCTTGCACTGACTGGACAGGTCCACTCAAATCTGTGTGGTTCTTTCCTCAAAATACCATTTCAGAATCTTATCTACATGGTCCTCATATGGCCTGACCAAGATTATGTCTGGACTTTAAAGGAGACGGTGACCTCTGAGTTTGTTTCGGCCTTTCTTCTCAGAGTAGTCAGATAGGAAACGCCGACCTCATCTAGCTTATTTTTACAACTTTTTAATATGACGTGTAAAAGTGATTCCAATATCCTATTTACAGAATAAACAATTTCATTTCATTTCATTTCATAATACAAGTCTATTACAACGAAACGAGTTTCATTCAAAGGGCGCCGTAACGCGCCTAAATAACTATTTTGAATATTCAATGCGGACATTCTATTCGAAAGATATCACGAGTTTAAAAATGTAAGTACCTATTAGAAAAAAGTTACGGAATAACCACTCATCCTGCTCGGCAAGCTAGGCAGCACCATATACCCTACCTCAGTGGCGGATTAAATGTCGAGAGCGCCCTAGGCAAGCAACTCAAGGACGCCCACATTTTTTTTTCTTTTTGAGGTTGGTTATCTTCAAATGACTTCTGCCGCTCTGGACGGAGCGGAAGGACGAGTCAGACTTTTACTGACTAAAACCCACCCAAGGGCGAAGAGCCCTGGGATCTCTTTCAGACTTTCCCGCAACCCTGGCAGGCATCGGTCCTAGAGCGGACCCCGCCAATTATGCTGACATCTCTTTGAGGCGCGCGTGGAACACAACGCGCCGTCGACCCGGGCCCGGTCCGTATCGGACGGGCTTCCACCTCCTCCTTCGCGAGCATTACTGCTTCGCAGGAGTTGACGGCTTCCATGCCCTCTCGCTCCGTACCATGGCCTGGAATAGGGGCGGACGCTCCGCCGTGTCCTCCGAGCGATCCACACGGTGGTGACACCCGGGCGTTTCCTCCCGCCTAATCCTACACAGGAACCTCCCGAAGAAACCGTGTCCGGTGAGGACCTGCGTCAGGCGGAAGGTGAGGACGCCGTGGCGCCTCCCTAGCCACTCCTCGAAAGAGGGGACTGATCGCCGCAATTGTGGCGTGCGTGCCCAATCGACGTCCCATAGCTGCCATATATTAAAATAAATGTTCTGTCTCTCTACCTACATACCAAGTTTCATCACAATCGGTTCAGTAGTTTATTGCATGAAGAAGTAAGATATACCTATACACCCACACACACTTTCGCAGTTATAATATTAGTAGGGTTAGGTACGCCAGGGAAAGGGAATACATCTACATCTTAGATAATCTTTTACATTGTGTAAGTAGGTGCATACTTACTTACACAATTAATTATATATTATTTTTTTGTTAAAAATCTTCCGCGCGGCGCCCCTTTATTCCTCACGCCCCTAGGCACGTGCGTAGTTTGCCTTAGGGTTAATACGCCACTGCCCTACCTACCTAAGGTAGGGTAGAGTAGGGTGGGTTAGGTTAGGTAAGAAACCACTAAACACAAGAGTACATTTTTTAAAGCTACTTGAGAACATAGAACATACTTTACATTGTCACACAGAGCACTATTTATTACTGGTATTGTCAAGTAGCTTTAAAAACTGTAAGAATGAATGACTGTAATGACAGTTTGGTCTGTGCGTGAGTGACCTACACACGGTTGTTCTGAGACACGGTCTGTCTAACCGTGCGTTTGCACTGGCGAAACATTTGCGACAAAACATGTTGAAATCTCTATCTTCTGTCAATGTTTCATACAATTTTTGAGAGGAACTAAAGATTTAAACATGTTTTGTTGCAAACGCACGGTGAGCGATAGCGACACAGCACTCTTGACCTATACCGACGTAGACAGTTCGACATGACATTCAAACTTCAATTCCATTTACTAGCTACTGAGGCCTTTGAAATTATTATGCAACTTTATGTACGGCGGGCAAATAAATGAAAATTCGTAAAAATATCAGATCTTTTTTTTATTCAGTCTTTATTTCATGTTGCCAGCTGAAGATTTTTTGAAGTGAAAGCTTCTTTAGGCGCGTTGAGCACTTTTTCGGTGAACAAAAATCTTGGAACCCGCGTCATCGTCAGGCTTGAAAGGATTTTTTTAGCGCCATCTACCTTCTGCCGTTTGAATTACGTTGAGTTTGAAGTGAAAACTTCTTTATGCGCGTTAAGCAATTTTTGGGTGAAAAAAATCATGGGACTCGCATCATCGTCACGCATGAAGTGATCTGTTTTAACCTTTTCTTTGATAGTTGCTTACTTAGGTGTACACGAATAACTATGTCTTTTTAAATGACTCTTTTGATTAAAACACTGTTGACATACATCACACTTATAAGGCTTTGCACCAGTGTGTATGCGAAAATGTCTTGTTAAATCACACTTTAGATTAAAACGACGTTGACATACATCACACTTAAAAGGTTTTTCACCAGTGTGTATGCGAAAATGTTTTGTTAAATGAGTCTTTTGACTAAAACTACGTTGACATACATCACACATAAAAGGTTTTTCACCAGTGTGTACACGAATATGTCTTGTTAAACCACACTTTTTATTAAAACTACGTAGACATACATCACACTTATAAGATTTTTCTCCGATTTGTGTACGAGTATTTTGTATACTTCTTTTTACTCGATTTAAACTACGCTGATCACATTTGTTAGAATCTTTGCAAGAAGTGCCAGGTTTCGACGTACGTTTTTCAATCGTACGGATAAGTTTCGAGTCAGATTTTTCGTTTTCCATTTGCTCGGCTGCTAATGCATCTTCTAGTTCTGATTTTGTCTCAACGGTCGCACCTATGATTATAAATCTGGTCAGTACAATGTTGGAAAAAGATTGACATGCACACGAATCAAAATAATAGCGCTTTACTCTGCTTCACAATCTGTTTCATTTTGACAGTTCAACTAATTTTTTCTAACATTTATGTAGCAATGGATTAGCAATTTCCTTCTAAATGATTCAGATTTTGATTGATCGTGCAGATCAAAGTTTAAAAAAGTGGCAATTAAAGACGTTATTCAAGCAATCACTGATTAACTGCTATAAATGGTGATTTAAAATTAGAATTTCGGGTACGTATCGTATACGGTAAAATCAAAGCACTCAATTTGTAAGTGTCACCACAAGTTGGTATCCACAGATTACATTTTCTGATCCATTTGTTTATATTTTCATCAATACTTTTGGAATAGACTATGAGCTATGACTCACACGGCCAGCTCACTAGCGTTCTTCGATGGCATCGAGCGCCTAGAGTAAGGTATGTTCTGTGGTCCCGGCATTCTATGGCGTGAGGCGTCATAGGGCGCGCTCTCGAGGCATATTCTTATTTGAGGAAATGATCCCTGTGTAAGAGTGAGACTATACGATACGATGCCAGTGCCTTGCGACTCAGGAGGGGTGGCGGCCCTGCCAGGGTTGAGGGAAAGTCCGAAAGGGATACCCGGGCCCTTGGCAACAGGCAACTGAAGGAACACGGGTAGGTTTTAATCAGTAAAAGTCTGACACGCCCGCTCAGAGCGGGAGAAGTCATAATATGATGATTTCCCACAGTAAAAAAAAAGGAGCGGTGGCGGTGCGTCGTCCTACATTGTAAAGGTACTATTCAGAATATGCCCAACCGCCTGACGTTTGCAGTCGCAAACCATAAATGACAGACCGCAGCGACACTACTTGATTTCTATGTATCTCTATGAAAATAAATCTTCATTAAATGGCGACATTGCCGCCTACTGCTGCCACGGTCGAGTACAGCCGTCTGTCTGTAGACAGCATTCGACATTGCACATATAAGCAGGTAAGCCCTTCAGCCGACTACTTCCTATCAGGTGAACCATTTTGTTTACTTACAGATAAACTAAATAATACTTACTTTTCATCTCCCTAGCTCTTCGTTTCTTCTCGGTTACTTCTTGATCTTCTTCCATTTTAGTTTTAAACTCCATTAAAGGTACTTCATATTCTAAATCTGTTTCAGATACTTCTTGATCTTCTTCCACTTCTGTTTTAAACTCTATTAAAGGTACTTCATATTCTAAATATGACTCGGAATGATGTGGTGGTATCTCTACTACATCTAGACAGTTCTTGTCTAAATTTTCCAGTTCTAGTTCTGTAAGTAAACCTAAAAGAACAGTCAAGAGTATTACACAATAAAATGTGTTCACCAACATTTAAACCAGGGACTGAAAGCGGTTATGGTTAAAGGTAAGTACCTCAAAAATATACCAGTACCAGTTTAAAATAAAGGCTGAGCTATACCAATACCTTTATAAATAAAGGTTGTGCTAAACTGTTATTTAACCTTGACACGATTTCGATACCAAAAAACATGCGAGACGGGGCGGGCGTGGCGCGGGGTGTCGAATACGTTAGATCTTGTGTATTTTGTGCAATTTGTTTGCTGTAGGTACTCTTTTACTTATCTCTTTGATTGTTGCCGACTGTCACCCGGTTTCTGATTTGAGAAAAGTAGCAATTGATTATTCTCAAATAAGTACATAAGTATGTGCTTAAGGTTTTTGCGTTTCACAAGTTATAATCTAATTTCAGAAACGCAACTGACGACTGTTAAGCATGCTATCTATCTTTGAGTAAATGATGTTATATTACTCAAATCTTGATTAAAGTTTAAAAAAACATAATTCAGAAACGAAAAAATGTTTAAAGTTATACTTAAGTAAGTACAAACTAGGAAGTTCTCAAATTCAAATTCTCAATTCAGAAACGGGGTTTAAGTGTCGGTGCATCTAAGAAAACGGTAAGACTTTACTTTAACATCCAGCGATTTAAGGGGTGGGAGTGGGGGGGAGGGAGGGGGGGGTGTACAACCCCCCCTGTGAAGGAAAAGTTGCGGAGCCCCCCCCTTTTTGAGATATGATTTTTTTAATATTCTAACCTAACTTTCGAATTTTCTTGTATTGACATCGATTTAAAGGTCGGAAGAGGTAAGAGGTGACTAATAAAATGAAAGGAGAAGTAGCAGCCCCCCTCCCTTGAATACGATTTAAAGGATTTTCAAGACTTAAATAAAAATAACATCCTAAACTTACTATGTCGGATTCACCCCAAAAGGAGTTTCAAGGGAAGCACTGTACTATATGGCGTAGTCGACGGAGCCCCGCTTCGCGGCGCTCCTACTTCTGGGTGGTTTATAAAAAAAATAACCACGAAGGGTCTTTCAGACCCCGCCATCCTCTTCTAACCTAACCTGTCCGAGTCGGGGTGCCCCAAGTCCCGAGCTCGCTTCGCTCGCTCTTATATCATATAATGAAATATGCATCAAAAGTATCTAAATCACTAAATATACGTATTTATTTCATAATTAATATGAAGTAAAACATTTTAGTGCGTTGACCTTCCGTAAAACGAAACGTTCAAAGCCAGACAAAATGTCAAATGTCAAAATATTGCTCTAATTTCTACGATTTTGTTTTATTTTTTTCCCGTAAACCATTTATATCCGCAACATAAAACTTTACGTGGAGGCTTCTTATAATATGGTCTATCTGTAAAAAAAATATGGACTCCCAACTCGATGGATGTTAAAGTAAAGCTTAGCTAAGAAAACCTCTAATTATTAAGGTTTAGGTACTGCTACCAATAAATTTATAAGGTTAAGGTACTGCTACCAAAATATACCAGTTTGCATTTTCAACCTGAATTTTGAGGCTACTGAAACAATAATGATATTGAAATATTTGGGGAACCCTTATTTAACGGCATGATGTCATACTGAAATTTAAAGGTACCTTAATTTTTGGGTAATTCAGTTCAGTCCCTGATTTAAATTAAACACTACCAAAATTTTTGACATAATTCAAAATATTTTTAAAATTAATAAATTATTGTCTGTCTACAATTTATTAAATTATAATATCTATTGTAATATTAACAAAAGATAATATAATTTAATAAATTATATTTTTGTAATTAAAAACATACCATCACTTTGATGTTCCTCCTTTGGCTCAATAATATCATCCGGTCCCTCACAAACAGCTGGTAATTCTTCTTTGATAGCAATGCTTTCTGTTTGAACAACATCAATTATACTTATGTTCTGTATTGGAGATTTAATAAACCCACCTAAATATTCTAAGTGGTCTTGGTTTATTAAAGGTTTGGGCTGTAAAAAGATATTTGTAGTATTAGGAAAATATGCCAGTCACAATTCCACAAGTGAGGATACTTGAGAAGGTTCAATGTACTTTGGAGAGTCGGCCATGCTACCAGCCACATACCAATGGTATGATTGGCGTGAACTCCAGACACAACAGGTATAAGCTTGAGAGAAATCACTTCCACATTGTACTGAAATTAGAAACTGTAAATACAAATGTCTGTTGAAGAATATCTCACCTCATAATCCTCATTCATCATCTGAGCAAACAGCTCTTCGGCTTCCAGACATTTTCTCATAAATCGGTAGCATTGCTTTAGTTTAGCGAAGCAGAAGAAACAAGCAAGAATCGGTCTCCTGTCCTCAGTTACAAACTGCAACAAAACTTGTCTTACACTATTTTGTTTAAATGACGAAAATACTTCCAATCTTACATTTATTATAATAATAATTGTAAAGAAAACAGTTGGTGGTCAGTAATGCTTTCTTTAAGCCTCATACAGATATGGCATGAGCACTGATTACCACTCTTACTCAAGGCAGATTGGTTAATTAAGTACAAAGTTCCCTCACATGGATTATCTTTCACAACTTACCGGAATATCAGTCAGCGTCTCATAAAGTGCATGGAGGTTCCTGTTCACCACTAGATACATACGAACATTCTGCACTAAACATATTCTACACATTGGCAGTTTTTCCATCTTTGAACTCGAAACACTGTGGCGTACAAATAACCGGAGAGGCTTGAATAAATTATTGCGACTTCTAATGATCTTAGAATGCGCATAAAAGCTTTTAAATTTAATAACGAGTGCCCTTTCTTGGTGGACCACTGTAACGGCAGCAGCTAGCTACAAAATAATATATCTCTCTTAGATAGTCCAGGTAGTTCATAGGATTTGTTTATTACTCCCTAAACACCACTTTCAACCTAGTATGCATGCAAAAATGCAAACCAAGAAACCACAGCAAGAAAGCATTTTTTTATTGACAGCTTCAGTCTGCCTGAAGCCTGCCTGAGTGACCTGACATAGGCTTGCAGAAAAAATATCGAAATATCGATATTTTTTGTTCGATATATCGATATTTTCAGGCGATATTTATTATTTCGATATATCGATGTATCGATATAAAATATCAAGTATCGAAAATGTATCAAAAACGATATATTTTCAATAGCAACACCGTTGTCGCCGCTGACTAAAACCGCTGGAATTCAGAGCCGTAAAAATTATTAGTACTTTTTTTCCTAGTTTGGTATTTAAATGATTATACAACTTGAACTACATAAAGTATTTTTTTTTGTTGAAAATTCCACTGATATATCGATATATTTTTTTCGATATATCGAAATCGATATCGATATTTTTTTTAAATATCGATATCGATATTTTTTTAAAATATCGATACTTTTTTACACTTCTTGCATCCCTAACCTGACAGCAGACCACAGATTAAATAGCAGCAGACTGTATTACAGTTCTACATGACATCCAAACTTCAATTCCATTTTCATTTTTAATGAACTATTCACTTTTAAGTTCAAACTTTTAAGTTCATTAAAAATATGCAATTAAATATACGGTAGTCAAATAAATGGAAGTTTGTAAAAATATCAAATCGTTTTTTTGTTGTTCAGTCTTTATTTCATGTTGCCAGCTGAAGATTTTTTTTGCTGAATACCTTATTCATCGGTAAGGGCTTTCTGACACATAAGAAGACTTATCATACTCCGTGTTATTATTTCTATGTCAAGAAAAATCTCCTTTTCAAAACTTCGGGACATAGCCGTGTCAGCGCCGCCTGGACCGAGAAACCTCGGGATAAACCTGGATAGCAGACACCCACCCTCCTTCAACACTTCGTATCCAGTGATAACGCCTGATAAATTAATGAAATTATGAATAATGCGAATAATTAAATGTTGTCATAAAAAAAAAAAATTGCTACTGAGAGTGAAAAAAGAGCGGCAATGTAAAAAAAAATACGTTGTATTTATGTGTATTGCCAATTCATTTATGAGAATATTATATGTATGTAAGAAAAAACTTAAATCTTTTTAATAAAATAAGTGATAGACAGAATTTTAATACTAGAAATAAAGATAAAATAGATCAACCATTTTTCAGATTAGCTAAAGTACAAACATCTTTTATGGGGTACTGCGTTAAAATACTATAACAAAATACCTTGTGTCGTGATTTCATTGAATTAATATAAGAAATGTATTATTATCGAATTATAATATCCACTGTGGCAACACTGTCAAACTACAAATGACTAATATTGTAAGACACTTTAAAATGTATTTCCATTATGGCAACTGAATGTATTATTTTACTTTGGCAACACTTAGAAATAACGGTTATGATATTATCGTTATTTCTGGGTGGGGCAAAAGTCGTTAAAATGGTATAATGTAGTGCAGAGTCAGTCGTCGTTTGATTGTGAAATAGTTAAGTTGTGCGGATTAAAAGTATTAGCAAGAAAATAGTGTTTTCTTTATAAGTCAGAAGTGGGATGAACCACGAGCCATAGGTTGGTAAAATCGTAAGTAGTTTTATAGATTATTTACATTTACATTGTTCATTGTTTTTGTCCGAGATAAGTTCAGTGTGGAGCGAGGTGGTTATTGTGTAGTCTCATAACTCGGTATTTAAATAAGCAATCGTTGTGGCGTATTTCCCAGATGGTTAATATTTAAAACATTATGGTTAAAAATTATTATTATAATGGTAATTGGGCCGGTGCACGTGCTACCTTTGGTCGAGGCAACTCCTCGATAGGGTTATCGTAGCGTTGGACTGATTAAAGTTATAATGAGTAAATGATTGGGCCGATGCACGTGCTACCTTTGGTCGAGGCAACTCCTCGATAAGGTTATCGTTGCAGTGGACTAATTATAAACAATAAGTGAATAGTTGGGCCAGTGCACGTGGTACTCTTGGTCGAGGCAACTCCTCGATAGAGCTATCATTGGATTGGACAACTTCGAGAATAAGTAAATTAAAAAAAAATTGTGCGAGTGAATGTTGGGAATTTAGCCACGAGATTTCAATTCGTATAATCTGAATATTATGTTTTAAGTCTGAATTTTCTGATCAGCTTTTTATAGTTTGTTGATGGTACGGCGGTATGGTGGTTTGATTATGGTTTGTTTGTTGGTTAGCTTAAGCAGTAGCTTAGATTTTGTTGATTGGGGCTATATCTAATGACTATATGAGCTATATAATGAAATGTATACTATAACCCCCTATGCGGCGTGCACTCGGGTTCAGCCATGTGGGTGAGCTGTTCAGAGATGTACGCCTATGCGGCGTGCTCTCGGGTTCAGCCATCTAAGTGAGCTGTTCAGAGATGTACGAGTATAGAAGACCTGTGCGGCGTGCACTCGGGTTCAGCCATGTAGGTGAGCTGTTCAGAGATGTACGAGTATAGTGTAGACCCCTATGCGGCGTGCACTCGGGTTCCGCCATCTAAGTGAGCTGTTCAGAGATGTACGAGTATAGTGTAGACCCCTATGCGGCGTGCACTCGGGTTCAGCCATGTAGGTGAGCTGTTCAGAGATGTACGCCTATGCGGCGTGCGCTCGGGTTCAGCCATCCAAGTGAGCTGTTCAGAGATGTACGAGTATAGAAGACCTGTGCGGCGTGCACTCGGGTTCAGCCATGTAGGTGAGCTGTTCAGAGATGTACGAGTATAGTGTAGACCCCTATGCGGCGTGCACTCGGGTTCAGCCATGTGGGTGAGCTGTTCAGAGATGTACGCCTATGCGGCGTGCACTCGGGTTCAGCCATCTAAGTGAGCTGTTCAGAGATGTACGAGTATAGAAGACCTGTGCGGCGTGCACTCGGGTTCAGCCATGTAGGTGAGCTGTTCAGAGATGTACGAGTATAGTGTAGATAGACTTACACTCTAGTTCAGCCACGTAGGTGAGCTTTATGGAGGTGTATGCATATAATTTATTTCAGCCATGTAGGCGGGCTATTCAGTTTAAAGATACGAGTATAGTTTAGAGTACTATGCGGCATGCACTCTAGTTCAGCCGCGTAATTAAGTGAAATTTATGGAGACGTATGCGTATAGTTTATTTCAGCCATATAGGCGAGCTATTCAAGATAAACATGTACGAGTATAGTTTCGAGTTCTATGCGGCTTACACTCTAGTTCAGCCACGTAGGTGAGCTTTATGGAGATGTATGCGTATAGTTTAGTTCCATGCGGCTTGCACTCTAGTTCAGCCATGTAGGTGAGCTTTATGGAGATGTATGCGTGTAGTTTATTGCAGCCATGAAGGCAAGCTGAAGTTCAGAATTTAACTTAGACACTTATGTTATTTCATACAGCCATGTAGTTGAGCTGTAGTTCAGAATTTAACTTAGACACTTGTGTGATGCTTTGCAGCCATGTAGGTGAGCTGTAGTTTATAATTTAATTTACACTCATGTGATCTTATGCAGCCATGAAGGTGAGCTGTAGTTCAGAATTTAACTTAAATACTTACGTGATCTTATGCAGCCAAGTAGGTGAGCTGTAGTTCAGAATTTAACATCACTTATGTGATCCTTTGCAGCCATGTAGGTGAGCTGTAGTTCAGAATTTAACTTGGACACTTGTGTGATGTTTTGCAGCCATTTAGGTGAGCTGTAATTTATAATTTAACTTAGACACTTATGTGATCTTATGCAGCCATGTAGGTGAGCTGTAGTTCATAATTTAACTTAAATACTTACGTGATCTTATGCAGCCATGTAGGTGAGCTGTAGTTCAGAATTTAACTTAAATACTTACGTGATCTTATGCAGCCAAGTAGGTGAGCTGTAGTTCAGAATTTAACATCACTTATGTGATCTTTTTCAGCCATGTAGGTGAGCTGTAGTTCAGATTTTAACTTAAATATTTATGTGATCTTATGCAGCCATGTAGGTGAGCTGTAGTTCAGAATTTAACATACACTTATGTGATCTTTTTCAGCCATGTAGGTGAGCTGTAGTTCAGATTTTAACTTAAATATTTATGTGATCTTATGCAGCCATGTAGGTGAGCTGTAGTTCAGAATTTAACATACACTTATGTGATCCTTTGCAGCCATGTAGGTGAGCTGTAGTTTAGAATTTAACTTGGACACTTATGTGGTCCTATGCAGCCATGTAGATGAGCTGTAGTTTAGAATTTAACTTAGACACTAGATGTGATCTTTTGCAGCCATGTAGGCGAGCTGTAGTCTAGAATTTAACTTACACTTATGTGATTTTATGCAGCCATGTAGATGAGCTGTAGTTCAAAGTTTAACGTAGGCACTTATGTGATCTTATGCAGCCATGCATGCGTGCTGTTAGTAGGCCATGTAGGTGTGCTGCTGTAGTCAACAATGTATGTGAAACATGTACCTAGGTGTGTAACAAGAATTGCACAGTAGGTGTGAAATCGATGGCTGTTAGGCAGTAGATTGGATATGGAATACTCGAAGGCAAAAGTAAAGTATGGACTTAAAGGAAGACCAATGGCCGCTTCCCGTACATTGATTTATTTGAAAATAGATTAGTGTATTTAATTTTAATCTTATTTGAGCTCTGCGTCATTTTCTGAACTAGTTTGTACAATATTTTTATTAGAGAAAGATTAATAGCCGATATTCAGTGTTGAACTTTTCAACAACATAACTACAGAATTTAATCAAACTTTCGTTATGAAGGAATCTGAGAAATTGCTTTATGTATATCCTTGAAATGAAGTGACCGATATATATATCAATTGGAACTTACGTCTAGGTATATGTTGAGGAAGATACGACCATAGTTCGGGTCTGGTTTGGTGAGTCTATACCAATGAGCATTACTTAGGCGATATTATCTTGATTTTAAGAGCATCAAAGAATCCAAATCAAGAATATCACTGACATCAAGGCCGTTATAAAATAGTTAGTGGTAAAACGGTTGTAATTGTTACTTCTTTTAACGGCAGTACCTTTAAAACAGATGTTTTAAAGTGGGTAAATTCCGTTACAGAAACTAAAACCGTGTCAATTAGTGAAGATTTTCTCAATGCTCGAGAACTATCTCAATAAAGCTGGCATTAAAATAGGCCAAGACATTGATCAGTTTACTTTCGAAATTAAACTTTTTGCAAATAATAGGAAATGTTTTGCTCAGAGTTTGAGTGAGATTGGTTGCACAAACCGACAGTGCAATGAATATAGAGTTGGATGACAAACCCTTGATTGCTCTGTACGACCAAACATCGAATACTAAGCTGCATACAAATATCAGCTGCTTTGGATTCTTTTACAAAAAAATAATCCTTAAATTTGAGGTCGAATCTAAGCGGGAAAATAGACATTACAAAAAAATACTTTGCAACAATGATTTCTTAAATAAATTGTGCATATTTAAAACAAAGATATGCGGCAAGAACGCGTAATGGGCTATTGCATCCTATTTCCATGCCATACACTTAGACTACTTGGAACCATTTGTATTAGTTGTAACAATTATATTTTATCCATAGTTTGATAGTACAAAATAAATATCTCATTGCTAGAACAATTCAAATTTTTGAGAAAATTATTAACTGGTTTTGGAGCACAGACTAGAATAATATCGTGGAACAGTTTTTACGCGAAACAGTTTAAATGTGTTAAACGCTGTTGCTTGTCATCAAGCAAATTGCAAAGCATAAAGGTTCAACCAGACAATTCTTATGACCTTGTGTCCATCTGTCATCTGTCATCTTGTGACCATCGCATCGAAATGGTTAAAGTACGATAGGTTATCTATCAGTAACGCCGGGTAGTTTTATCACCCCTATTTCTTCAAATCTCTAAAAATATCGTCAAAGATAAGATGCCTTTGACTCTGAAAAGGTTTCCCTTGCCCTTACTTATTCATTGTGATTTAATATAAATTAATATGACTCATAGCTTCCGTTAAATAAATTTTCTTCTAAATTGATAATTCATCAACTAATGTTGTAAGTGGTCTACAATAAATATTTTAGAGATTCAACATCCGTCTGCTAATAAAATCGAAATAGCCATTTTTTTCAACAATATAAAGGGTTAATAAATCATCTTCCTTTTTATCATAATTTTGTTGTGTTATTATGTGACATAATTTTAATACGCATAATGTTACTAGGCGTATTATCCGGAAACAAACTAGTTAGACGCGATAAATTATGCCTAAAATAATTATTCGTAAGCTGTTGTAATGCGTAAATATAGTTCGGTTATGTAAACAAAAGTATGCCATGATACATTGTCTTAATATCTTATGCAAATGGATAGGGAACCCAATTAGAGGTAGATATAATGGTCAAGTCATAAATTACTTATGGTAGCATTATAGATAGATAGGAGACTACATGAAATTAGAGCTTTCATTTACTTAACATTATTTGATGACAACAATATGATGCAGTTGATAAACTTATTAGAAGCTATGGCAATGATTAGGCAATGCGTAGACATATCACAAATTTAGTTGCTTAAGAATTATCACGTTCACGTTGCCGAGTCATATTTACAGTAGCTTGTTTTTAAGCTTGAAAAGCATTTATTATACTCTAAAAGGTTGTCGCTGAACTATTAATTCATTAGGCAACTAAATACATTTGAAGTCGAGTATGGCATTTTAAAGAAGCTGGGTTAATTTTTCGACAATTATGGCAAAAGTACGAAATTATTCCCTTTTATCGGTTCATATAAAGTAATAGCAAAACGATAGGGTAATAAAGGGGTTAAATATAGGCTTAATGATTTCATGGTCGCGAGCGCAGCTGCTGAGCGTGGGGTCCTGGGTTCGATTCCCGGGTCGGGCAGGGTGTTGTTTGTTTTCCCACTAGGAATTACTCAATGGCAGCCTAGAGATTGGAGTTGTGACGCCCCGTACCTCGGGGCGGGAGGGACATGTGGTGCCGTTGGTCCTGCGCCTTGACCTTAGCCGGTCATGTCAGGTTACTGTCCCGTCGGACCGAGGAAGAGCAGAAAGTGCATCTGTTTGCACTATGCATCCTGTGTGCTTGTCGGGTCTCCGTTGAGGTTGACCGCCCCGTGGCCGGAATTCGGTCATAGGACAAGTGAAGTGAAGTGCAACTCGTTTCTCTTTTAAACAGGTACCTACTAGGCAAGAATTGCCTATCACGAATGTATAATGTAATCTTGTTTATGTATTTTTTTTTTGTAGTTACTTATTTGTTACTTAATACACGTAAAACATTTCTTTATTCACAATTTGTAATCTTTAAATATGATCTCGCATTAGATTATAATTTTTAAAACATAATAAATTATCTATGTTATTGTTACTGACTTTTTGTGGTAATGTAGTAATTCAGTTTAAATGTACAATTTTATTTTATTAGAATTTTTAAATTTCTACGACTTACATTTTTAACTATAATATCTAGCTATATTGCTGTGCCCTGATGTGCCCTGCTACAACGGCTCTTCTTGTTTTAGGTACCTTGTGGAACACAAATAAATGAATAGAAATATGAATAATTTTGCTATTTGATGTATTGCCTCAGTGTCGTGATTGTATAGTGCGTACTACGGAGTTAGCACGCCGTCGGATGGCCGAGTGTCGTGATTTCATTGAATTAATATAAGAAATGTATTATTATCGAATTATAATATCCACTGTGGCAACACTGTCAAACTACAAATGACTAATATTGTAAGACACTTTAAAATGTATTTCCATTATGGCAACTGAATGTATTATTTTACTTTGGCAACACTTAGAAATAACGGTTATGATATTATCGTTATTTCTGGGTGGGGCAAAAGTCGTTTAAAATGGTATAATGTAGTGCAGAGTCAGTCGTCGTTTGATTGTGAAATAGTTAAGTTGTGCGGATTAAAAGTATTAGCAAGAAAATAGTGTTTTCTTTATACTTGTGATATATTGCAATTAAATGAAAGAAAATTTAAAACTCATATAAAAAGTACACTTTGTAAACAAGCTTATTACAAATTAGAGGATTATATCCAAGATAAGAATGCTTGGAAACATGCTGGTCTTGCTCCATAGGACGATTTAGTGTCTGGACAAAATCAAACTGATAGCTAATTTAGTTTTTTATTTATTATTTGTATGTCATAGACTTTTACACTCTGTCATTACTTAAACTCACGCACTGACTTATTAGTACTACCTAGGTACTTGTAACAATGTTAGGACTATTGTAATATCGTATACTTTTACAATCTTTGTAAATATGTGAGCACCATGTATCTGGTAATTAATTTATTCATTTTATAATTCTTTTTACCTTTTGTGGTACAGTAATCTTATTGTAGGTGCATCGTCTTCACATAATATAATTATATAATTAATGTATACAAAATATTGTAAAACATTTTTAAAAAGAGTAACGGTGGAGTTTCTTGCCCATTCTTCTCCATACGAAAACTACCTTTTGGAAGGGGCAACTAGAATCAATTCTATTTCATTGTTTGACGTTCAAAAGTGCCATATATGTGCCTATTTGAATTAAATTATTTGACTTTGACTTTATTCCTGGATCAACTAGGAAAAAACGAATGCTACAATTCAGAATTGAAAACGTAAGTACTCAGTTGTTTTAATTTGACGCTAAAATGATGTTTGTGGTTTTCACATTTCAAAGATTTTTCGCCTGATTATGTTCAAATATGATTTCTTAGAGTACACGAATAATGTCTTGTTAAATTACTCTTTTGATTAAAACTTTGTTGACATACATCACACTTATAAGGCTTTGCACCAGTGTGTATACGAATATGTTTTGTTAAATCACACTTTAGATTAAAACTACGTTGACATACATCACACCTATGAGGTTTCTCACCAGTGTGTAAACGATAATGTTCCGTTAAATGAATCTTTTGACTAAAACTACGTTGACATACATCACACGTATAAGGTTTTTCACCAGTGTGTATACGAATGTGTTTTATTAAATCATGCTTTCTACTAAAACTACGTAGACATATATCACACTTATAAGGTTTTTCACCAGAATGTACACGAATATGTGTTTTTAAATAAACCTTTTGACTAAAACTACGTGAACATACATCACACTCATAAGATTTTTCACCAGTGTGTATACGATTATGTTCTGTTAAATGAGTCTTTTGCCTAAAATTACGTTGACATACATCACACTTATAAGGTTTTTCACCAGTGTGTATAAGAAAATGTTTTGTTAAACCACACTTTCTACTAAAACTACGTAGACATACTTCACACTTAAAAGTTTTTTCACCGATTTGTGTACGAGTATGTTGTGTATTTATTTTGCAAGAAGTGCCGCGTTTCGACGAGCGTTTTTCAGTTGTCCGGATAACTTTCGAGTCAGATTTTTCGTTTTTCATTTGCTCGGCTGTTATTGCATCTTCTAGTTCTGGTTTTGTCTCAACGGTCACACCTATGATTATAAATCTGGTCAGTAAAATGTTGGAAAAAGATTGACAAGCACACGAATCAAAATAATAGCGCTTGAACGCTTAAACGATTTGCATAAGGCTAAGAAATCACGGAGTGGTTTTATTACTTTACTTACTTTTCATCTCCCTGGCTCTTTGTTTCTTCTCGGATACTTCTTGTTCTTCTTTCATTTCAGTTTTGAACTCCATTAAAGGTACTTCAAATTCTAAATCTATTTCAGAATGGTGTAGCGGTATCTCTGCTACATCTAGATAGCTATTGTCTAAATTTTCCAGTTCTAGCTCTGTAAGTAAACCTAAACAAGAACGGTCAAAAGTATTACTCATGTATTATTAATTATTTGTTTTATTTCACAATACTATGTCTTTACCAATATTATTTTAAAATTAACACTGCTAAAACTTTGAAGTAATTCAGATCATTTAAAAAATATTTTATCTGTTGTTAATTTAATTTTGTAATTAAAAACATACCATCACTTTGATGTTCCTCCTTTGGCTCAATAATATCTGGTCCCTCACAAACAGCTGGCAATTTTTCTTTGATAGCAATGCTTTCTGTTTGAACAACATCAACTATACTTATGTTCTCTGTTGGAGATTTAATAAACCCACCTAAATACTCCAAGTGGTCTTGGTTTATTATAGATTTAGTCTGTAAAAAGATATTTATAGTATAAGGAAAATATGCCAGTCACAGTCCCACAAGCACAAACTTGTTTCATTATATTAAAGCAGGGACTGGCCAGGACCAGGACCGGGATACTCATTGTAAGGGTTTCTGAAGGCTTAACTCTTAAGCGGGGTTGTCCAGTCCCTGTATTAAATTCACAGCAGAGCCCCACAGGGAGGATACTTGAGTGGGTCCAATGTAGTCTGAAAAATCGGCCATGTACTATCTTCACAGACCAATGGTATGATTGGAGTGAACTCCAGGCACAACAGGTATGAGCTTGAGAGAAATCACTTCCACATTATATTGAAATTATAAAATGGTAAGAATAAATGTCTGTTGAAGAATATGTCTCACCTCATAATCCTCATTCATCATCTGAGCGAACAGCTCTTCGGCTTCCAGACATTTTCTCAGAAATCGGTAGCATTGCTTTAGTTTAGCGAAGCAGAAGAAACAAGCAAGAATCGGTCTCCTGTCCTCAGTTACAAACTGCAACAAAAATTGTCTTACACTATTTTGTTTATGAAGAAAATACTTCAAATATTATATTAATAAAATTGTAAAGACACCAGTTGGTGGTCAGTAATGCTTTCTATATGCTCATACAGAGATAGCATGAGCACTGATTACCACTCTTACTCAAGGCAAGTTGGAGACTTTATATTTAAGTATTTTTAAGTCAAGTCAATTTCACTTAATTCTTATTTATCAACTTACTCGAATATCAGTCAGCTTCTCATACAGTTCATGGAAGTTCTTGTTCACCACTAGATACATGCGAACATTTTGCACTAAACATATTCTACACATTGGCAGTTTTTCCATCTTTGAACTTGAAACTCTGTGGCGTATGCGAGTTCTAGTAATTTTCTAATACGAATAAATGCGCCCTTCCTTGGTGTACCACGGTAACACGGCAGCTTCTAGAGAAACTTACTTATTATAATATATTGAGAATATATAATTATATCTCTCTTAGTCCAGATAGTTCATAGGGTTTCGTTTTAAAAGTCCCTATTTTCCTAAACACCACTTTCAACACCATTCACAGATTACTTTAAAACTAATACGCATGCAAAAATGAAAACCAAGAAACCACTAAACACAGACACAGGGTAAATTTTATAAAAAGCTACTTGAAGTACCTTGACAAAAACACTACAAATGAAATGACTAATGCGAATGAATGACTGTTTATTGACAGGTTGGTTGGTCTGTCTGAGTGACAGCGACAGTAGACTCTTGACATTAGAACTCCCAATTCCATTTTTATTTTTGAACTGGCTACTGAGGCCTTTGAAATTATTATGCAACTAAGTATACGGCGGGCAAATAAAATTATTGAACTTAGAGGGTTGTATTGCTGATTCTTATGTTTATAATTCTGTAAATCCATATTTGTTACGAGCGCTAATAATATTTAGATCAACATACAACCTGATACTGACCTACAAATAGCAAAAAACGAAAGAAAATTTAAATTTCGCGGGCTACGTACTACCCTAGCGCATCAACCTTAAGTATTTGTTTTTTCTTCGATATAGGTACCTTTATGCATTTTTTTTTTTTGAGATTTAATTGTTTCTTGAGTTCTAATTCTAATAAAAAAAAACATTTTTTAGTTTTAATTCCTATTCATTTAGCTTTTTTTGTTTTGTACTTAGAATTTGTTGGTCTGACCGTGCGTTTGCACTGGCAAAACATTACAACAAAACATGTACCCTTAAAGTGACTTTGTATAGAATACTATACGTCTAACTTTAAAAAAATATTGTCCAATTTTATTTTATTTTATCTGTAATATTTTATCATAAATTACATTTCTGAACGTTTTTTTCTAAGTCAATATGACAAAACTTTTTTAAACTGTGAATTCAAATCAGTTGTGAAAAATAACGAACGAGTCGCGGTCAGAAATTATTATCAAGGTGAGTTTTGGTAATTTTAGTGTTTTTATTACTAATTACAGGTTTCCAATGCATAAAATGTAAAGGTGAATAGTTATTCTACTAATTTTGCTAGATGACTAACTTGGAAAATGTGGTGTTTGTATTATTTTGACTAGTTTATATACATGTATAGTATACTATACAACGCCACAATTGCTACTATGTGATGAAACTAACAATTTTTTGATAATTTGATATGAAACGATTCATTAGAGTGCATAAATAACGTCTTGGCTTTTATTTGGGTGGTGGTTGACTTGCATGTTTGCTTTATGTTGTTTTAGACCACAACGAACGGAAGAGCTAGACGAATATTAGCTTTGGTTCCTGCACTAAATGCTAATTCTGATGCTATTGATGAATCGAGCAGTGGTGATGAAGCGAGAACAGCTGAGAGTTCACCAGCACCGTCACTAGAATCGTCATTTGAAAGGCTCGACATTCTAGGCTGCCCAGTTTCGCCAGCCAACCCTTCAGAGGGCGATGTAGAATCAAACGCAGAAGCCCTTTCTGATGTTGAACAAGAAAATGCTCAAGTTCCCCTCACACCAATTCTGAATGCTGTATTTCCGAGCCCTACGCAATGCAACTATGATGCAATTCCTTCAATTTCTTCAATTGGTTCTGTGACGTCTGTGCAACCATCTCCTGCCATGGCAACTAACACACCTTTGAGGACACCTGGACAAAGTCCTATTGAAAACTAAAGGGCCTTCTATTGCCACTAACAGAGTCAAAAGACGCTGTATCAAAAAACTAAACTTACGTTTTCGTTGGAAGAAAGTGTCATTTCAACACAGGGCTGACATATCTAATCCTACTTTTGAAGATGCAGTACCTACTGATTGGTCACCCTTAGACTATTTTTATCGATTTTTTCCCAGAGTAATGATGAGTGATATAATGACGAATACCAATTTGTACAGCGTTCAAGAAACTGGCAAATCAATCAAAGTTACAGAAGAGGAAATATTAGATTTTTTGGCCATCAACATTCTTATGGGTATAGTAGTTTTACCTTCTTACAAAGACTATTGGAAATCGTCGTTTAGATATCCGAAAATTGCAGATGTCATATCCTTGAAGCGTTTTCAGCAACTAAGAAGATATTTACATTTTACTGACAACACCCAAGCTGATGTTTCTGACAGGTATTATAAACTGCGACCTCTAATTGAATGTTTTCGGTTTCAATGTTTATCCCTCGAAGAAGAAAATACTTTCAGTATAGATGAGATGCTTATACCATATAAGGGTAAAAAATCAGGCAGCCGTCGTCAATATAACCCAAACAAGCCAAGTAAGTGGGGCTTTAAAAATTTGGTTCGAGCTGGTGTTTCTGGAATCATCTACGATTTTATACTCTACGGTGGCGATGATACGTTTAGAGGTGTGGAATTTACCGATGAAGAAGAATCCTTGGGTGTTGGAGGAAAAATAGTTTTAGCGTTATGCAAAACTATAAGAAATCAAGCATGTAGTGTCGTTTACTTTGACAACTATTTTACGTCTTTAGAGCTAATATATATATTACGAGAAAACTATGGTATATTTAGTTTAGGGACTGTTAGGAAAAATAGATTGAAGGATGCAGAGAGCAAAATGATTGACGATAAATCGCTACAGAAGAAAGGAAGAGGAGCTTTTACTCAGGTGGTTTGCAATGAAAACAAACTGAGTGTAGTCAAGTGGTTTGATAATAAGCATGTGAGGTTAGTAAGCTCTTATGTTGACGCTTTTCCCCTTGAGAATATCAAACGTTTCAGCAAAGAGTCAAAAAGTCGCGTCGATATACAATGTCCACAAATTGTGAAGCATTATAATCGCCACATGGGCGGTGTAGATTTGGCGGATATGCTAATAGCATTATACCGCACAGGTATAAAATCTCACAGATGGTACATGAATATTTTTTCCCAGCTTTTGGACATATGTGTAAATAATGCTTGGCTGTTACGTCGTAGACATGACAGACAAATAAATAAGAAGAGGAAGCAAGATCGTTTGAAAGACTTTCGATACGAAATCTACGCTGGACTTCTGAAGCGTGATAGAACCGTGCCTGTAAAGGAAGTTGAATCTGTACCTGAGAGGCAAAAGATAAAGAAACCATTGGCCGAGAGGCCTTTTCATGATGTGAGGTATGATAAATACGATCATTGGCCTCAGTTAACCGGGTATCAGAGATGTAAATATTGTAAAGGAGGTCAAGCAAGTACACACGGCTACACATCAAGCTATACATTTCCAGTAAAAGCTGACCTCGTATTTTACGGAAATCCTATACAATGCGAGATCAGCATAAACTGGAAATGTATAGCTTGATGTGTAGCCGTGTGTACAATGTGCACTAAATGCAAAATACATTTATGTTATGTCAAAGGTAGAAACTGTTTTTTGGCTTACCACACGAAGCACTAAAATAGCGCAACGTATAGTATGCTATACATTGCTGATTTATTATTGTTTCGAGCAAAAGTGGCACCGTATAGTATACATAGATTTTTCCAAAAAACAGCAGGTCTAGATTTTTTTTTGTCTTTTTTGTAACTTTTTTATATGCCTAATAAACCATTAAAATGAATTTTACTTGTTTTCATTAACAAAAATCATCATGCGACTTTAAGGGTTAAATCTCAAATTCCTGTCAAAAATTGTATGGAACATTGACAGAATATAGAGATTTCAACATGTTTTGTCGCAATGTTTCGCCAGTGCAAACGCACGGTAAGACATTCTGTTATAGTGACACAACATATCTATGTTTTAGTTTGATAGCACTAAGATGGCGCTGAGCTATTATTTTAATGAAAATGGCAATTTAGCTATTCTGAATTTGACGCTTTTCACCTAAAATTTAGATTTTCTAAACTAAATCTGACTATTTTTAATCGCGATTAAAAAGGTGTGGTGTAAAGTTAGATGTAATGAACTTAATTCAAACAAACACCTCGACCTCAGTTGAAAAACAGTACTGTATCTTTTTTTGTTTTCTTTTGCTTATATATTATCTAGTTTTTTTTTGGCAGAATATCTAGTAAAACGTAAGGAATTTTAGTGATAGTTTTAGTTCGGTTTACAAGAGAATCGGCACCATTATCTCACAAATATCCATCTTGATCATGAAACATCCATCACACATCATCATCATCAAACATTATCCCACAAACATCTCATCATGTATGTGGAACTTCGAGAAGCTCAATGGCTTTCTCGTTAGTCTACTCCTAATGGGCTGATCGGCTCCGCTTAAAAAAATAAGTACGTGTGATCCGGTCGCGCTCATGGTGCACAATGACAAACGTTAGTGTGGTGTGTGGTCGCTTCATTCAACGCAATAATTCTCGCGGCAAATCTCTTCAACATCTAACGCCAATGTGAATGCCGTTGTAAAATTCTCGCGGTAAGTGGTGGCCACACTTGCGGTTAACGTCCATCAACGCGATAATCAACGGAGTTTCCCGTTGGTGTCGCCGGGGCATGAGAAAAAAAAAGGCAATTTCATAGGTAGGTAATTCAATTCCATTTTTATTTTTAACTAGCTTTTGCCCGCGACTTCGTTCGCGTGGAATAGTGACTTCCGGCAGATTTTTGGTTTTACCCACATAGTTCCCGATCTCGCGGTATCTCTTCAAATTACTTCAAAAACGAAATGTGGAAGATATTCTTCTAGGGAACTCTTTAATCGAGATCAAACTAAACTTACATTATACAACAACCAGACAACCCAACAAATAAACCTTTTAATTACCAATTTTAAATTTACGAAACGATCAATCCACAATTCCACGACAGTACCGAAGCGCTCGGCCGATACCCAACCAAATGCGTGTAACGAAACCATAGCGCGCTCTATTTCGATCCCAACGCCATCTATCGAGCATAGTGACAACTCGGATTATTTATCTATACTCCGTTCGGGCATTTTCTTTGTACTAAAAGTTTTATTATATTGATATTATTTTTTTCATACCTTTTTACTATTTATTTACTTTTTTCAGTGAATTAAAACAATAACATGAACCGAACTCGTGTAACGATCGACACCATTGCGCGATCACCAACTCGACATATAGTACTAATAGAATTATCTATACTCCGTTAGAGCATTTTCTATGTACTAAAAGTTGTATTATATTATATTTTTCATACCTTTTTACTATTTATTTACATTTTTCCGATGAATTTTCAGTACTGAATTGATGCCGACTCTTAACCAATAGATGGCGCTGTATGTCCGGAATAAATTTTATTTTTTATTTTATTTTTTGTAATAAAAACTATCCTATGTCCTTTCTCAAGTTCCAAACTATGTCTGTACCAAATTTCACACAAATCGGTTCAGTAGTTTAGGCGTGAAGCAAAGACAGACAGACAGACAGACAGAAAGACAGACAGACAGAAACAGAGGCGGCTCGTCATAAAGAGCGCTGGTGCAGTGCACTCCCACGAAAATAGCATAATCTATATTTCTTTATTATAATCCTATACATACATTCTTTCTACTATGCCCATGTATACAATAGCAGTTTACTAGAAAACCATTTCCTACGCGTACATTGGGCGTCAAGTTGTAACGTGTGGAGCGCCAGCGATTGCGCTCCTATGAAAAAAAGTTCAGTACGATTTCTAGCACTGTATTCAATGAGTGCGAAAGAGAAATATCGACACAGTCCGACGCGTGAAACAAAAGATTTTGTATGAGAAATTAGCCTAATTTGGAGCGCCGCTCACGCGCGACGTTGCCAAACGGCGC
Organism: Lithophane semibrunnea; assembly: GCA_947363905.1. Classification (NCBI taxonomy): domain Eukaryota; kingdom Metazoa; phylum Arthropoda; class Insecta; order Lepidoptera; family Noctuidae; genus Lithophane; species Lithophane semibrunnea. Next base: position 8,460,965 of record OX376214.1, on the reverse strand, counting down.
AAGGCGGCCGCGCACGGGAATGCGATCTATGCCTTTGCGCTGTTGCCGATCTTATGTAAACAAACGGTCGGCTCAACTCGGCTGTCAGTAGATTCGCAGTGTTTATTCTAAATAATTATTAAAAATAGTTTGTGCGCGACATTTGTGTTAAAAATGGAACAATACAGTGTATCTTGTTGTATGATAAGCATTGAAAAACGCTTAATTAATTCCATAACTGATTTTCACAAGAAAGTGATAGATGTCTTCGCTCGCCAAAAAGATCGCCGAATGGATTTTCTTTACAAATAAAATAAATGGTAAGCTCTAGTTCTACGTTTCTTTTTTTAGTGAACCCCCACAAATAAATATCACGAGCCGCCTCTGGACAGAAAGACAGACAGACAGACAGACAGACAGAGTTACTTTCGCATTTATAATATTAGTTTGGATTTGGATTTACATTTTTCCGATGAATTTTCAGTACTGAACTGATGCCGACTCTTGACCAATAGATGGCGCTGTATGTCCGGAATAAATTTTATTTTTTGTAATAAAAACTATCCTATGTCCTTTCTCAAGTTCCAAACTATGTCTGTACCAAATTTCACACAAATCGGTTCAGTAGTTTAGGCGTGAAGCAAAGACAGACAGACAGACAGAAAGACAGACAGACAGACAGAGTTACTTTCGCATTTATAATATTAGTTTGGATGAACTGGCTTCTGAGGCCTTTGAAATTATTATACAACTAAATATACGGCGGGCAAATAAATGAAAATTCGTAAAAAATATCAAATAGTTTTTTTTTGTTTAGTCTTTATTTCATGGTGCCAGCTGAAGTTTTTTTGCTGAATTCTTATTCATCGGTAAGGTACCCCTGAAGTCCCGGAAGCAAGCGCTTCCTGAACAGTTATGAAGACTTATCATACTCCGTGTTATTATTTCTATGTCAAGAAACCTCTCCCTATCAAAACTTATAAGGCTTTGCACCAGTGTGTATGCGAAAATGTCTTGTTAAACCACACTTTTCATTAAAACGATGTTGACATACATCACACTTATAAGGTTTTTCACCAGAGTGTATGCGAAAATGTTTTGTTAAATGAGTCTTTTGACTAAAACTACGTTGACATACATCACACTTATAAGGTTTTTCACCAGTGTGTAAGCGATTATGTTCTGTTAAATGATTCTTTTGACTAAAACTACGTTGACATACATCACACTTATAAGGTTTTTCACCAGTGTGTACACGAATATGGTTTATTATATCATACTTTCTAATAAAACTACGTAGACATACATCACACTTATACGGTTTTTCACTAGAGTGTTTACGAATATGTGTTTTTAAATAAACCTTTTGACTAAAACTACGTGAACATACATCACACTTATAAGGTTTTTCACCAGTGTGTATACGAATATGTTCTGTTAAATGAGTCTTTTGCCTAAAACTACGTTGACATACATCACACTTAAACGGTTTTTCACCAGTGTGTATACGAAAATGATTTGTTAAACCATGCTTTGTACTAAAACTACGTAGACATTCTTCACACTTATAAGTTTTTTCACCGATTTGTGTACGAGTATGTTGTCTATTTATTTTTACTCGATAAAAACTACGCTGATCACATTTGTTGGGCTCTTTGCAAGAAGTTTTCGACGTACGTTTTTCAGGTTTCCGGGTAACTTTCGAGTCGGATTTTTCGTTTTTCATTTGCTCGGCTGTTATTGCATCTTCTAGTTCTGATTTTGTCTCAACGGTCGCACCTATAAATTATAAATCTGGTCAGTACAATGTTTGAAAAAGATTGACATGCACACGAATCAAAATAATAGCGCTTTAACGCTAAAACAGTTTGCATTAATTGCATAACACACGATCAATCACAACCTGTTTCATTTTGACAGTTCAACAACATTCATTGCGTTATTTATTGTTGAGTAGATAAATTTTTCAAACATTTATGAAGCAATGGATAAGCAATTTCCTTCAAAATTATTCAGTTTATGATTGATCGTGAGTTACGCAAGTTCAGATTAAGGTTTAAAAAAAGTGGCAATTAAAAAGACGTTATTCAACATAAACTGATACTGAACTGCTAAATAGTGATTTAAAATTAGAATTTCGGGTACGTTTATGTATTCAAATTGTCAAATCAAAGCACTCAATTTGTAAGTGTCACCACAAGTTGGTATCCACAGATATATTTTCTGATCCATTTGTTTACATTTTCATCAATACTTTTGGAATAGACTATGAGCTATGACTCACACGGCCAGCTCACTAGCGTTCTTCGATGGCATCGAGCGCCTAGAGTAAGTATGTTCTGTGGTCCCGGCATTCTATGGCGTGAGGCAGAGGCGGCGGATAGCGCGGGCGATGTGGGCGACCGCCTACGGCCTCGCGGTCCGAGGGGCATCGCACCACGACGGTTGCATTACTTAATTAAAAACCGTGAACGCGACGAAATTAGTTTACTCTTCTCTTCATATAACGATAAATTTAGCATCATTTTCTAGCGTTGCGTTGCTACTTTGGGGAATCCCCGCCGGCCAGAGTTTGGGGATTTCCCATTCTGTTTGTTTACGTTACTTTCAACGGCTAGGACATCAATCAAAGTATCGGGTGCGGTCCGACCATGACCCCCGATTCTGGGGGGCCCCCAAATCTTTAGAAATACTTTTTAATCAAATCCCAAACAAGGCCAAAACATGTTCAGTAAGTAAAAAGCAGTATTTGTTGGGGGCCCCTAAATATAAACGTAGATTGAAAAATTTTTCGAGCTCGCTTCGCTCGCTCTTGCATCTTACCTTGTCTTTTTCTTAGACTTTTCTGTAACTGTCGATTTATATATGAACGTATTGTCAAAGAAAACCTTACCTATCAAGGGCAGGGTCCTATAAATTTTCGAGCTCGCTACGCTCGCTCTTACATCCTACGTTCCCAAACTATTATGTACGGCTCGACAAACTAATTCCTATTTTCATATAAATGTTCAAATCAAAATTTACCCTATTCAGAGTGCAAAAATTTCCAGCTCACTTCGCTCGCTCTAACACCATGTCACAGATATTATAATACTACGACCATGTATTCGTTTAATGCTCCAACTTATTCGTTTAAGTCGAATAGTCAAAAAGAAACGTAACCTGTTTGAGGTAGGGTGCCAAAATTTCGAGCTCGATTCTCTCGCTCGTAAAATCTACGTTCTTCCCTCAGGTTCTTCCTAGATTTCAAAGTTTTAGGTATGCAGAAACCACCCCTTTAGTTTGCCACCCTGGGCCCCCGACAGTCTTCAAGCGTCTGCCATTGCCTATCTCGCCCTATTATTCCTAAATTATAATACGACAGTGTCAAGTGCTTTTTTTTTTTGTCTTCTTGCTTCACCGGAGGGCCTATGACAGACCGCAGCGACACTACTTGTTTTCTATGTATCTCTATGAAAATAAATGGCGATATTGCCAGCTGCTGCTATGGTCGAGTACAGCCGTCCGACTGCAGACAGCATTCAAAATTGCACATATAAGCAGGTAAGCCCTTCAGCTGACTACTTCCTATCAGGTGAACCATTTTGCTTACTTACAGATTAACTAAATAATACTTACTTTTCATCTCCTTAGCTCTTCGTTTCTTCTTGGATACTTCTTGATCTTCTTCTTCAGTTTTAAACTCCATTAAAGGTACATCATATTCTAAATCTATTTCGGATACTTCATGTTCTTCTTTCACTTTAGTTTTAAACTCCATTAAAGGTACTTCATATTCTAAATATGACTCGGAATAATGTGGTTGTATCTCTGCTACATCTCGACAGTTATTGTCTAAATTTTCCAGTTCTAGTTCCGTCAGTAAACCTAAACAAGAACAGTCAAGAGTATTACTCATTTATTATTAATTTATGTTTTATTTCACAATACAATGTGTTTACCAATATTTAAACTAGACACTAATAAAACTTTGAAGTAATTCACACCATTTTAAAAATAAATAAATTATCTTTATTAGATCTATTGTTAATATTATTTTTGTAACTAAAAACATACCATCACTTTGATGTTTCTCCTTTGGCTCAATAATATCTGGTCCCTCACAAACAGCTGGTAATTTTTCTTTGATAGCAATGCTTTCTGTTTGAACAACATCGACTATACTTATGTTTTCTGTTGGAGATTTAATAAACCCACCTAAATACTCTAAGTGGTCTTGGTTTATTAAAGGTTTGGGCTGTAAAAAGATATTTATAGTATTAGGAAAATATGCCAGGCACAGTTACACAAGCACAAACTTGTTTCATTATATTAAAATCACTCAGCAGAGCCCCACAGTGAGGGCACTTAAGTAGGTTCAATGTACTGCAGAGTCGGCCATGCTACCAGCTTCACAGACCAATGGTATGATTGGCGTGAACTCCAGACACAACAGGTACAAGCTTGAGAGAAATCACTTCCACATTATACTAAAATTATAAATTGTAATTATTTGTATTTAAGTATATGTTAATTTTCTTATATTTGATATTTATAGTTAAGACTTCGCATATTCATGTTTTTCTCTTCTTGTTCTCACACACTATTGTCTACATTTCGTTCTCATTTCTCCTTTCGCAGGTCTGCTGGAAGAAATTTCTTAAGAAATAAGCAGTAGGTACCTTTGTACTCATATTTTAATTATGTCGTATCTTTTTTGTATTTTACTGTGTGTACATAAATAAGAAAAATGTCTGTTGAAGACTATCTCACCTCATAATCCTCATTCATCATCTGAGCGAACAGCTCTTCGGCTTCCAGACATTTTCTCAGAAATCTGTAGCATTGCTTTAGTTTAGCGAAGCAGAAGAAACAAGCAAGAATCGGTCTCCTGTCCTCAGTTACAAACTGCAACAAAACTTGTCTTACACTATTTTGTTTATGAAGAAAATACTTCCAATATTATGTTAATAAAATTGTAAAGACAAGAGTTGGTGATCAGTAATGCTTTCAAAGACATGAGCACTGATTACCACTCTTGTTCAAGGCAGGCTGGTGACTTTATATTTAAATATTTAATCAATCTGCCTAGCCTTTTCCCAACTATGTTGGGGTCGGCTTCCAGTCTAACTGGATGCAGCTGAATACCAGTATTTTACATGGAGCGACTGCCTATCTGACCTCCACAACCCAGTAACTGGGTAATATGATACCCCTTGGTTAGACTGGTTGTCAGACTTTCGTGCTTCTGACGACTGTCAAAGATCCACAAATGACAGCCGGGACCAACAGCTTAACGTGCTTTCCGAGGCACGGAGGAGTCTCGATATGTGAAAATGGTCACCCATCCACGGACCAACCCCGGCAAGCGTAGCTTAACCTGATGGATCGACCCGAGCGGCTGTTATTACTTAGCCACGAGCTCCTCCTTAGCTCCAGCTTATTTAAATATTTTAATGTTTAACCCTCAGACCAACAATTGTTGGTCTGAGGTTTAACCTCAGAACAACAAAATTTGTTGGTCTGAGTGTTTAACTTAATTCTTATTTATCAACTTACTGGAATATCCGTCAGCTTCTCATACAGTTCATGGAAATTCCTGTTCACCACTAGATACATGCGAACATTCTGCACTAAACATACTCTACACATTGGCAGTTTTTCCATCTTTGAACTCGAAACACTGTGGCGTACAACTAACTGGTGCGGCTTGAATAAATTATTGCGACTTCTATTGATCTTTGAATGCAAATAAAAGCTATTAAATAACGAGTGCCCTTCCTTGGTGGACCACGGTAACACGGCAGCAGCAAGAGAAACTTAAAACTTATTATAATATTTAATTAGGTAGTCCAGGTAGTTCATTTAGTTTATTAGTCCCTAAACACCACCTGCAACACCATTCACAGATTACTTTAACTAATAAGCATGCAAAAATGCAAACCAACCAAGAACCAAGAAACCAATATTTATTATTTGACACCACAGACTACTTAGAGAACTAACGTTTTGACACGAACACGACACAGTATAAAAATGTACTCTACTCTTTGACACAGACTATCATCCATAGCCTTTCAAGCGTTACAACGCCTGGCGCCACTTTGCTGACAAATTTATGACATCTACCCACAAAAAAGGTCGCTTGTGGTTTTTATAGCATGTACCTCCTTAATCAATTGCTTATAAGAAAAACTACGTAGTGAAACTGCACAAACTTCAAACTATTACGCCATTATGACAAAAATTATTACCTACGCCATTTCAGTCAAGCGTCGAACAGCCACATGTGGAGTCGTTGCGCTTTATAGTAACGTTACACACGACATCAGAATGAACGAGAAGTGACAGTGACAGTTTTTTGGTCTCTTGATCTGTGAGGTGAGCAATGACTAATAAATCCTGGGGGAGTGTCTGTCTGAGTGACAGCAATGGTGACAGCTGACAGCAGACATCTTTAATTCGACATGACATTCAAACTTCAATTCCAGTTTTATTTTTAATGAACTGGCTACCGAGGCCTTTGAAATTATTATGCAACTATAATAAGTATACGGGGTGGTCAAAGGAGTGAAAGAAAGTTCGTAAAAATATCAAATCGTGTTTTTGTTGTTCAGACTAAAATTCATGTTGCCAGCTGAAGTTTTTTTTGCTGAATACTTATTCATCGGTAAGGTACTCAAGTCCCGCAAGCGCTTCCTGAACACTTATGAAGACTTATCATACTCCGTGTTATTATTTCTACGTTTCTCCCTTTCAAGACTTGACAGCACTGAGAAACCTGGATAGCAGACACCTATTCCTACAACACTTCGTATCCAGCGATTACGCCCGTCCCGTCATATTAATGAAATTGTGAACATTAATTTATGTGCATAATTAAATGTTATCAATCATAATGTCATGTAAAACAATATTGCAATTTATTGCTATGAATGTTGTGTTGGTAATAAATAAAACAAAGTACATTATTAATTAGTATTATATTTTACAATAATAATAATAACACTCGCAAAGGTAACTATGTCTGTGTTATTTCAAAAAGTACCCAGTGACTATGATTATAATGTTGTAGATAGTGCCATCCACGAAGACGCGCCCCACTCCGTGATTACTATATAGTAGTTAGCTTTAAACTCCCCAAATGATCCAGCCTGTCCCATCTTACTGTCCTCCCCACAGGTACGCCCTTAGCCCGTACCCCACGGGGGGTGCCCTTTGCGAGGAGTCGCTTGATAAGTTTTTTATGCCCTGCCTAGAAGCTTTAAGTTACCAGCCACAGGATAGCCCGATTAAGTGGCCAGAACCTCAGCTACGACATACGAGGACAAGGTAGAAAAAAAAAACAGTAATCGCGGAGTGGGCCGCATCGTCGTGGATGGCTCTATCGACAAGCTTCCACCAGCGGCATCACCCGCGTTATATTTTTATAAATAAGTTTAAGTGATATATGTATTGTTACAATTCAGAATTGAAAAGTGCGATTTACAATCTGACGTATACCTATATCTTCTAAATGTTATTTATGTTTTTCACATTTGAAAGATCTTTCGCCTGATTGTGTTCAAACATGATTTCTTAGGTCATATCAAGTTGTTTAACAATGTGTACACGAATATGTCTAGTTAAATTACTCTTTTGATTAAAACTTTGTTGACATACATCACACTTATAAGGCTTTGCACCAGTGTGTATACGAATATGTTTTGTTAAATCGCACTTTAGATTAAAACTACGTTGACATACATCACACCTATAAGGTTTTTCACCAGTGTGTAAACGATTATGTTCTGTTAAATGAGTCTTTTGACTAAAACTACGTTGACATACATCACACTTATAAGGTTTTTCACCAGTGTGTATACGAATATGTTTTATTAAATCATACTTTCTACTAAAACTACGTAGACATACATCACACTTATAAGGTTTTTCACCAGAGTGTAAACGCATATGTGTTTTTAAATAAACCTTTTGACTAAAACTACGTGAACATACATCACACTTATAAGATTTTTCACCAGTGTGTATACGAATGTGTTCTGTTAAATGACTCGTTTGCCTAAAACTACGTTGACATACATCACACTTATAAGGTTTTTCACCAGTGTGTATACGAATATGATTTGTTAAACCAGACTTTCTATTAAAACTACGTAGACATACATCACACTTATAAGGTTTTTCACCAGTGTGTATACGAATATGATTTGTTAAAACATGCTTTCTATTAAAACTACGTAGACATACATCACACTTATAAGTTTTTTCACCGATTTGTGTACGAGTAGGTTGTGTATTTTTTCTTACTCGATGGAAACTACGCTGATCACGTTTGTTAGGGTCTTTGCAACAAGTGCCGCCGGGTTTCGACGTACGTTTTTCAGCTGTCTGGATAACTTTCGAGTCACATATTTCGTTTTTCGATTGCTCGGCTGTTATTGCATCTTCTAGTTTCGGTTTTTTCGCAACGGTCGCACCTTTGATTATAAATCTGGTCAGTACAAAGTTGGAAGAAGATTGACATGCACACGAAACAAAACAATAGCGCTTTGCATGAGTCACCAAAAATGAAGAATTTCTGGTACCTACACCAAAAAAACTTTTTACAAAAAGGAAACCGACTTCCAAAAAAACAAAAAAAGTGAAAAATAACTTTAATTTCGGAATTCGTTGTCGTTGCTCTTCAATTTTCGTTTTTTGCCACCACTACCTGCTATGTAAATATCAGTGAAGGAGCAAATTACGATATCATCTAGATAAACTAAGTGGGAAAAATACGTAATATTGAAGCTTACTCAAAAACTACGCAAGCAAAGTTAATAAAATTTATAAGGGACCACACGGGAAGCACCAGCTTTCAAATAAAAAAAGAATCATTAAAATCGGTTCTCCCAGTCGAAAGTTCTGAAGTAATAAAACATTTTTTTTAAACTGTCGAATTGAGAACCTCCTCCTTTTTTTGAAGTCGGCTAAAAATCATTATTATGTGTAATTTTTCACTTTTTAGCTTTTCATTTTTCACTTTCAAGCATAATTATCTTTCTTCCCATCTATTCGAAAAGGGTCTCCCTTGTTTCATCGAAAATAAATTGCCAAATTATCACTTCCAAAACAATTTTCCGCATAATTTCATTTGCCAAAATATTACTTAGCAAAAAATCTCTTCACAAATAATTGTAACGCAAACCTAATGTTTGGCAAGTGAACGTTTAAACAATAACTTGTTTACCAAATAGTACTTTTACCAATTTTTATGTAGTCAAATATTTCAGTTGGCGCAAAATAAAATTTGCCAAATGTTTAGTATCGTCAGTTTCGGGTAGCCTGTTTTTTTTTCTATATCATAATCTAGTCGTTTCTGGCACTCGCCGGCCGCTGCCGCGGCACCGCTCGCTTCGCTCGCTCGGCTCGCGCGTAGTAGGTCACAGTTTTAACCTAACCTAACAAATCATTCGACCAAACGTTTATTATCTAAAGATTGTTTGCTGTAATAAATCATTTGATTAAAGACCAAATGCCTAAATGACATTATCCTTGATAATATTCTGCCAAGTAAAAATTTGACCAAATGAAAATGTGCGTACTAAAACCATTCCAAACATTGCATTGGTATAAAAAAAGGTTGCTAAAATTTGTATGGGTAGTGAAATTTGGGCAAAATCTTTTCGGCAAAACGGCAGGATCCCATTCGAAAAGGACGACATGGTTCGCCTTTAAGTGCACCCAAAGGTTTTGTTTTCTATAAGAAACTTTTAGCAAAAACTCATTATTGGTGCAGATTCCCTTGTCACAAATTCTCTAAACTAAACTAAAAATCACTAAAATTTAGTTTATTCCGGTCAAACGACGATTTCCCATTCTGAAAATAGACTAAAGTGACACAATTTGGTTTGACAGCACTAAGATGGCAATGAGTTTTAATTTAGTGAAAATGCTATTCTGAATTTGACGTTTTAACCAAAATTTTTGTTCTATATCTAAAATCCTCTAACTAACTCTGACTATTTTTAATCACGATATTGCGCGCCTCTCCGGCTCAAAAAAAATCACGTGGTAGGCAGTTTAGTTCGGTGTACAAGAGAATCGGCACCACTGCCCAGTAATGAGTTTTAATCCTCTTTATAAGTGCGCCGCAATTATCTTTGCCGCGCACTTTTTGAATTCTCTTAATAAGTGCACCGCCTCGCAGTTTTTGAATTTGGAACATCTTAGTGTTCAGCGCCAAAGAAATCGACCGCAAATCCGCTCAACCGTCGATTGGCCTTCTAATGGCCGATAACAATTAAAATTCTATTGTGTCTCGTTAATGACAGTTGGAGGTATATTGGTTGAATAAAGACTGGCTGGTACGACGGCCCATTAGTCGCGCCAAAATCAAAATCAAAATCAAAAGTCATTTATTCAAACTAGGCTGAGAATCAGCACTTTTCGAATGTCAAAATTACATAAGACAGTCCCCCCAAAACGCCCACCCTTCACCACTTCCTAGTGCTTTAGCTGGGAAGAAGAAGTGGCGCAACAAACTCCCCAGCCGCCAGCTAAATAAAAATTTACAAATATCTCTAATCCTAATAAAACTGTAACAATAAATTTTCTTAATTGCGAAAATGTCTCAAATGGAAATATAAGTTTTTAGTTGTTTTATTATTAGATACTATTTAATTTAAATTTAATAGTTACTCTATGTCTTAGTAATATTACAATAAAATATGAGGCGACTTTTATTTCCTCATAGTGGGTGATGAAAAGTAGAGTGTATCTCTCAGGTGCAAAATATATTTTTGGCTCGGGCGACGTATTTTGAGTCCCTTGCTACGTTCAGGATTCTTTAGTATAGTACTCTAGATATACTCTACTTTAGTATAATAATAATATTCTACTTTAGTATAATACTCTAGAATCCCTCACTTCGCTCTGGATTAAAAAAAGCGCCCTCGCCATAAAAATATTATTTTGCTCCCTTATGATACAATCTACTATTTATTGCTAATATTATTTTTGTTACACATACTAGTATCAGTTTGATATTCCTCCTTTGGCTCAATAATATCATCGTCTGGTCCCTCACAAATAGCTGGTAATTCTTCTTTGATAAAAATGCTTTCTGTTTGACATTCATCAACTATACTTATGTTCTCTGTTGGAGATTTAATAAACCCACCTAAATACTCTGAGTGGTCTTGGTTTATTAAAGGTTTGGGCTGGAAAAAGATATTTATAGTATTAGGAAAATATGTCAGTCACAGTCCCACAAGCACAAACTTGTTTCATTATATTAAAGCCACTCAAAAGAGCCCCCCACAAGTGAGGACACTTGGGTAGGTCCAATGTGTCCTCACTGTGAACTACTCAAGTGTGAAGTTGATAGCATAGCCCGCATGGGCTACTGGCCATGCTATGAACTTCAATAGTATGGTTGGCATGAACTAGCCACAATAGGTAGGTATGTGCTTGAGAGAATACTTTTACATAGGGCACACACACTGTTGAAGAATATCTCACCTCACAATCCTCATTCATCATCTGAGTAAACAGATCTTCGGCTTCCAGACATTTTCTCATAAATCGGTAGCATTGCTTTAGTTTAGCGAAGCAGAAGAAACAAGCAAGAATTGGTCTCCTGTCCTCAGTTACAAACTGCAACAAAACTTGTCTTACATTATTTTGTTTATGAAGAAAATATTTCCAATATTACATTTAAAATTGTAAAGACACCAGTTGGTGGTCAGTAATGCTTTCTATATGCCTCATACAGAGATGGCATCAGCACTGATTAATATACCACTCTTACTCAAGGCAGATTGGTGAATTTATATTATAGGACTGATAACGACAATCCGATAGCTGTCCCAACCCTATGTGTATGAGGGCGGGCAGCACTAGCAATCGGCACGAAGTGGTCAATAGACAACAGTAATATTCGGGACAGAATCTGAATTCTGTTAGGTCTTGAAATTAACCTAGGATTGACTTCATATTCAATATATTGTATGCAAAAGAACAACACGGTTCTCTCTACTAACGGACTAAGTGCGGAAACCAAACCCTATAACACAGAACATAGACCATCGGATTGTGTAGTATTTTTAAGTCAAGGTCCCTCACATTTTTTGTTTTTTTAGTGTGGGGAATCATCCCATGACTTCTCCCGCTCTGGGCGGAGCGGAATGCCGTGTCAGACTTTTACTGACTAAAACCCACCCGTGTTCCTTCAGTTGCCTGTTGCTAAGGTCCCGGTATCCCTTTCGGACTTTCCCGCAACCCTGGCAGGAACGACCCTCACATGGATTATCTTTCGCATAATACTTGTTTATCAACTTACGGGAATATCAGTCAGCTTCTCATACAGTTCATGGATGTTCCTGTTCACCACTAGATTCATGCGAACATTCTGCACTAAACATATTCTACACATTGGAAGTTTTTCCATCTTTGAACTCAAAAAGTACTGCTTCAAGTTATTTAATTCAGCTTTACATTTATATTACTGGAAAACCATGGCGCACAAATAACTGGCGTAGCTTGTATAAATTATTATGACTTCTAGTACAAGAACTTCCTAAGTGTACCACGGTAGAATTCTAGGTAGGTAGGTATATCTCTCTTAGATAGTCCAGTTAGCTGTTCATAGGATTTTGTTTATTATATTCACAGACTACTTAGATATTATATTAACTCCCTAAACACCACCTACAACTTTTAAACCATTCACAGATTACTACACAGACTACTTAGAGATACTACGGATTACTGTAAAGTGTAAACAACAAACAATAAGTATTGCAAATACCTATTGCAAGGTGCAAACACACACACACAAAAACGTTGACATGACATTGACAGTAATATAGTAATCTATGACAGTGTAGCGGTTAGCACTCCTAGATTATTATATAGAATCATATTTAATATCTAGTTGTAAACACTACACACGCACATTTCATAACCTATTACATCACATTTCTCGTTTGACATTTCATTCTGTCACATTCACATTCAGCTCACCATAGACATCAAACGAGAAGCATATCATTATCTATTGCATAACATGACTAACAATTATTTACAAATATTGCTTATTTACTATATCTACACTACACATAATATCTATAAACTATTTAAGCAAAACTAACAATTATATTTACACTCTTCATGTAATAAGTAAATGTATGTAACCTAATGAGGGAAACGGAACGTGCGTTGGACAGTGTAATGAGACGTAGATGATGGGCAGATTTCGATTCCCAGAGGTCATCGACCTCAGTGCACGATCCAGTCTCGAGTCGAACGCACGCTCCTCTTTGCCCCAAAATCTAGACTTCTTCAAAGCCCTAGATTTCCTGAATTAGTTCCAAATCGTTCTGTGTATAATTGTGTCGTTTTTGTACCAACCGTCTTGTGTCTGTATTTTATTATTATACTTGTATGTAGCAAGGGAGTGCCGAGGTAGGCAGTAATACAAGTTAAGACAGTCATAAAATCCTTTTATTCGAGTCTACCCCGTAACACTTCATTGGTGACCCCGAGAAGAACAGAAGCCTGACGGAGCCATCATGCCGACTGAAGCCGGAGCGTCAGCAGAGAAGCAGGATGTCTGCAGAGTCAGCGTGAAGCTGCCGCCATTTTGGCCAGAGGAGCCGACACTTTGGTTCGCCCAGGTAGAAGGTCAGTTTACGATCGCCGGTATTACCGCCGACACTACAAAATTCTATACCGTCGTGGGCCAGCTTGATCACCGATATATGGTTGAGGCAAGGGATATCATCGAGAACCCGCCGGCCCAGGACAAGTACGCAAAGCTGAAGGCCGAGCTTATACGTAGGCTCTCTGATTCACGAGAGAAAAGGGTGCAACAAATCCTCACCCAAGAGGAGCTCGGCGACCGTAAACCCTCTCAATTTTTGCGGCACCTTCAAACCCTAGCCGGACCAAATATGCCCGAGGCGTTTCTGTCCACGTTATGGGCGAGCAGGCTGCCAACCAACATCCAGACGGTCATCGCGTCACAGCCTAATCTCGCTCTCCAGTCGATTGCAGATTTAGCCGACCGCGTGCACGAGATCGCGCCAGCGCCCGCGCCGGCGCTCACATCACCTCCCGTCGTGGCAAGTGCGAGCACCTGCAGTGAGATCAGCGAGCTGAAACAGTGCATAGCAGAGTTAACGAAGCAGGTGGCGGCGCTTTCAACACGTGGTCAGGTATATCACCGCTCCCGATCATCAGATAGATTTAGGCGCGGCAGCAGAGACTCGGTCCCAGGCCGGCGCAGCCGCTCGCGCTCCAGAGACCCGTGGAACGACGAACATTGTTACTACCATAATAAATTCGGTAGCAGAGCCAGACGGTGCGACTCGCCGTGTACGTTCGTGGGAAATGCCACCGGCAGCCGGAAGTAGCGGCAAATGGCTGCCTCAACCAACCACGCCGCCTATTCGTAACAGATCGGGCCACTAAAACCACGTTTTTAGTGGACACAGGGTCCGATCTTTGCGTGTACCCACGTACAGCATTACAACAGCGGCGCAGCAAGACGACCTACCAACTTTTCGCAGCCAACGGTACCGTCATAGATACATACGGTTGGGTCGAGCTCCACCTGAACTTAGGGCTTCGCCGTGTGTATTCCTGGAAGTTCGTGGTTGCGGATGTTACCAAGCCCATAATAGGTGCAGATTTGCTGGCTCATTATAACTTGCTGATAGATCTTAGGAATTACCGCCTCATCGACGGGCTAACACAGCTGTCCTCCCCGGCGTCATCAGCGGCCGGTTCAACAGCTGACATTGCCTCAGTCAAATCCATTGGCGGCAGCACGGAGTACCATGAGCTCCTTCGGCAGTACCCGGAGATCACGCGCCCTGCGGGAAAACAAAGACAGGTCAGTCATACAACAGTACACCATATCCGAACCACCCCAGGGCCGCCCATTTTTAGTAGGCCACGCCGTCTCGCACCTGACAAGCTCAAGATCGCTCAAAAGGAGTTTGAAGCGATGCTGGCGAATGGCACAGCACGTCCATCGGAGAGCTCATGGTCGTCCCCTCTTCACCTCGCTCCCAAGAAGGACAACAGCTGGCGACCATGTGGGGACTACAGAGCACTTAATGCCCGCACGGTTCCGGACAGATATCCCATCCCGCACATACAGGACTTCTCTCATCAGCTGGCTGGCAGCAGAATTTATAGTAAAATTGACCTTATTAAAGCGTACAATCAAATACCTGTCCAGTCAGCTGACATCCATAAGACTGCAATCACCACTCCGTTTGGGTTATACGAGTTCCCATTCATGACGTTCGGTCTCAGGAATGCGGCGCAGACATTCCAGAGATTCATGGATGAGGTGCTCCGGGGGCTGTCGTTCTGCTACTGCTATTTAGACGACATTTTGCTGTTCTCAGAGACGGCAGCCCAGCACACTGACCACCTCCACCAGCTACTGAAGCGGCTGTCTGAATATGGCATCCTGATTAACTCCGCAAAGTGTGAGTTCGGCCGAACCTCCATTACCTTTCTAGGTCACGAGCTGTCCGCAGAAGGTGTCCGCCCCCTGCCGGAGAAGGTGCAGGCGATCCAGGACTACCCAGCTCCCAAGACGGTCAAGGAGATGCGTCGCTTTCTGGGTATGTTCAACTTCTACCGCCGCTTTGTCCCAGACGCCGCTCGCTTACAGTCGCCGCTTAATGTCGTACTCACAGGGCCTAAAACATCAGGAAATCAGCCAATCACAATGACGCAAGATATGCAACTAGCTTTTACCGCTTGCAAACATGGTCTCTCACAGGCTGCCTTGCTTGCACACCCAAACCCCAACGCTGAGCTTGCTTTGTTTACAGATGCATCAGACACCTCGATAGGCGCGGTGCTACAGCAGAAGGCTGGAAATACTTGGCAGCCAATTGCATTCTTCTCCAGGCGTTTGTCTGCATCGCAGAAAAAGTACAGCCCATATGACAGGGAGCTCTTGGCCATCTACGACGCAGTCCGATACTTCCGTCACATGGTTGAAGGTAGGCACTTCGCCATTCACACGGATCACAAACCCCTGTCATTCGCGTATGCGCGCAACCGAGAGAACTGCTCACCGAGGCAGTACCGCTACCTGGACTACATAGCCCAGTTCACCACGGACATCCACTTTGTTGCAGGCAAGGACAATGTCGTGGCGGACGCACTGTCGCGGCTGGAGGCAATAACTTTGCCATCAATAGATTACGCGGCTCTCGCGCATACCCAGGAGGACGATTCAGAGTTACAGGGCCTCCTGACGAACAACAACACGTCGCTCAAGCTACAAAGAGTACGCTTACCAAACTCAGAGGTGGAGCTACTCTGCGACGTCTCCACCGGTAACACCCGCCCTTATGTTACAGAACCCTTCAGAAGGCAGGTGTTCCAGAAACTTCACCAGCTGAGCCACCCGGGCAGGCAGGCCACGGTCAAATTGATCTCCACACGTTTCGTTTGGCCTGGCTTGAAGAAAGACTGCAGGGCCTGGACCAGAGAGTGCGTAGAATGCCAGAGAAACAAAGTCTCACGGCACACTTCCTCTCCCACCTCTCCATTCCCCATTCCTTCCCAACGTTTTTCCCATGTCCACATGGACATAGTAGGGCCACTAAATGTTTCTTCCAATAACAGGTATTGTCTCACCGTCATTGACCGCTTCACACGCTGGCCTGAGGCATATCCCATAGCCGACATCACGGCTGAGACATGCGCCCGCACCTTCATCACCGGCTGGGTGTCCCGCTTCGGCTGCCCCCACCGCATCACTACCGACAGGGGCAAGCAGTTCGAGAGCAGGCTCTTCCACTCCATCGCAGCGCTCCTAGGTAGCCAGCATCGGCCAACCACAGCGTACCATCCAGCCTGCAATGGCATGGTCGAACGCCTGCACCGCCAGCTGAAGGCAGCCATTCGATGTCACACGGACACCAACTGGTCCGAGGCTCTTCCTCTGGTGCTGCTGGGTATCCGCAGCGCCTGGAAAGAAGATATCAAGGGGTCAGCAGCTGAGTTAGTCTACGGAGAGCCCCTAAGACTCCCAGGGGAGTTCATAAACCCATCACTCACCGGCACCGTAGACTACACCGACTTCGCAGCGAGACTCCGTCATCAAATGGCGAAGTTGTCACCAGCACCAGCGAGTCGACACGGCGACAAACCCTTCTACGTGCCCAGCAGTTTGGCGTCGGCAACACACGTCTTCCTGCGACACGACGCCGTGCGCCGACCACTCGACCCACCTTACACCGGGCCGTTCAAAGTGCTACAAAAAAGCCAGAAAACATTTAAAATTGAGGTAAAGGGGAAGGAAACCACAGTAACCATTGACAGGTTGAAGCCCGCTTACCTCAACGACGAACGCGACATCATTCCCAGCTCGACGCCGACGACATCTTCACCGGGTACGCACACGGCCCCGACGCCAAACGTCGCCGTCAAAAGAATAACCCGTTCTGGACGAGCGGTACACTTCCCGGATTACTATCGCCCGTAATTTACCAACCACGGTCTCAGGGGGGGAGTAATGTAGCGGTTAGCACTCCTAGATTATTATATAGAATCATATTTAATATCTAGTTGTAAACACTACACACGCACATTTCATAACCTATTACATCACATTTCTCGTTTGACATTTCATTCTGTCACATTCACATTCAGCTCACCATAGACATCAAACGAGAAGCATATCATTATCTATTGCATAACATGACTAACAATTATTTACAAATATTGCTTATTTACTATATCTACACTACACATAATATCTATAAACTATTTAAGCAAAACTAACAATTATATTTACACTCTTCATGTAATAAGTAAATGTATGTAACCTAATGAGGGAAACGGAACGTGCGTTGGACAGTGTAATGAGACGTAGATGATGGGCAGATTTCGATTCCCAGAGGTCATCGACCTCAGTGCACGATCCAGTCTCGAGTCGAACGCACGCTCCTCTTTGCCCCAAAATCTAGACTTCTTCAAAGCCCTAGATTTCCTGAATTAGTTCCAAATCGTTCTGTGTATAATTGTGTCGTTTTTGTACCAACCGTCTTGTGTCTGTATTTTATTATTATACTTGTATGTAGCAAGGGAGTGCCGAGGTAGGCAGTAATACAAGTTAAGACAGTCATAAAATCCTTTTATTCGAGTCTACCCCGTAACACTTCAACAGTAATGAATGACTGACAGCTTGGCAAAGCTTGGTCAGTGAAGTGAATGACAAATGACAGACTGATTTTTCTTTATAACTGGATACTGAGGCCTTTGAACAGACCAGCAAATAACCGCTTTTTTTCCGCTGAGACCGTTGAAACTATCAGTTGCATGATAGTTTCAACGGTCTCAGCGAAAGAAATAATCAGCTGTGCCACACATTTGTGTTCATCAAATCGACAAAATGTAGGGAACAGCTGATTTTTTTTCGCGATTTCAAGGTTGGTCCCATAGAAAAAGTTGGTCAAAATGATGAGTACAGTCACGAGCAATAATATGTATACACTTAGCAACTTTTAAAAGTGATTTTCTCCTACTGTATTGATTGTAACTTTATGATATTACGAATATAGTATTTTGGAACCCCTATTATTATGAAAAAATTATCATCTCAAAGTTACAATTTTAATTCCACGAGAAAATCGTTATTGAATTTTGCTGAGTGTATACATATTTTTGCTCGTGACTGTACAATGACCCCTTTTCGGGTATAACATAAACAAAAAATAATGTTGTATAATATGTGGCCCCCCGATCGAATGGGTTAGTTAGGTAATTAGGTTAGAGGTTAGCACTGTGACCAAAAGCGCGAGCCGAGCGGACGGAAGGAGCGCTGCGTCGATTTCGATTTTCGCGATTAGCGCAGGCTCGTCCTAACCATTTGGTATACATAATATTATATATTATAATACATATAAACACATTTCAATTGCTTTGTAAACGTCAAAGAAGTATAATGTCAGTCTGAAGGCCGAGCTGCCGAGCACGCTGAGCCGTCTGCACGCACACAAAAACATATTTGTACCACCCCGTGCGAGTTAACTAGGCACCTGGCGCTATGATGTCACTCGTATTCAGTTACGGAGCCGCATTCCATTCCAGGAGCCTAGTTAATTCGCACGGGTTTATACCTCGAATCTAAAATCATACATAAACTGCATACACACTGTTTGATTATAAAATTAAAGATGAGTTCGACGAGCGGAACGGAAACTGAAGGTAGCCCGCATGATTAAAATTTTCTTACGTTTTTAGCAATTTGCAGGTCAGTGTCAGGTTGTATGTTGATTAAAATATCATGCGCGAGTGTAAAAAATATGGCTTTACATATACGTATGTTAACTAACAAAGGGCGTTCCCGTTAACCTGCAATAGTACAGTGTGTATGCAAAAAAAAATATTACCATTAAAAAAAAAAAATTTTTTTTTTCATTTGTGTCGTGATATGTTCACAAAACGATTAAATTTAAACGTAAAAGAAACACTCTGTACACGCACACTTGTATTTCAACGTAGATAAACAAGTGCGACAAGTGGGCGTGTACAGAGAGTTTATTTTCCGTAGCAATTTAATATTTTTTGTGAATATTTTACTATACAAAAACAAAAAAAACATTTTTTTTTAAATGGTAATATTTTTTTTGGCATGTATAGACGCTATATTATTGCAGGTTAACGGGAACGCCCTTTGTTAGTGAACATACTGTATTATGGCTTTATAATTATAATAGTAATCTATGATTAGAATCAGCAATACAATCAAATGACTTCTCCCGCTCTGGGCGGAGCGGGAGGGCGGGTCAGACTTTTACTGGCTCCCGCCACCTACCACCCGTGTTCCTTCAGTTGCCTGTTACCAAGGGCCCCGGCATCCCTTTCGGACTTTCCCGCAACACTGGATGACAGGGAAATAGAATTCTGCGCTAGGGTAGTAAGTGCCAAATGTCATTATTTCATGAAATAGTCATTCAATGCACTTACATGAGCTTAGAGAGTTGTAATGCTGATTTTAATGTTTATAGTTCTGTAAATTCATATAGATCAACATACAACCTGATACTGACCTGCAAATTGCAAAAAACGTAAGAAAATTCAAAAGTCATGATTTCATGAAATAATGAACTTGAGAGACTTGTATATTGATTTTTGTGATTATAATTCTAAAAATAAATATTTGATATGGCCGAGAATCATATTTAGATTAACACAATCTAGCTGCAAATTGCAAAAAACGTAAGAAAATTTGAATTTCGCGGGCTACCCTGACATACTTAAAATTACCTATTGAATTGATTGAAATATTCGACATCAAGGCTCTCGTCTCAGGCGCGGTCCGAGGTCCTGGAGGTCCTGACCCCCCCCCCAAAATCATTCAAGCTGTCGAAATTTACATTCTTACTAACTAAAAACTGTAGGTACTTAGATACAGTGACCCCGACGGGCTTATACAAAAAAAAGTTTTTAGAGTACTTATCAATTAGGTAACCTTTTCCCTAAAAATATTCCTCGGCACCAATGGTGACCCCTCCAAAATCTTGGGCTGCGACCGCGCCTTTCTCGTCTGTTATTCGCTCAGTGGAAACCCACCATAATACGTACGTACGTGCCAAACAACTCTGACTCATTGAGTGGTTTGATGCCACTCTGATTCACTGACTTGTCTGCAATACACGCTTTTCTCAAATATTGCGTAATAAAGATTACTTATTTAATTAGGTATTCAAAAAAACAATCTAGATAAAAATAAATAATACTTAAATAAATACACTAACTGCAGGCGAAAAAAAACTAAAGTAAAGTGTAGTAGTGAAAAAAGGTGCCACAGTGTAAGTAACTTTATCCATATTTTAATATTATAGATTCGAATCTGTACAATTCATATTCATACTTATATTACAAATTCGAAAGTAACACTGTCTGCCTGCTTGTATGTATGTAACCTTTTTACGCCTAAACCACTGAACGAATTTCGACAAAATTTGGCAAGGAGACAGATGGCATTCTGGGGAAGGACATAGGGTACTTTTTATCGACATACCACGCGGGCGAAGCCGCGGGCGGAAGCTGGTAAAATATATATCACCAGTTTACCATCATTAATCTCTTGTTCATAAGCAAATTTATTTGTTGTTGGCGCAGTTATTTTTTCCATATATCTGTAGTATTTAGCCGTAATCTTAGGAGCCACGCCCTGTCCAGCCATATCACCCCTATCTTACTTCCAATCACAATACTTCGTATACTTCAGCACTTTCATGTTCATACTCGCAATTTTTCTAACGATAAGTTCCTGATTATTTTGCATCACTCATGTCATCGATTTCCAACCAATTTTTAGAGTTCCGTACCCAAAGGGTAAAACGGGACCCTACGAGTATTACTAAGTCTCCGCTATCTGTCCGTCTGTCACCAGGCTGTATCTCATGAACCGTGATAGTTAGACAGTTGAAATTTTCACAGATGATGTATTTCTGTTGCCGCTATTACAAAAAATACCTACTAAAATACAGAATAAAATAAATATATAAGGGGGCTCCCACACAACAAACGTGATTTTATTTGCCGTTTTTAGGGTTCCGTACCCAAAGGGTAAAAAAGGACCCTATTACTAAGGCTCCGCTGTCTGTCGGTCTGTCCAGAATATAATAAATATTTAAGGGGCAGCATACAACAAACGTGATTTTTTTGCTCGTTTTTGATAACGGCAACAGGTAGACGGTTGAAATATTCACAGATTACTTTGTTATATATTCACTTTAAAAATAAATTATTAAATAAATAATTAAATTAACATAAAACAAATATTTAAGGGGGCTCCCATACAACAGACATGATTATTTTGCCATTTTTATAGATAATGGTACGGAACCCTTCGTGTGCGAGTCCGACTCGCACTTGGCCGGATAATGGTAAGGAACCCTTCGTGCGCGAGTCCGACTCGCACTTGGCCGGTTTTTCAATCACCGGCGCCGGCGTCACTTTTAGGATAGTTTTGCGTCCCACTCCTTCCTTATCATGAACTAACCATTTAGCATTTTTACACATTTTTTTTTGTGACACTGTGGTACCTATGTTATTTTATTGGCTGACTATATTACATGACTTATATAGTACAATTTACAGTCTATACATAATCAGCCTGCTTTTCGTGGGACCTAGTGTTTCAACCCCAAACGGCTCAAACATATAGCTCCCAATAAGATTGTTATATTTGCGCCGTTTGAGGTTTTCTGCTCCTGTAGCAGCTGTCCCAGCACAACCCTGAGCCCGCCGCGCCGCCGCGCCTGTAGAAACATGGGATGACGGCACAGTCCAGTCCATCTATCGTTTTTTTCCAAACATTTCCTCTTCATTATTCATCATTGATAGGTACCCTATTTGACCTTGCAGTTCAACTTTAATGATAAAAGACAGGGCACGGGTTTTCCCCGAATTGTTTATTATCTGGCGAAACAAGGCGTGGCGTGCGTGCGTGGGTGTTATTGGATGCATAATTATTTACGTAACTAAAGTTACTTTTTGTCACATTTCATTCCTAAACAAAAAATAAGGTTGTAGAATAGTAAAATTAGCCATACTTTCGGTAACACCTCAACTTTAGGTAAATAAACATTCGCATTATTCCGAATGTTTATACGCGCGTTTGCCAAATGGCTTTCAGCATTTGAGCAAAATTCCTAGAATCATGAAAAACTAGCTGTTTGCCAGTGAAATTCTCCTACGTTATTCGCCACTGTAAATCTATCTTTATTCTTATCGAAATAAAGTAGAAAATAATAAGTCAAGTCAACAACACAAACTTATGTCATTCATTCGTTATTGCGGTTGACTGAACCTAAATTATATTGTTTTTATTAGTGTTCCGTAGTCAACAAGTCCAAACTCCAGGCTGCCACTGAGAAATCCCAGATGGAAAAACCCAATAACACTTTGGTCGACCCGGGAATCCATAAATTTAATTTAACAAATACAGGCTGTAAGGGTAAACACTCTTGTCATTCAAACCATGGGTAGTTGTGACCGAACACAACAAAAAAAAACGTTATTTTCATTAAAAGATTTAAAAAAGTTTCTATCCGACACCGTGCTCTCTAGCGAAACAGCTGACTGACTGAGGGAGAGGTCGCACTCGCGGCCGGTCAGGTCACATCCCGCACCCCCCGCCCGAGTTGAGACGCAAGTTCATTGCCCTAGCGCATAGGGCAACGAACTTGCGTCTCTTGTGGTAAAATGTAGGTTTAAAAAAAAAGAAAAAAAAAGTTGTAATTTTCCATCGATTTTACGTTCTATAAATGAAACCAAACCACTGGTTGCAAGGATAACGGTGTTCACCCTAACACCCTGTAGTTATCGGATGTGATATCATTGATCAAACAAATAATAATACTTACTATCAGCTCCGACACAAAAATAAACAAGATAGTCTCAATGATAGGTAGCCATTGCAATTCGCTTATCGCTACTTACGTGTGTGAACGTCTGCCAGATAAACAATCACAATCGGTCATTTTGTCTATTCTTCCGTCGGCAAACCCCGTTTCTATAGCGGACATGCTACGCGCATAAGACTAAATCTGTGCTACGTCGTACGCGTGCAGGAGCGAGCTGAGCCGGCTGAGCCAGTGAGTTGACCATTGAGCGAGCTGAGCCGTCGGCGTCGCACGCACAGCATGACAACCATTGAAACGGATATGTCGACGGTAGAATAGAGAAAAACAGTGTGATTGTTTATCTGTCATTTTGTCTATTCTTCCGTCGACAAAACCCGTTTCTATTGTGGTTTGTGGTCATGCTACGCGTGCTGGGTAACGCCGTAACGCGAATCTTACGCATTTCGTTTTCTTCTTATTTAATACCAAATTATTTGCAGTAGGTACTTAAGAGCCCCAGAAGGAGCTTGTAGATAAGTAATAACAGCCCCACGGGTCGATCCATCAGGATAAGCTACGCTTGCCGGGGTTGGTCCGTCGATGGGTGACTACCTATCTTTAATTAAATACCGGGACCTCTCCGTGCCTCGGAAAGCACGTTAAGCCGTTGGTTTGGTCCCGGCTGTCATTCGTGGATCTTTGACAGTCGTTACGGGTCGTCAGAAGCCCGAAAGTCTGACAACCAGTCTTACCAAGACGTATCGGATTGCGGAGGTCGGATAGGCAGTCGCTCCACGTAAAATACTGGTATTCAGCTGCATCGGGTTAGACTGGAAGCAGACCCCAACATAGTTGGGTTTTCCCAACGCTAAGCAACTGTAGACCTTAGGCATAGCGTTATTTACGTCGTCAAGCTCATGTTTACTTTAAAAATCAGTGATGTGTCATTAGCAAATCACACCATTTTGTGGTCGGTTTTTCAGTACCTAAATTAAACTGAAGTTTATCCTGTTTTGTTCAGTCTAGCGAACGTGACGTGACGTGGGTGTTATCAATGAGCAACTACGCGTTTTTGCTTGGAGCTTTAACGTTGGTTTTCGGAGAAAAATAAATGACTTTCAGTTTCTGAACTAAATTCCTAGAATCATGTAAACTACTAGCTTTTTTATATTTAAATCCACGACGAAGGGGAGTCTCTTGGCTTGCATCTCACCTGATGGTAAGTGATGATCAGGCCGAAGGTGGAAGCGAGCTTCACCCGGAATCCTCAACCACAGAGGAACTGGCTATCTTACCTCTAACTGCCGAAACACAACAAAGCTGATAACACTATTGTTATGGTGACTAAATAAGATGGTGGTAGCTAGCCAGGCGGACTTAGAACAAGTCCTACCACCAACTAAACCGAGCAGAAAATTTTGCCCTCACTGGGTGTCGAACTAGGGACTTCTGGGTCTGAGACAGAGGCGGGTTTTCGCTACTAGCGACTGAGCTATAGAAGTGCTAAAAGAGTGATGCGGCTTTTAAAAATGACTATATAGCCTCTTGCCTGCACATGCGGGCGACTAACACATAAGGTGAATAGCACTGATACTAGATGGAAATATCAGTGGCCATTTCAGTTATGACCAGTTCTTGGATCTCTGCACACGCGGTTATTTTGAAACCTTTTAAAACATTTCTGCATAAATAAAAACAATCTTGAGTTCCTGTTCAATTAAATGTTGATGGAAATCCTCTAGAACTTCCAGCTATAAAAAGATTGCATTACTTTTCATCATTTTCATTTAATTCTCTTTGGTGTTTAACACTGAAAGAGCTAGTTGCTCCTTTTCTATTCAGTGAGCTACATCACCCATGTTGAGATCAAGTCCATTCCGCTGGGACAAGTATTATTAAAACATGTTAGCTAAACAGCCAGTCTTATCTTTCCAATTTTTCTTCCACAGATGACAACCAAAACGGTTCAAATGGACGTACGGCGCATACAAACATGGAACAGCCAATGGCAGTGGTTCTGCGGAGTGTGCGGCCCTGGCCGGCGAACTACCGACCAGTAGGAACACCACTGATGACTCGCAGTAAGTTAAAACACACGTACAGTTCGATTAAAAGTTAATGGCGGCTCGGAACATAAGGCGAGTCGCTGCGCAGCAACAATTTCATGTGTCAGCGAGGGTGAGGGGTGGGGTACTGCGCAGCGAGAAACTTAACTGGATCGAACTGTGTATAGCACCACGCCTGTTTCTTATGAAGGAGAAGGGAGAGTTTGTCTATCATAATCATAATCAGCGTATAACGTTCCCACTGCTGGGACACAGGCCTCCTCTTTGTGAGAGGGAGTGGACCGAATCCACCACGCGGGCCCAGTGCGGGTTGGTACATGTCACATGTCTTCGAATTTTTGGTTCTAGGACATGCCGGTTTCCTCACGATGTTTTCCTTCAAGGTTTTGTGAGCAGTGGCGATGAAATTATTTACACAAAGTAAAGCGCCTGTCAGGGTTCGAACTTACGACCTACAACTGGTGAGTCGTGGCCGTTACCACTGGGCCACCACTGCTCATTAGTTAATAACTAACTTATATTTATAAAGTACTTTACAGCCAACAGTACTTACGACGAGTAAATACCTACCTACTAAATAATACTCTATAAGGACATAGCAGACACGAAATCTATTTTTAGCATCGGCGAACAGCGATTTTCGGAAACTCGATACTCTGACGGACAAAATGCGATGCAGTTGCCAAATTGCCGATCGCGGATGATAGATGCTGGTGTTTTCGATCAGATAGTAAACAGATCTTATCCTAGGTGAGAGCAGTGGTGGCCCAGTGGTAACGGCCACGACTTACGAGTTGTAGGTCGTAGGTTCGAATCCTGACAGGCGCGGCTCTTACATACTGGCGCGATTCGCCGCGCGACGCGAATTTTAACAAAACAATTTCTGAGAAAACTTCACGGCGAACAATGCGGCGGCGTCGCGTCGCGCGACGGATCGCCCCAGTATGTAAGAGCCTTACAATCGTGTTGCTATTCAAATTATTTCTTTGATTTCGATGCGTAGGTAAGTTCCGCTCAGTTTTACTTCACAAACCTATGCATATTTTTTTTACCCGATTACGGCTAAGCCAAAGGGAGTATGTATGATGTTTGTTTGTATTTTAACTTGTGTTCCACCGTAGCGCTTAAAAACTACGGAACCGATTATGATGAATGAGGTATCAATAGATTCGTCCGGTACATATTAATTCTCCCTAACTTAATATGGTGGACATTACACGTAAACTGACCTCGAAAATATTTAATTGAGATCATCATGAAGTCATGAAGTCATCCATCAGACGATGAGGATGAAGTATTCCCGATTGAGCATTGAGCACCGCTATGCATTGAGTGGTACATATTCTCATTTGAAATACCTTTGGTACTCAATGCATAGGTGCTCAAAAAATTGGTGCTCAGACGGGAATACTAGTAGACTTTATTATGAAATGTTTGGTAGGTATGTACCTATCAAAAGAAAGGTCTTAACTAGTATGTACACACGGCTACACATCAAGCTATACATGTACCGGGAGACCCCTCTGCCCTCCGCTAGCTCGCTTAGTGAGGGTCTCACCGGACAACGTTGATAAATGAGGTAAACACAGTAGACGATAGGAGGAACGGTTTATTACTGGTTACTTATTAAACACGACACACATGATTATATAAATATAGTAATATTATCACAGTACTTTATAAGATGGTTATATAAAAATTACAGACAGTAACACGCTCGGTCAAGTCCAAAGATGAAGTGTCCAGCAGAATGGAAAAAGACTGCACGGGAGTTTGTGGCGTTTTGAATTCAAATTGAAAATGGAATGATGATGTGGCCAGCCATAAAGGATTGCCAGTAATAAATGATAGGATGAGTATGGATGAGAAGGACTTCGTCGCATACATTTCCAGTTTATGCTGATCTCGCATTGGATGAGATTTCCGTACAATAGCGCAGCCCTGCGTACCTCCTCTTAACCTAGTAGACCATAATATGGGTGCCAAATTATATTGCCATGCGACGACCTTGACCATTTTTGGACTATATGTCTTGATTACTGTCTGAAATATTTTCTTGTTTCGTAATTTTAAGATCAATTTTATTCTTCCGCACTACCCAACTACAATTCTATCTTCCTTTTCAGCGGCCGATTTCGCAGTCTGGATGTTGCCATCCAGGCTGCGAAATTGGCTGGTACCAGCCCAGCTACCGACTACTGAGACCGTTATCTTGATTCCCCCGACGACTCCGCGACGAAGACAAGGCCCTCCTACCAGTTCCATCGCGTGTGCGGCGTGTTGCAAATTGGTAGCTGTAACGGTATGGGTGGCGCTGACCCTACTACTTGTTTTTGCTGTGGTGTACAGGCGAGCGGTTAGTGTCATGGTAAGTGGTCAATACCAGAGATGAAATGTCTCTGTCTTTCACTCAACTCATTTCGCGATACGACTACAGCAGTGATATTCTGTGCATATCTCACTGTGAATACTTGGGTGCGGACTCGTGGTCACACCAGGTTGTAACACCAGTGTGACTAACAGCAATGATTTTCCTGGAGTCCGGACTCGTGGTAACACCGCTAATATTCTACACCATGTACCACTTGTCATTTTCAACTAGTGTGTGGTGACGCCATTACCAGTGGCAGCGATTGGAAATACAGGATACTCCCGCTATAGTTGACCTTGACTTGACTTGAAGTGAGCTGTCATTAGTATTAGTATTTCAAGGAATGACGGCTCACTTCACGTAAGTTTTCACGGTGTGGGTTTTTACTGAAAAGACCGTCAAATCGTCATCATTATTATCATGCCAGCCGAGAGACGTCCACTGCTGGCCATTACGCCTCCTAAGCACCGCCAGTTCGACCGGTTCTGTGCTACCCGCATCCAGCGGATTCCTGCACTAATGACCGGCAAATGCTGTAGCCAAATATCCTTACTGCAAGGCAGAAACGCGGCTTTCACGTTCTACTCTCAGACCAGCTGAAACACTAATCTTCAAAGCAGTTTTTTCCCCTAATACGAGTATAACCCTAATATGTCCCTAATATAAGCTTGGCGTCAGTTGTACTTATGGTTTCATACAGCTGATCTGATGATAGAGATGGCGGCGCTCCGTTACGAACACAAAAAAAAAACAACCGACTTCAAAAAAAACACAAAAAAAGTGAAAAATAACTTTAATTTCGGAAGTCGGTGGCAAAAAACGAAAATTAAAAAGCAAAGACGTTTTTTTTTGTAAAAGGTTTTTATTTTTCACTTTTTACTGGTGGTACCTACCCCACACAAGTTAGTACCTGCTATGTAAATAACAGTGAAGGAGTCTAATAATTATATCGTCTACATAGACTGTGGGAAAAATACGTAATATTGAAGCTAGCTCAAAAACTACGCAAGCAAACTTAATAAAATGTATATGGGACCATCTCGGGAGTATACCCTTTCGAACTAAAAAATAATTTTTAAAATCGGTTCACAAACGGCGGAGTAATCGGTGAACATACATAAAAAAAAAAAACAAAAAACAAACGTAGTACCTCCTCCTTTTTTGAAGTCGGTAAAAAGTAGAGAGACGCTGTCACAACCGAACGAATGACTGTTTGGTGTAATAATTTATGTGGCTTTGTTAATCAGAAACTGATGAATGAAGATGTATCAGATGAACCGGGCAACAAACAGCTACGAACAAAGCCAGTAGAAAAAACTATCAGGTAAGAAATAAATGTATTTTTATTTACATCAAGATACATTAATTAATTATATTTAAATGTAATAGGATTATTTTATTACATTTAAATATAATTCATTAATGTATCTTAATATTAGTTGGATTATTATCGATCGATCGATATTTGATTTAATATTTGGAGTAACTGGTTCGTGGAAATGTGGAGGCAATGAGAGATAAGAAATCGGTATAATGTAAAACACCGGTATTCAGCTGCAACCGGCTAAAATATTAGAAAACGGACCCCAACATAGTTCGGAAGAAGCAGGCAGATGATGTAATCAATATACTTACTAGATCTACAATTTCAGGCCAAAACAACCAGGGAAGTGTGTCCTACCTGCATACCCTGAGAACGGTAGCTACGTCATAACGGACGCTCCAGATGCGAAACCCGATGACAGCTTCGAGTCACTGAAGCTGACCGTCAGTTGTCAAAATGGCTACGGAGTCTTGGGGACTGAAATAGTTTTCTGCCTCGATGGATTATGGTCCGATACTATTGCAAAATGTGTCCGTAAGTATACAAAGATATTTCTTACAACATTACTAAAATCGCATAACGGTGCCGCATGACGGGAACCTCGTGAAGGCCGAGAAAGATAAACAAATCAAGTATCTTGACTTGGCTCACGAGGTTGTCGACATGTGGGATGTGGACTCTGCGATCATTGTGCCGATAGTCGTATCAGCCAATGGCTTAATTGCCAAGAGCCTCAACCAACACCTAAGGAGGCTGTCGTTGGGCAACTGGATTAAGGGCTTGATTCAGAAAGCGGTACTCCTGGACACGGCTCGCATTGTTAGGAGGTTCCTCTCTCTGGAGCCCTGACCGCCGGTAGCTTGGACCCTGTTCCCGATACCGGTGGGCTACTATTTTCTATATTTTTCAATAGAAATACTAAAATCGCTTGAATGCGTGGCTAAGCGAATTCTTGAATAAAGCGAAGCTTTTGATAGCGTGTGTTATGTTTAGTACTCCCTGTACCTAAAGTAAATACTAATCATTGGTACATATTACATGGTCGATAACAATACGCATACAAGTTGTATTTGATTTTTTGAAAGTTTCCAAAAATAAAGTCATTTCAGGAGTTTTTCGTAAGGTGTTTTAAAGAAGCTATAATGAGCCCGCTATAAATTAAAAACAAATATGCCAAAAAGCGTATAATTCTTACACCTTGGTGTGTCCTCGACTACTGAATTCAAATTCAAACGCTGTTCCCATTTGTCATATTAATACTTCCCCCCTATTTTACAGGTTTCTGTGAGCTAGATAACAACACATCGGTCCATTACCACTGCCTCGTCACCGGCTCCATCGAGGGCAGCCGCACCTGCAACCGCTACGAACCATCAGGGGTAGTCGTGAGGCCCGAATGCAAAACCCCGAACTACTACTCAGCCGGCACTCTCCCCTTCATGAGATGCGTCGACGGAAGCTGGGACAACGTCCCTGTGTGCTCCCCAGGTTTGCCCGAAAACGGAACAAATATCACTATATTTAATTGATTCAGACGTGACTTTGCGTAAATCCATTATAAATAAAATACAATAGACATTCTATATTTAGCAACCTATTCCGCTTAACTATTCTTCAAGAGTCATAAAACACCTTGTAAGAAATCGACAAGTGTTTCACTTCTCAACGAGGCATCCTGAGGATGACGATTGATCAATCGCAAACCAGAACACGACGTGTTGCCACTACGAGGGTTTTTTATGACTCTTGCAGAATAGGTTTCGAAATATATCTACGTCTATTGTATTTTTTACTGTTGGACTTTTTGTACCTACGCCAGTGTTGAAAAAGTATCATAAAGCTGTAACTAATGTAATAATGGTCGTAAAACAAAGGCCGCAGAAGAGTGCCTTTCTTGTTGATTCATACTAACAAGCGTTTAATCAGTCTTTTTTAATAAACTCTTTACTCTCAGAGTGTGGCCGAATTACTCCAAATGGCCAAAACCTCATGATTGGCGGTAGACCAGCTAAGCGAGGAGAGCTGCCGTGGCACGTCGGCATCTACCGGAAGACCACGAGACCTTACATGCAGATCTGCGGAGGATCAATCATTTCCACAAAGCTTGTTATTTCTGGTAAGTACCTACCAGGTCCTTTGTTAAGGTACAAGAGTAGCATTATGAGGCGGATTAATTTCACACATCGACTTTCGATACGATTAGTCCGGTTGGTCCGTGGATTGGTGACCATTTTTACATGAGGCTCCTCCATGCCTCGGAAAGCACGTTAAGCTGTTGGTCTCGGCTGTCATTTTTAGATCTTTGAGAGTCGTCACAAGCCCGAAAGTCTGACAGCCAGTCTTAACACGGGGTATCGTATAACCCAGTTACTGGGTTGTGGAGGTCAGATAGGCAGTCGCTCCATGTAAAATACTGGTATTCAGCTGGATGCGGTTAGACGGAAGCCCAGCTCAAAATAGTTGGAAAAAGGCAAGGCAGATCTATTTTTTTTGTCAATCGACATAGCCTATAGCTGTAGTCCACTGCTGAACATATACTTCTTCTCTTAAGTTGCATTCCAAGACCCGGTTGTCTGCTCTCCACATCCAGTCTGCCCCAGCAGCCTTTTTAATGACGTCAGTTTATGTAGCTGGGACCCACATACACGCTTACCGATATGCGACCTTTGAGGACTCGTCAGCTCCAACGATTCTCTAGGTCCATTGACAGACATGGCCGGCCCACTGACACATATACCTCTGAGGGGCCCTCAGAGGTAGCAAGCTGAATGTGTCAATGGGACATGTGACTTGTCTAGGCCCTCGGAGGGCCTGGACAAGTGACAATCGCTTCGAAAGCGTTTCATATTTCTGCAACGACTTTCAACAGAATTGACATTAAGCTTTTCGATAGCTTATGTCAGTTCTATAAATTTTTGCCGTTTCCATCATCGTTATCGCTGATAGAATGTCACTTTGTCTACGGCCTCAGGAGTCTCTAATGCAAGTACCTACCTAAACCTACCCTGTGACTGAGTGTTTAATGATTTTATTCACAATTCATTAATTCCAGCTGCCCATTGCTTCTGGAATGATGTCAGCAAACTACTGCCTGCATCTCAGTTCGCGGTGGCAGCCGGCAAGATCTACCGCCCTTGGAAGAACCACAGAGATGTGCACGCGCAGAAGTTTGATGTAAGTTCTTTATGTAACTTTAAATACTTTAGAATCTGTTTGAAACAATTACTGCAATGCTGCGCGGCCCGACATCACCCCTAATGTGCAATTTTAGAATGCCACGCGCTGCGGTCCGCTTGAAAAAAACAGAACTATTAATCGTTGGTATTCAAAAACTACTTCAAATTAGATCATGAAACTTTGCATATTAATAACTAACTATAAAGCAGGTCTTATGTATTTTTTTTAATTACCATTGTTTTCACCGTAAAAAGCAATTTACCTAAACCACTCGAGGCTTGAGAGCCGCCAGCACCCCACTCCGTCTCGCTCTCACTCAGGCAACGAGTAGTATGTGCGAGCGAGCTAAAATTTGAGGTAGGGTAGGGCCTTAACGCTGGCTTTCTAATGAACCTTTAGGGATAAGTACTTATAGGACATTTTATGATCAACAGGTCGAAGAAATTAAGCTCCCGGCCCGCTTCCAAGGCAGTGAAACGAACTTCCAAGATGACCTAGCAATTGTAATCCTGGCGGCTGACTTCGTATACAACCCTTTCGTTAGACCTATCTGCTTGTCTTTTGACTTCAAATTCGACAAGAGCCAGCTGCAGCCAGGAAAAATGGGGAAGGTAAATGACGCTTTAAAAGCAGACGCAGAAATGGCGACACAGGCGACACTAGGCTATAAATTACAAACTAAAAAGCGATAAATAAAAACTAGTGAAAAGTTATTTTTCACTTTGCAGTGTTTTTTTGGAAGTCAGTTGTTTTTTTTTATTAAAAAGTTTTTACGGTAAACTAGAAACAATCGTTCTTCGTCAGTTATAAAGCGCCTGATAAATACGCTTTAGCAATCTGTCGCATGAAGTGCGTGATGCGGACACAAAAGTTGCAGGCGTCATCACGCCGACCAATCCTTACTAATATTATAAATGCGAAAGTACCTCTGTAAGTCTGTCTTTCGCGCATTCAAGCCAAAACTACTGATACACAGATAGTCTAGAGCCTGAGAAAGGACATAGGCTATCGACATACAACGCGGGCGGAAGCTAGTATGAAAATAATAAATTTCATTTTGTCTGTTGATGCAATGTTGGTTTTGTTTGGCTTTAGAAACCGCGCTGCACTTCATTTCGCCAGCTATTTGCGTATCACATTTTTCCTATACGAATTCCGTTTCATTTTGACAGTTCAACAATATTCATTGCGTTATTTACCTACATTGCTGAGTAGATTTTTTTTTTCGAACTTTTGAAGCAATGGATTAGTAATCTGTTTCAAAACTGTTTGTATTGTAGGATTCAAACGATACGTAAAACGCCCTATAATCATTAAGCTCTCTTAATATAGTGCTGTGCACTTCTGTAAGTGACGAATTCACGATACCTAATTATATGTAATATTTTTTGTGTATGTCTTAGTGAGTAAGTCGTTGAGGTGCCATATCAATAAATAAATAAATAAATAAATAAAAAACGATTCAGGTTATGATTAATCGTGCCGACTTTGTTTTGTAGATTAAATAGATAGGTAGATAAATTATAGGTACACTTCAACCAAGAAATACAGGTATGATGTTAATATAGGTACTATTTGTATTTTATTTTCTTCTAGGTGGCCGGTTGGGGCCTCACATCAGAAAATGGCATGCCCTCCCAAATCCTCAAGGTCATCGAACTGCCCTACGTGGACATTGAGCAATGCATCGCAGCATCACCACCAAACTTCAGGGAATACATCACCAGCGATAAGATGTGCGCAGGCACTGGGAATGGTAAGTTAAAGAAAATGATGATAACTTAGATACCACAGTCCCCTGCCAGGGTTGCGGGTTAGGTTAGGTCCGACACGCCCTTCCGCCCCGCCCAGAGCGGGAGAAGTCATTGTCACTGGATGATTTCCCAACCTCAAAAAAAAAAAAAAAAGATACCGCAGTCGACCGTACGTCTTGATAACACTTTGACCTTGAACAGGCCTAGCCTAGTAGTATGGAAGTTTCAACAGTATATCCGTGCGTTTGCACTGGCGAAACATTTGCGACAAAACATGTTGAAATCTCTATCTCCTGTCAATGTTCCATACAATTTTTGACAGGAACTCGAGATTTAAACATGTTTTGTTGTAATGTTTCGCCAGTGCAAACGCACGGTAAGAAGCCGTTCCCGAATGTCATTCTTACATATTTGACGTTCCTTACGCAGGAACACTAGTTAGATAGGCGCCTGAAAGTGTATCAACTAGTCTTACTAAGGGATGTCGCATCGTGTTACCCGGTAACTGGATTGTGGGGTCAAATATGCAGTCGCTCCATGTAAAATAATATTATAGGTATTCAGCTGCATCCGGTTAGGCTGTACACGTAGCATGCCAGCCATAGAAACGGGTTTTGTCGACGGAAGAATAGACAAAATGACGGATTGTGATTGTTTATCTGTCATTTTGTCTATTCTTCCGTCGATAAAACCCGTTTCTATTGTGGTCATGCTAAGCGTTTTGGAAGTCGACCCCAACCATAGTTACAACGCTAGTTTTAATAAAACATTTATGACCCGTATGTGACTGCCCCGATGGTCTCGTGGTCGCAAGGTCGACTGCTGAGCGTGGGGTCCTGGGGTTCGATTCCCGGGTCGGGCAGTGTTATTGGGTGTTTCCATTAGGAATTTCTTAGTAACAGCCCGGAGTTTGGAACCTGTGTCTGCGCAGACACTTGTGCACTATAATAGCTCCCGCGCCGAAGGCTATAGTCTCCGTTGAGATTGGCCGCCATGGTCGAAATACAGTCTGGAGGACTATATAAATACATTGGCAAAAGGCTATAGGCAGATGATCCTTACTTTTGACGTTCAACGGTACCTCACTCACCTCACTTTTTTCAGGTAAAGCGCTGTGCAGAGGCGACAGCGGCGGCGGGCTAGCGTTCCCCGAGTCAGAGCGAGGCACAGACCGCTACTACCTCAGGGGGATCGTCTCCACAGCCGCAACCAATGAAAACCTTTGTAACAGCAACACGCTTACGACGTTCACACAGATACTGATACATGAACATTTTGTTAGGGAGCATCTTTAGGGTCAGGTCAGACCGGGCAGTGAAATGCTCGAAGAGTTTTACAATCATAATGAACTTAATTACAACTGAAATAGAGCTCAAAATAGCGAAGAAGAGATGATTCACTGAGGCGTTTCCGATCATGCTCGCGCATATTTTCAATTAAGACTTGACAGAAAAGAACGTGTCGAGCATTTTGCTGGTCTGTCTGCGCTAACGCTTGAGGGCATGCAGATGTTCGGGTCGGCACTTTCGGCAGTGTTAGTTGAACAGCAATACCGGCCCGTAGCAATTACTACACATACTTAATCGGCTTGTGCTGATCGGGAAATTCTGTTCGGTGTCCTTTGTTTAATCATATTCGGGTCGGCACAATTCCAGCTAAGCCTAGCGGCATTTTTCCCAAACATCACGCCTGTAATCTCCAAAAGGTTATGCAGAGGTGTATGTACAGACGCCAGCACATCAAGCTACTACAAGCTGTCAAATTTCTTTAATAGATTTTCAACTTTATCGCTAAAGTATTAAGGTTCAAGGTTGATTGGGAAAATCTGACAGTTTCGGGTAGCTTGACCTGCTGGCGTCTGTACCTAATAGTACACCCATATTTCGACAGTTATGATTAAGACCCTTATAAAAGGGGCGAGTCTTTTCCCCAAATAAAACATAAACATCTAAATAACAATAATGTATGCAAATACCTCAGTTTGTATGTACACGCTTGATAGACCCAGCACTAACTGAAGCCCCTCCAGCACGCGTAGCATGAGCATCGTTTTGTCGACGGAAGAGTAGACAAAAATGACGTTTCCTGTAGACAGTAAACAGTACGAGACGGCAGCAAAATAGAGCCAACTGCACTTTTTACGATATTCACTCTTTTACATAATTCGACTCAGAATTCTTTGTTTTTTCATAGGATTTATCGGTTGTCAGTGTGATTTTGACAGTAAGGATAGAAAACTTTCTTCCGAAATAGTCTACTTATAAAAAGACCTAGACAAAGATCGTTAGAAATGAAAGACAAAATGACAGATTGTAGAAAGATTTCTACGGTGGATGTCAAAATGAAGAAACGAACTGTCACTTTGTATAGAAAAAGCTATGTCTATTCTTCGTAGAGATAGAAAACGCCATGCTACGCCTGTCCATTCAAGTATCCCGCGCAACACGCGTAGCATGACCACCGAAGAAACAGGTTTTGTCGACGGGAGAATAGACAAAATGATAGATTGTCATTGTTTATCTGTCTTTTGGTCTATTCTTCCGTCGAGAAAACCCGTTTTTTGCGGTTGTCATGCTACGCGTGTTGCGCGGGATACTTGAATGGACAACCCGCGCCCGCCCGGGGACCCGTCTTAGCGTTTGAGTCGCCTTATGTTTAAACTAAGTTTATAAAGCAGGGTTGGATGATTCAATATTAAGTATACCTAATATAACAAACATTTATTGAAAATGACAGATGAAAAAATATGAGAGTTCGTAAGTTTATGTAATTTAATTATGAACCTACCTATTGTATTGTGCCATTTTATTGTTAAAACTTATTATTTTTAAATTGTGTGCTTGTTTAGGATCATGTGGTCTGCAAAAAAGATTTTAATTTTATTTAATTTATAAATACTAACAAAAAAAAAAACTTAAAAAAAAAAAAAAGATGAAAAATAAAAACAAATAAAACAGTTAGGTTCCATCCAACCCTGACAGGACTACTTTATTATTTTAATAGTATATTATTATTATTAAGGTGGAGACGACAATACAACAATAAATGAAAACACTGGAAATACTAATGCATAAAAGTATTTTAGAACTAACTAAAAAAGTCATTTTTTCAAACAAACTAAATAGTAGTGATGGGCCGACTATGGGGTTTGCCGATCTTTGACTAGCTATTGTAACTAAACTACTGGATATATTTGATTAATTTTTTGTATGTAGACCGAGATCGTCATTAGATATACGGAGTTTCATTTTTTGTTGTATTGTCTCCACCTTGTATACTTGGGTACTTATTAATTACTACAACAAAAAAAAAAATCTTTATTTCTTAGAAAACGCTTATGTACCTGCCTCTGGCCCTGACATCAAGCAATAGACAAAAATTTGACTAACTTTTATAAGTTTATAATATTGTATTCGAGGCTTTTGGCTATAGTATTATAAAGTAATTTTTCATTTTGTAATGTGCTTTAGTTTGTACAGAATTAACAATTTTTCTTCCTTTCTTTCTTTATACGTACTTATAAAATTGCAATGGCCGTGTTTTTTCTATTTGATGTTTTTAATAAATGTTTTGAGACTAAACAGTGTTTTTTTGCTCTGATTTTGCTACATCTCTCTTGTTTAATAAACATTTCGACAGAAATTTGTAAATGGAAAATATTCAAGTGATCCTTTAAAAAATATTTTGCTTTGTTACAAATGAGGTTTCGTTGGAAGCGTCTTGATCGTCCACCTGGCTATGTGACATCACATTAAATTGGCACCCTCAAGAGGACTAAAGTCAGGACTTAATGAGCACATTTCAAAAATATATACAATATTATAATTATAACCCCAAAAGATTTAAAAAATAAAAAAAAATCCTAAAAAAATCTAAAACCCAACTACCACTAAAAGGTATAAACAAGACACCACAGATCGAACCTCTAGTTCGATTTTAAAAATACCCACATTCCTTTGTAAATTCAGGTTAAATTAAAAAAATATATACAAAAGATCTCAATTCAATTCGATTTATTACAAAAATAATTTATAAGTAGAAAAACATTATTATAACAAAAAAAATCATCAAAACATACCTAATCATTAAAATTAAATGACTTCGTTTCTGTATTTTATAATTAACTTAAATATTAAAGAAATGCATTCTCCACAAAACATAAGCTCACGGTTATATTCCCGTAAGGGGTAGGCTGATAGTGCACCCACATTTCGCCAGTTATGTCACAGAATAGTCTACAGAAGGCGCACTCCGCATTTTAGGTATGAAGCTACAAGTACGCGGCGGGCTCGTCTTGTCAGGCCAATTCAGTGAGCGTAACGTAGTCAGAAAATATAAGAGTTACGCGATAGAAAGAGAGGCAACTTCTAGTAGAATATTACTGTAGGTAATTAGCGCTGTGCGACCTGAATTGCACTATATTGTGCAATAATTGCTTGCAAAGTGAACCATCTGTATCAATCTGTGGTTATGTTAAATTCCCATGTAACAAAATCAGTATCAATGTTTCTGTTACAATAATAGAAAAAATCTACTAACACCAAATTGGCACATAAAAATTGACTTTTTAGGGGTCTGTAACCGAAGGGTGCCACACGATATACAGGGTGTAAAAAGACCCATCACATAGCCGTCAACTACGCATTCTGTACATTAAACTAAGCTAACGACTTTTATTTTTGGTGTGAAAAATTGCCGTATACGGTAGTGCGCAACATAGCACGCAAAACATTGTTTTTATGGGTGCATGTAACGGTTTAGGGTTCATGGGGGTATTTAAAATTAAGTTACAACATTTAAAACTTGCTTTCTTTAAAAAACGTCTGAAAAAGTTGGAACTTTGACCTTCAATATCTTCGTAACCTGAAGGTTCACCAGGTAAGGTCAGAACAAAAAAAATATCACAATACTTAACTGCAGGCGTAGCATGAGCACCGTTTTGTCGACGGAAGAGTAGACAAAAATGACGTTTCCTGTAGACAGTAAACAGTACGAGACGGCAGCAAAATAGAAAGAGTCAACTGCACTTTTTACGAAATTCACTCTTTTACATAATTCGACTCAGAATTCTTTGTTTTATCATAGGATTTATCGGTTGTCAGTTTGATTTTGACAGTAAGGATAGAAAACTTTCTTCCGAAATAGTCTACATATAAAAAGACCTAGACAAAGATCGTTAGAAATGAAAGACAAAATGACAGATTGTAGAAAGATTTCTACGGTGGATGTCAAAAATGAAGAAACAACTGTCACTTTGTATAGAAAAAGCTATGTCTATTCTTCGTAGAGATAGAAAGCGCCATGCTATGCCTGCAGGAATAACAAGTGACTTTCGGCTTCGTTAAGCGTCAGTTTACACCCGTTATAGTGAAGCCTCCGCTTTCCGTCCCGTCCGTCTGTCTCTCAGCGGGCTGTATCTCATGACCCGTAACAGACAGACAGTTTAAATTTGTACAAATTGTGTATTTCTGTTGTCGCTATAACAACAAATCCTAACTAATATTATAAATGCGAAAGTGAGTTTGTTTGATTGTCCCCCACACGCTCAAACGGCTGAACGTATTTGGATAAAATTTGGCACATTGGTAGACCATGACGTGGAATAGGATATAGGATACTTTTTATCCCGATATTCCGACGGGATCGAGACTTACGCGGGTGAAACCGAGGGGCGGAGCTAGTCCTAAATAAATATTGATTGCAATCGAATTTTAACATTACAATCTTTCGCACGGGCCCTATCGTTCTGTTGACGGTTGACGGACTTGAGTAAGCCCCCTTTTCTGTACATCTTGATTAGGAAAGGCCTATGGGAATTAGGAAGACATAACAGTTTTTATTTCGAACTTTTATACTTGTTCTCATTGTTAAAGTTGTACAAACATATTCCCGATCACATTTGCCCTTTAAAATAATGGCAAAATTCGCAGTGACTGACTTTGGTATACTAAAATTTGTGTTGCTTCGCGTTGTTATAAAGATCCCTATTCTTGAGAGAATAATTCAAATTTCTATGAGCAAATGTAACTAAGAACTTTATTCTTATACAAATAATATTATTGATATTTGTAAAATACAGTCTGAATTTTGCAGATTTTTTTGTATATTTGTGCGAACGATTTTAGACTAACACTGGGAAAAAGTAATATTGAAAAGCCTTGAGAAGACTTGTCTAACAAATCCATAGCCTCAGGCATTATTTTTCCAGTCTGCAGACTAGAGAATTCACATATAAAATTAATTCTATACCTAACACTAAAAAAATCACCACATTATTCGCTGCACATAATCAAAATCTTGCCAAATCACTTCTCTCTCAAAGAATATAAAGAATGCAGCTGTGTTTATTATGAGATACCACAAAAATTCTGCCATTACCACCGGAAAAGATGGCCGAGCAAATCTCAACCTTAAAACTATGTAAGGGATCAAGAAATAACGGATTTCTATCAACCTATGCAACGCTAGAGCTAAAACTAAGCTAACGGTGTACGGCAATAGGAATGAAATGCAATTCTGATCTTTTAAATTGTCATAGATGCTAAATAATAAGAAAATATATACAGGTACCATTGTGTAGATGGCATGTTCATACTTTCCGTACCAGCGGTTCCATATGTAGAAGGTAAAATGTCTGTTATCTGCGAGTAAGTATGGATGGACTAACGTGTTATGGTGAACCATCAAAGTAAAGATGATACCGCATAGTAATACTAGAATTTTCTCTCTTAACATGAGTTTTAGGGTTGACTGCAGCTTGTAAACAACATATGGAAGACCGAATACTCCGTAGAATACAAGGAAATATAATAAC
Source organism: Lithophane semibrunnea (assembly GCA_947363905.1). Taxonomy (NCBI): domain Eukaryota; kingdom Metazoa; phylum Arthropoda; class Insecta; order Lepidoptera; family Noctuidae; genus Lithophane; species Lithophane semibrunnea. Next base: position 8,420,120 of record OX376214.1, on the reverse strand, counting down.
TGTGGTAAGTGGATGGTCGCTTCATGAGCGGTCTTATCACCTACTACAATAGAACCATTGATATACACAAATGCTACGAACCCACTCAGTATAATCATATGTGTGAGCAGAACAGTAGCATCATGGAATGTTACGAACTTGAAAAAGGTGGAAAGATGTGTTGACAGATGGTATTTCGCTGCACAGTATACGTCCCACATACCATAAAACCGTTTCAACTTAGACTTATCAACATCTTTGGCTATCAGTGACCGCTTGCTGAGTTTTACATCATTAATATACTGATTACCGAAAACCTTTGAGCTTTTGATCAGTAAATCTAATAACTTGTGACCAAAAACCATTGCAACCCACACTACGTTCGTCTGCCTCATTATTATAGAAGAAATACCAAATATTAAGATTAAAATTAGATATCTATTAGTTAAACACAGTCTTGAAAACATGAGAAGAAAAGTTAATGAAAGAACATCGGTATAGTAAACATGGGAAAAGAAATATAAAGGGGGCAGTATAGCCAAATTCATAGCCTGCAGAATGATCTTCATATGATTTCTGTCGCCATAATACACATATTTAAGAATACTTGAAAATAAAATTATGTTGATGCATGATGCGATGAGATTCACAAAGCGTAGATTGTATGTATTGCATTCAGCAAATAAACCAATCAAAGAGGAGACCAAATACAAGCCAGGAAGTGTCGTTATTTTTGGGTCCCAGTGTGAGAAATTACCCATACAGTAAGATATTCCTTGCGGTATATGGAAGTGTTCATCAATAACTGTCTGTGTTGCTTTGTTGACGCTGTTGAATATGAGTTTTGATGCTAAGAAGTATGAGGAAACTTGTAGAGATAGCAGAATGTAGTATCTCGCTGGCAACACCATTTTGGCTGCTGAAAAGGAAACATTCTCTTGTTAAAATTCTTATTTGAATATAAGGTTTGTGATGCATGGGGCTTTAAGATAGCTGGTGAATTTTAGAGTGAAGTACACTAAAATTGTACCTCTCTCAAGTACAGTAGTTATATGTTAGAATAATATAGTTGGACGCATAGGTGCACGAGAGATTCGGTTAACATTTAAAATTGCATTTAATAAGTACATAACCTTTTCATCATTTTATTTGTTGCTTCAGAAATATGGTTTTTAAACATCACTTGTCAGCATTTTATATATAAATAACTATATCTTAGAATAATTCAATAAATTTATAAACAGGAAAAAGTATAGTTTACATGGCACATGCGATGCGTCCCGGAAAACCAAAATAAATCGATACCTAGTTTAAAAAAAGTAATTACCGTGTAAATCCAGAATAAACTATAGCGTTTACTTAGGTTATCTCCGCTCCGTAATCTTATATACGCTGCCTGGAGCTATATCTAATGATTACACATTGTTTTCATATAATTTTTCGATGATTACAAATTCGCCGGAACGCAAGTGTGATAACGAGAAATGGCGGCTTTTTTGACACAAAACAAAATTTTGTCACTTGATTGATAACAAAACGTTTTACTTAACAGTAAAATCGTGAAACATACTGGTTTATTATAAATAATCATATTATGTAACTATTATTATGTAATAAATGATTATGGTGATTTATTTCTAGACTCAACAGGAAATTTAGCTATTATAAAGCAAACAAAATTGTCATTTTCCTTGTTGCTAAAACAAAACGTATAATTTCGTTCCTTTACACGGTGTACCGTGCGTTTGCACTTTGCACTGGCGAAACATTCAAGACAAAACATGTTGAAATCTCTAGTTTCTGTCAAAAATTGTATGGAACATTGACAGAAAATGGAGATTTCAACATGTTTTGTCGTAAATGTTTCGCCAGTGCAAACGCACGGGTAGCCCACGCACCTACAGAATGATGCTAGAGCCTGGAGAAGTATGGAAGAAAAAAAAACACCGACGATAGGGGATGATTATGGGATGGTGTATAATATATGGACGAGTCGATGCTACAAATTAGTAATCTGTGGAGTCACAAGTTGACTTGACGTTTAAAAATCAAAATATAACGGGCAACGGCTGTAGCAGTCTGATTTGAATATTTATTTCCATAAAACGTCTCCAAAATATTGTAAATACAGGCTTAAAAGTTTTTATTGTGTGATGTTTGATTAATAGAAACTTTATTAACATGGAAGCCAACGATTTCCTAGTGAAAATCAAAGCGAATGGCGATGAAAAAGACCTGAGTAATTTGGCAAAAGTTTACAACGATTATAAAACGATTGCATCCAAGTTATCTTTGAAAGAAAGAGGTTCTTTCTCGTTGAACGTGCTTTGTTTATTGTGCAGGTAAGTCTTAGTACATAACTCACAAGTTTTTTATGGTAATTTTGAAGATAAGTCGGTCGGGGGTCCGTCTTACGTCGGAGTTGTTAATTGTTATCAATTCAATTCGAGGTTCTTCATTGCTGAACATAGGCTCTGTTCTTGGTCAGAGGAAGGATTCTTTAATTAGTTCATCATCATCATTTCAGCCGTAAGACGTCCACTGCTGGACATCCTCCTCCAAGCGCCGCAACTTCGACCGGTTCTGTGCTCCTTGCATCCGGCGGATTCCTGAATGACTGACTGACCAAAATGTTGTATATCAATGATGCAATACAAATCATACTTTTGTTGATGAATGCTGTTTGCCCATACAAAAATTCTATTTTTAATCGTATTTGTCATGTAATTTTCTATAGTAGCTCTTAAAAGCAGTATTGTAGAAGCTTTGATATCACAAATAGATTTAATTCAGAATAAATGTTTTCAGAATTTTCTAAGAATTGTTTCTAAAAACTTAGTTGCGGCCATTACCACCTGCTCTAGATAAAAAAAATGTTTAAATGCGTTTGCACACTTACAGAAATAAATATCAAATGTCGATTGTATATTTTTCAGGAACCTAGATAAAGCGCCAACATGGAGAGACAGCGTAGACACCAAAGAGTTGCTTACTTTGACCATAGATTGTATCAGAGAGACCAGAGGGCTCAACAAGCCGGAACAAGTCAAGACATTGGCCTGTATCTACCATATACATAGATATGTTGTTAGGAAGGTATGTTATATTGCAAATGTATTATTATACTAGCTGCGCCCAGCAGTTTAGCACGCATAAGTCTCGTGAGAATATTGGGATAAAAGGTATCCTATATCCTTCACGTCATGGTCTACCCAAGTGCCAAAGGAGGACCTGACAAAATGGTCCCCACAACCAATAAAAAGCAGACCTATGACATTAGATAGGCATTTTAATATAGATAGAGCAACAGCTATTAAGGTGGGTTATTTGAAATCGCTTAATGAAAAAAGTTGTGGCAATGTTTCGCAAGATGGAACTGGATGCTAGATTATGGAACGCTTGAATATTAATAATTTCTAGTGGTCTAGTTTGAATATTTGCAAATGTATGAAAACCATGGACAAGCAGTTCATATGCTTTTTCATATGTTTTGTATGGATTCGTCGCAGACGTGTGGTCGATGGCGGCCACCCGCTGCATCAGTACTCTACACCACAGCAAGAGGCGACAGACGACAGCCACCGGTGATTGAGGCCGGTGGCTTGTTTGTGCCTAGGCTTAATCTGTACCCAAACAGCTCACAGCTCTCTCTCAATAATGGAGGCTTGGACGAAGCAACCCTAAAGAACCTGTGGTTTCCCTAAATCCAATGTTTTTTATTTCAGAACGCACCTGTACCTCCAGAATTAATACTCAAACTATCTTTCATGGCGTTCGAGGCCGACTCGAAGAATCTTCTCAAAGAATATTATAAAACATACTGGAATATTATTGCAGACCGACTGATATACATAGAAAAATTGAAAGGCAAAGCAATACACAAACTGTTACCAAAACTAACTGAAGATGTGCTCAAAACGCTAGATATTTATGATACAGCACAGTTTTGCGCAAACATTTTAGTCTTTCTAGTAAAAAAACTTCACTTCATATACAGTGAATCTTATGCGGAACAACTGAATGGATTTTACTGTGAAATATTTGAGAAGTTTTCAAGGAAAACTGACTTGGGTGCGTTCAAGAAGATAAAAGATAAGGATACTTTAGATTTGTATGTAAAACTCAATGACTGTCTGTACGTGATTGCTGAGAATTCATCAAAGAATCATTTTAAGAAGTCCGCTTTAAGTGTGGCTGTCAGGACAGCGATTACATTGCTTGGACATCGATCAGACATATTCCATTGCTTACAGACATTCTATTTAAATTCCTTCTGCAATATCTTTGTTAATAAAACCACATATTTGGATGCTGTATTCAAGAATCTCACCGTCTCATGCGATATCACTGAAAAATTGGGATATAAAGACACAATGGTGGCCACATACCCTTTCATTGGTCAATTTCTAAGACTCTTCATTGAATATTCAGTAAATAATTCAATTAAAGTCAATTTTAGAGGAGAGATACAGGAAAATTGCTTGAATTTCATGATCAAACTACTGAATGAGTTAAAAAATTGTGATCAGTTGTTGAAATGCGAGAATTGTAAAGTTAAAACAGGTCTCCATGACGCTTTAAGACTATGTTTTTTATTAAAACATTTCATTACAAATGCGGTACAGAATAATGCTGATTTAGATAACTTATTGCCTCTGTATAACACAGTTATAAATAAACAATACACCATAATGGCTGAATTAAAAAAAATGGGATGTGTTAACTATGAAAAATGCTATCGGAAACTGCAAACGGACACCCATAATACTGCTATCTTACTAAATAAGAATCAAAAGTATGATTTCTCAATCAATTTATTCGAAATTTATATAATAAATGAGTTGAGTATAAGCAAGAATGAGTTTGAGCATAAAAATGTATCACGAGCATTTTACAACAAAAGCATTTGTGAGTTGGATTACAAGAAGCATGAAAATGCTCTTTTGGATGCTTTTTTGAGCCTATTATTTTCAAAAGAATTGAATTCGGATAAGTGTATGAGCTTGGTGATGGATATCAAAGCTAAAGCGTTGAAATGTGATGAAATTGATGATAATGATGACAAAAATTATGATTTACAACCAATATCGGTGGTAGATGCTTGTAAAATAGTGATGGATCAGAAACTTTATGGTGATTTGACACCGTTTTTGAAAGATGTCAAATTCAGGTAAGTACCCTATATTTTTTTTTTCGGCTCGATCCATCTAGTTAAGCTACGCTTACACGGGCTGGTCCGTGGATGGGTGACCATCTTTACATATCGAGATACATCCGTGCCTCGGAAAGCACGTTAAGCCGTTGGTCCCGGCTGTCATTTGTGGATCTTTGACAGTTGTTACGGGTCGTCAGAAGCCCGTAAGTCTGACAACCAGTCTTGCCAAGGGGTATCGTATTACTCAGTTACTGGGTTGTGGAGGCCAGATAGGCAGTCGCTCCATGTAAAATACTGGTATTCAGCTGCATCGGGTTAGACTGGAAGCAGACCCCAACATAGTTGGGTTTTCCCAACGCTAAGCAACTGTAGACCTTAGGCATGATTGATGAACCCTCAACAGAATTTTATATTTTATTTTTCAGTTTACTTCTAAAACACGAGTTTGAAATGTACTGCAAGTTATGGCCATCTATAGCTCCCGTGGCTGGAGTTTGGCAGTCCCTAAACTCGTTACTGAACGGCAGACAAGAGAAATGGATGACAGGTATTAAAAACATAATAATAATACAGGGTGTTAGTGTAAACACCGTTATCCTTGAAACCAGTGGTTTGGTTTCATTTATAGAACGTGAAATCAATGGAAAAAATACAACTTTTTTTTTTTAAAGAAAATCTACATTTTTCCACAATAATATTTCACCCTACACGCAAGGGCAACGACCGGCCGCGGCCGGCGGTTGGCGGGGGCGGGCGGGGCGCGCGGGACGTTACATGACCGGCCGTCAGCTGTTTCGCAGCCTCTCGAACGCGTATCCATGAGTATCGGGACAGTGACGGACATTTACTTTTTAAAATCTTTTAATGAAAATTTTAAAATCTTTTAATGAAGATTTTTTTTTGTTGTTACTGGGTCATTTATTTTTATATTTAAGTCAACTACCCATGGTTTGAGTGACAACGGTGTTTACCCTTCCATACTGTAAAACTGTAAGGTCTGACCACTCTGAAATGACGCGCCCCACTCTGGCGTTATGCCGTAATCCGACGATCCGCGATTTTGCGGACGGACACGCACGGCAGACGACCACAGACCGCCACGCACTACGCACCGAGGAACTTCCGATCTCTGCGATACCCCGCACGTACACCTTCCTACGGGACGTCCGGGCCCGTCGTCCGTCCGCAACATCGCGGATCGTGGGATTTAGGTATTATAAGTACACGGCGGCGAAGTGAACAAGCAACAATCAGAACGCCACCATTTTGTTTTTCCAATATATTTCACCAAAACAAATGCACAAAATGTTTACCGATTGCACCAGAAGCTCGTGGCTAAGTAATAACAGTAGCACGGGTCGAGCAATCAGGTTAATACGCTTGCCGGGGTTGGTCCGTGGATGCGTGACTCATTACATACCGAGACTCCTCCGTGTCTCGAATAGCACGGAGCCGTTGGTCCCGGCTGTCATTCGTGGATCTTTGACAGTCATTACGGGTCGTCAGAAGCCCGAAACTCTGACAACCAGTCTTACCAAGGGGTATCGTATTACCCAGTTACAGGGTTGTGGAGATGACATCGGCAGTCGCTCCATCTAAAATACTGGTATCCAGCTGGATCCGGTTAGACTGGAAGCCGAACTCAACATAGTTGGGAAAGGCTATGCAGATAATGCTGGTTAATTTTTTATTCCATGTCAGATATTATGATATTATCATTATTTCCAGTTGAAGACCCGGAATCACTTCTGTGGACATTATTAGAAGTGATTTCTGTCACTCCTGCAGCAGTGCGAACGATACACAGTGATTATTTTAAAGTAATAGTCAACAACATATTGGAAAGGATCGATAAAATGGCCGTGAGTATAAAAAAAAAACTTTTTAATTCAGATTAAAAATACGTAGGTGATAGTAAAGGTATATTATATTTTATTCTAATCTGGCCACGATTTCCGTCCGCTTTTGAGTCAACTGTATCCTATGGCGCTCGGCAATAGTTTAGCCACAGTATAAATAAGTAACAGTAATATATCTTCATAGAAAACGGTAGAAACGACGCGCTTCGAAGTCTCAGTATATATCAGTACGCAACAGCACCGAGTGCGTGGCAGGTACGCACGGACACGAAAGGTTTTAACGACCGGTCGTAGGGTCACTGTTGAGACATACTACTGTTACTTTATTATACTGTGTTTTAGCTATCTATCAGTACTTCCGGAGACTACCGCATAAATAACGCTTCCTTAGCAGTCGCTAAAAACTAGCTGCCGCCAGCGGCTTCGCCCGCGTGTAATCTTTATAAATTATAGGCTATGTTACTCAAGATGAATGTAGCTTTCTAATGGTGAAAGTATTTTTGAAATCGGCGCAGTAGTCTTTGAGTTTATTCATTACAAACATACACACAAAAATACAAATCTTTCCTCTTTATAATATTAGTGTAGATAATATTTTAGTTGGGACAGCTTCTACAAAGTAATGCACAGTAATTAATATTCTATTAAATAACAGTCGCACGGGTAAGGGTAAGCTACCTTTGCCACGGTGGGTCAGTGGATGGGTTACCATTCCCTTCATACCCCCTCCGTGCCCCGGAATGCACGTTACAATGCAGCCTTACTAAGGCGTGTCATGTCTTACCCAGTAATTGGGTCCTGGAGGATAGGCAGTCGCTCCATGTGAAATACTGGTACTCAGCTGCATCCGGTTAGACTGGAATCTGACCCCGATCCCGGATGCAACTAGAATCAATTCCATTTCCATTTCCAACTTTGTTTTGACGTTCAAAATGTGCCTATCTTCTATATCTATATCTATACATATAATAAATCTGTAGACGAGGCGTTTCTGTACAATGAAAAAAAAAAAAAAAAAAATTGGTGGGGTGTCCAAGAATAACCAACAGATTCCATTTCTATCATTTTTGGAATTTTTGTCTGTTTGTCTGTTTGTATGTTCTTTAGTTTGATTGTTCCACTTTAACGTAAAAAGTACGAAATCAATATGGTTAACTTTTATACTCAAATATTGTGTGTAACTCGATGTTTCAATTAGTTTTTGTTTCATCGCAATCGCTTCAAAATATCAAAAGATATATGAATTTAAAGTGTTCAAGAAGGAATTTTCATTACGTAATGTACATCCACGTAACGACATCTATTGACGCGAAATGATACTTACTTCTTAATTACTAGGTTTGTGAGATCGTGTGTTGTTATATGACCGTCATTTTCTTTGCGCGGAAACTTAACGCGATACATTGTGTATTTGTGTATAGAATATAACTCTAAAGTTAGATTAATTAAAATTTTCCAGATGCGTTGTTTATTTATTAGTTTAGTATTAGTGCGATAGGTGGCGCTACCTATCTTTCAAATCTTGATAATCATGAAAGAATAGTGACAAATGTTAATTTCTTAAAAAATATAGGTATTTATTCTTTAATTTTTCACTTTTCTACATAGTTTATTTAGCTTACAGAGTGTTCGAACGTTTTCCCATATATTTTGACAGTATCATTTCGTGCTCGATAGATGGCGTTGTTCGTTTAATGTCATTTTCTGAATCGCGGTGTTAAGACTCTCCTTCTTAGAATGACTTTCGCCCAGATATTCCAAATTATTTTTAGTATAGGTATCTTTGTTTTTGACTTCTTTAGTCTCGATAATATAATATAATATAATAAATAAATAAATAATAAATTGTTGGTTGGGTTGGGTTGTCATTCGTTGAAAGTATTGATCGGTGATCTGATTGGTTTTGATTTGGTATTTTGGTTGGTTTCGTTCATTCAAATTAAGAAGTCAAGAAACGAGTCGTTACAGATCGATTCAACCTTAATGGCGGCTCGGAAGTTAGCTTTTAGCTGCGCAGTACCCCACCCCTCACCCCCGCTGTCACATGAAATTGTTACTGCGCAGCGACTCGCCTCATGTTCCGAGCCGCCATTAAGTTTGAATCGAACTGTATTATACTTCGTAATTTGTTCGTATGATTCGTGACCATCGCTCATTCTATTCGATCGTTGTTGGCATGTGTAAGGCCTCGGCCTCGAATCTTGGGGGCAGCGGGGCGGCGGCGGCGGCGGCGCGGGAGCGGGGCGGGCATCAAAGACCCGTTCTCGAAACTAGCGGGCAGATCGCGCGTCACTATAGCCGCGTAGTGTTGTGTTCACGATTTTGTCGTCGAGATATTTGTTTTTATTCGCGAAAGAAATGGCTGAACAATGGCGGCAACATCTTTTTGATTCAAATTTATTCCTAACGCTCAATTTATTGTGGGCAACAACACTGCAATGCAGACGCGCGGGCGGTCACCGCTTGAATGGAGTGCACCGCTCGCTGCCCGCCGCCTCGCCGCTGCCGCGCCGCTGTTTTCGAGAACCGGTCCATTTGATTTTACGCATAAGATCCTGCTGCGCCCGCGCCGCCACCGCTGCCGCCGCCGCCGCCCCGCTGCCCGCAAGGTTCGAGGCAGAGGCCTTATGGTTGATTCGATTTGTTCGACTATCGGACAGCAATAAATACACAAATATTGGCACATGTTTCTGGGGAAAGTCAACAATATACATCGATAAATACGGTTCCCGAAGAAGAAGATGCCACACACTATCCAGTAGAGTTCTTAGAATCCCTTAACACACCCGGTCTCTCAGCACACAAAATTTGTTTAAAAGTCGGAGTGCCAATAATTCTTCTCAGAAATTTAAGTCCTCCCAAACTTTGCAACGGCACTCGGCTCATAGTCACCAATCACCAACAAAACGTCATCGAAGCCGAAATCTTAACAGGTTGCGGCGCCGGTGATGTTGTTTTTATTCCAAGAATTCCTCTCATTCCCAATAATTTCCCGTTTAGTTTTAAGCGTGTGCAATTCCCCGTCAGCCTGTGTTACGCCATGACCATTAACAAAGCTCAGGGCCAGACATTATCCGTTGCGGGGGTGGATCTTAGTATTGGTTGCTTTTCCCACGGCCAACTTTATGTAGCTCTTTCGCGTGTGAGCAACCCTAGCAACTTTTTTGTGTACGCTCCAGGTGGTTCCACCGCTAATATTTTAAAAAGAGAAGCATTTTCTTAAATAAAAACACAAGTTTTTTGGCAGTTTCTTACTAGGAAAAATCACCAGGCCTGGTCGAAAGATTCGCCCTTTTTAAATGAAGGTACAACTTTTCTAAGCGACATATTATTGTTTTCCGACATCCATGCGAACGAAGTCGCGGGCACAGCTAGTTTGAAATAAATTATTTGACTTTATTTTAATTTTTTGCCTTATATGTGCCTATTTGAAATAAATTATTTGACTTTGACTTTGATCCCTGGCTTCGTTTTAATTCAGGTCTTGTGTTGATTTTTCCAGGAACCAATTTCTTCAGACATCAGAGTGGCACAGGCGATATTATTGTTCCTGAAGGCTGAATATGATGTAGCTGAGGCTAGCAACAAATATGGCTGGAAAGTTACTGAAGCTGTAAGTGTAATATTTATTATTTACTAGCTGCGCCCCGCGGTTTCACCCGCGTAAGTCTCGATCCCGTGGGAATATCGGGATAAAAAGTATCCCATGTATAGATGTAAATAAACCGTTTTAAACCGAAAATCCGTGGTACAAAAACGTTTTAAATTTTTTTTTTTCGGTTTGTAAACCACGGATTTTGGTTTAAAACGGTTTATTTACAGCTTTAAACTAAAATCCGTGGTTTAAAGACCGTTTTAAATTTGTTTAACATGGTTTTCAAACCACTGAGTTTGGTTTAAAACGGTTTATTTGCAACTATAATCCCATGTCCTATTCCAGGTCATGGTCTACCCCTGTGCCAAATTTCATCTAAATCCGTTCAGCCGTTTTAGCATGAAAGCGTAACGAACAATACAAACTCACTTTCACATTTTTATAAAACTAGCTTCCACCCGCGGCTTCGCCCGCGTAAAAAGTAGCCTATGTCCTACGCCAGGATGCCATCTATCTCCATGCCAAATTTTTGCCGAATTCCGGTAAGTGGTTTAGGCGTGAAAAGGTAACACACAGACAGAAGTCGAATTTATAATGTTAGTAAGGATTTAGTCTGCCTCGTTTCGTTGGTCTAGTGGTCGCAAGTGCTACTGCTGATCAAGAGGTCCTGGGTTCCATTCCCAGGTCGGACAAAGTGTTATTGGGGTTTTTCCATCTGGCATTTCTAAGTATCAGCCCGGAGTCTGGATTTGTGCCCGGTTGATGGCAATAGGCTCGCCCCCTATTACATGGGACTTAAAACATAACTGACGATATGTGGGTGTACTATAGGTACACGTCTACCTAACCCTTTGGGGATTACAGGCGTGATAATATGTGTTATTTAAAAATAATTTATCTACATTTTGATGAATATTTGCACCCCATTTTTGCCTCTAAGTAAAAGAAAAGAAATATATATATTTTTTCTCTTTGTTCCTCTCAATAGGGAATATGCATGTATTTTTTTAATATTTTTATTCGATAGTTTACATCGTCAAATAATAGTGAAAAAAAAATTCGACGGCAAAAAAGCAAATTAAAGTAGTTAAAAAAGTGTTTAAAAATATCCAACCGATCCGGGCTATTTAAACGCCCTCCATTTGGCGCGCTTGGTGTGGTGACGTCACAGACCGTGAAAACAGACAAGCAACTGTCAAGTCAACGTCAAACACTCCTTTTTCTACGAGCGTTTGACATTGACTTGACACTTGTTGATTGACTTGACATTGACATTTTGATTGTTATCCCGGATTGTTACGTCACATCCGCTCTTAGCCTTTTCAAGTATTTGAATTACCAACAGTTTTTTGGGACTTTTTAAAAATTAATTTCTCGCTCAAAAAGAAATTTTATTCAAAAATATTGATGGAGGCATAATTCTGAAGTAACACAGTTTATAGAAAAAAATATTTGACCCACATTTGAATCACATGCATATTCCCTATTAGAGCACCTGCCATCTAATCTCTTCACCACCCTTGGTTGACTGGTAGAGAATGTGCCTTTGTACAGTTTTTTTGTGCGAAAAGTTTAAATAAATAAATAAAAGAAAGAAAGAATAACATTTATTTGGACACAGTTCGTGAAACACAATATACAAAAAAATAAAAAAAGGGAAAATAATGTTTTAAAAATAATGTGTGCCTCACGGCTGCGCCAAAAAGGTTCATTTCAGCATTAATGCCAGACAAATGATACTGTCTGGCGCTGGTTTTCTAATGAACCCGTACAAACAAGTGTCTCCGTCACTTGTCTGTAGTATGTAGTTCACACAGTTTCAACATACTTAATACTATACATAATACACAAGACTAACACAATACTATACATAATATACTATACATACTTAATAATATACAGTTTGTCAGGGTAAACACCGTTGTCACTTAAAGTATGGGTAGTTGACTTAAATATAAAAACAAATGACCGAGTAACAACAAAAAAAAACGTTATTTTCATTAAAAGATTTTAAAAAGTTTCTATCCGACACCGTGCTCGCTAGCGAAACAGCTGACTGATTGAGTGAAGGGTCGCGCTCGCGGCCGTTCAGGTCACGTCCCGGACCCCCTGCCCGTGTTGAGACGCAAGTTCGTTGCCCTAGCGCATAGGGCAACGAACTTGCGTCTTTTGTGGTAAAACGTAGTTTAAAAAAAAAAAAAAAGAAGTTTTAATTTTCCATTGATTTTACGTTCTATAAATGACACCAAACTACTGGTTTCAAGGATAACGGTGTTTACCCTAACACCATGTATAAGTACAGTGCTATAAGTATCGTTTGCGCTAGAATGACGTTAACAGGGGGGCGCTGTCGGTAAGCATTTGAGCAATTGTTTTGTGAAATGTATTAAAAAACAATATGGCGCCGTTAGTTCCGATTTTGGCAAAAAATCCTACAGATTTATGTGAAGTAAAATTTGAATTTAGAATGCTATATTTCAGAGTATAGACCCGGATGTGTCGCAGGCGATGCGTACGCTCGCTCAAGAGCACGTTGCGTTGCAGAGAGCATTGCAGGCTGTCGAAATATGGACGGAGCTGGCTATTGTTATTGATACAGGTAATTTTTTCATAGGAAGTTCTTCTCTACTTCGGCTGGTACCATTAAACGTTTAAAGGCTCTTACATACTGGCGCGACATGTCGCGCGACGCGAATTTTAACTAAACAATTTCTGAGAAAACTTCACGGCGAACAATGCGGCGGTTTTTCATCGCGCGACAAGTCGCGCCAGTATGTAAGAGCCTTAACACCCTTAAGCCTGGCTGTTACCATATGGAACCAGCCGGAGTTGAGATGGCCCTGGCAGGGTTGCGGGAAAGTCCGAAAGGGATACCGGGGCCCTTGGCAACAGGCAACTGAAGGAACACGAGTGGGTTTTAGTCAGTAAAAGTCTGACATGCCCTCCCGCTCCGCCTAGAGCGGGAGAAGTCATTTGATGACTTCCCACACTGAAAAAAAAAAGCCTGGCTGTTACCATATGGAACCAGCCGGAGTTGAGACCGCAACTAATAAAAACTTTATTTGTATGTTCCTTATGGTTCAATATCGTTTCTGAATGATTGAACTCTATACCGGGTAATATTGTTCAACTATAGACAAATATAGAATCAAGGACGTGAAGTAGGAACAAATGGCGGGAACTTCGAGGCGGGCGTTTTGGAATAAACTGCCAGAAATTGTGACGGGACGAAAAAATAAATAAACGTGATGCCGTCAGTTTCAAGTGTAAAAACTTTTGACACTTAGAACCGGAGTCTATACTAGATGGCTCTGTTTGAATACATAATATACTGCGAAAGCACAGAATAGTACAGTAGGCGCACTCCGCATTTTAGGTATGTAGCTACAAGTACGCGGCGGGCTCGTCTTGTCGCGCCAATTCAGTGAGCGTAACGTAGTCTGAAGATATAAGAGTTACGCGATAGAGAGGCAACTTCTAGGTGAATAGAGCTGTGCGACCTGAATTGCACTTTATTGTTTTATAGCAAGAGTCGCTTTTTAATTAGATGGTGTTGCGGTGTGTAACATCTGTGTTCATCTGCGATTATACTCACAAATTAAATAATTTCTTTTCAGTTACCAACAAAAAGCTTCTCCGACCGGCATTGCAGCTAGCACAGATATTCGTACAACAGCTGCTACACTTTAGCTGGACGGCGCATGCGCTGCAACTTGCACATATATGCTGCCAAGTAGCCAAATATGTCGATGACAAGTAAGTATAGTTCAACATTTTTCGTAATGTCCTTCGGCAAACTTCGTGTTTCGTCAGTCGTCGGATTTCTATCAGTTGCACTTTGCACTTGGTGCAGACCGGACGCTGTCAATCGACTTGGAAGTATATAGAGTTGTTAATACTCTTTTGACTTAATGTAAGTTATTTTTAAAATGAGAGGAAATCGTTTATGGAAAATAGTTTTACAGCTCTATATAGTTCACACGGAAATCAAAAGAATACAACATTAAAGTACTTAGTTCTGAATTCAAATTATTATACACGATAACTCTAAAAAAATACATTAAAAACCGGCCAAGCGCGAGTCGGACTCGCGCACGAAGTGTTGCGTACCATTATCTATAAAAACGGCAAAAAAATCACGATTGTTGTATGGGAGCCCCCTTAAATATTTATTTTTTTCTGTTTTTTTTTGTATTTGCTGTTATAGCGGCAACAGAAATACATAATCTGTGAAAATTTAAACTAACTATCACGGTTCATAAGATACAGCCTGGTGACAGACAGACAGCGGAGTCTTAGTAAAAGGGACCCATTTTCCCCTTGAGGTACGGAACTCTAAAAATGACATAAAAAGAAAAACAACCGACTTTTCGATTCACTTTTTTAGTGCTTTTTGTGAAGTCGGTTGTGGTACCTACCCCACACAAACTCGTCTCGTCTCGTCTCTAAAAAGATATCGTCTACATACGCAAAGTGGGAAAAATACGTACTTATTAAGCTAACTCAAAAACTATGCAAGCAAAATTAATGTAATATATGGGACCACCTCTGAAGCATGACCTACCAAACAAAAAAGAATCATCAAAATCGATTCATAATTGGCGGAGTAATCGCGTAACATACATACAAAAAAAAAAAAACATACAGACGAATTGAGAATCTCCTCCTTTTTGAAGAAGTCGGTTTAAAAAATGGTGATTTAAGAAAATATGTTGTTTACAGAGAAAGCTACCTTCGTAACGCGGGCGTACTAATATCCCACATGGATAAACCTAGCGCGCCACTGGAAGATATAATGTCACAAGCTACAGAATATTGGCCGCACGTCATACAATCCGTGGACAGCTTGGAAACAGCTGTTGTGTTCTTGTGTGATGCCGCTGTAAGTAGATTTAGGTTAACGCAGACTAAGCATCAAAATCCTCGAGCAATTTAATTAATAAGTATATCTACACTAATATTATAAAGAGGAGGAGAGGAGGAGCTCGTGGCTAAGTAATATCAGCCGCTCGGGTCGATACATCAGGTTAAGCTACGCTTGCCGGGGTTGGTCCGTGGATGGGTGACCATTTTCACATATCGAGTTAAGCCGTTGGTCCCGGCTGTCATTTGTGGATCTTTCACAGTCGTTACGAGTCGTCAGAAGCACGAAAGTCTGACAACCAGTCTAACCAAGGGGTATCGTATTACCCAGTTACTGGGTTGTGGAGGTCAGATAGGCAATCGCTCCATGTAAAATACTGGTATTCAGCTGCATCCGGTTAGACTGGAAGCCGACCCCAACATAGTTGGGAAAAGGCTAGGCAGATGATGAATATTATGAAGAGGAAAGATTTATATTTTTGTGTGTATGTTTGTAATGAATAAACTCAAAAACGACTGCGCCGATTTCAAAAATTCTTTCACCATTAGAAAGCTACATTCACCCTGAGTAACATAGGCTATAATTTATAAATATTACACGCGGGCGAAGCCGCTGGCGGCAGCTAGTTATATATTTATATATATTTTTTAATTTATTGTATTCTAATTTTTTGTTGATAATTGTAAATTGCATATAAGAGCGTTTACGCTGAAAGTGAGCAACGTCGCAAATAGATGTCAAATATTTCGCTATTTTGATTAATTTGGCAATATTACTGTATGGCAATATGAAATATGGCTAGACAACTGTCTAAAATATTGATTATGAACCCTAGTTTATTATGGCAACCCTAGTTTGAACCCCCAAACCACCCCCCCCCCCCCTTGCCTACGGCTTTCCCCGTGACAGGCAGACAAACGGACAGTGGAGCCTTAATAATACGGTTCCGTTGGAACCCTCTGGGTGCGGAACCCTAATGAAAGTCAAATAGTTATTCATAACTTTTTTTTTTCAGATATACTACAATAAAATCGGTACAGTTGGTGTTTCAGCAAAATTGGTGCAGTTAGCTCAAAGTAGGATATTGAAATCGTACGAGAATTGTCCTGATATCAATCGTAAGTTCTTTTTTAACCGACTGTGGAGGTAAAATGAAAGTGTTGTGTTGACTAAAATATCCTAACTTGTTTACTTATCCTATATAACACTATATGGTTATATATAAATTCGAAAGTAACTCTGTCTATCTGTAGGTATATTACCTATTTACATCTAAAAAACATAAAAATTGATAAAAATTGGCAAGGAGATAGATGGCATCCCGGGAAAGGACATAGGCTACTTTTTATCGACATAACACGCGGGCAAAGCCGCGGGCGGAAGCTAGTAATATTATAAATGCGAAAGTGAGTTTGTTTGTTTGTTATGCTTTCACGGCTAAACGGATTTGGATAAAATTCGGCACATAGACCTCGGTAGACCATGACCCGGAAAAGGACATAGGCTACTTTTCAGGCATAAAAAACCCTGTAAGAACCCCCTGAACACTGTTCTCTGTGTCCAGCGCTCGTAGTAGCAACACGTCGTGTTCTGGTTTGCGACTGGTCAATTGTCAACCTGAGGATGCCTCGTTGAGAGGTGAAACACGTGTCGATTTCTTTCAGGGTTTTTATGACTCTTGAGGAATAGTTAAGCGGGATAGGTTACTAAATATATCTACGTCTATTGCCATGCTATAATTCACTCCTTCTCTTTCATATCATTCCTCACACAATCCAACCATCAACATTTGTATTCATCAAGTCTCAAAACTATTTTACCTATATTTCCAGTGGACTTGGCAGTGGGCAGACTTATGGAGGCACAGACTCTATTGTGCCGTGACTCAGGGCTCAGCACCATGAGTGCCGTCAACGGCACGCAACGGCATTATTTGTCTATTTGTAATACTGGTAAGTCTAGACTTAATGCTTATTTTTTTGTCAATTTGAGAGTCAAGAGCTGTGTTGTGCCGTGACTCAGGTTTCTGCACCATGAGTGCCGTCAACGGCACGCATCGGCATTATTTGTCTATTTGTAATACTGGTAAGTCTAGACTTAATGCTTATTTTTTTGTCAATTTGAGAGTCAAGAGCTGTGTTGTGCCGTGACTCAGGTTTCTGCACCATGAGTGCCGTCAACGGCACGCAACGGCATTATTTGTCTATTTGTAATACTGGTAAGTCTAGACTTAAGGCCCTACCGTACTTCAAATTGCTTAGCATGATCCTCCGTTATGCCGAAAATACAGCAGCATTCATTTTGAAATAAATATATGTTAAAGTTGAGGATTGATGCTAGGTCCTATGTTTGACGAAAACACGATTACATAAAATTTTCTCGACAAAAACAATCTAAAGTTACCTCTAAACCGAACTATAAACAGCTAGGCCTGTTCTGACGGGTGACCCATTACATATCGATACCCTTGTCTCGGAAAGCACTTTAAGCTATCTTTTTTCTTTTTTTATCAATTTATGTGAAATATCGAAAAGCTTATGTCAATTCTGTTGAAAGTCGCTGTAGAAATACGAAACGCTTTGGAAGTTATTGTCACTTGTCTAGGCCCTCAGGTATTCTGCTGCATCCGGTTAGACTGGAAGCCGACCCCAACATGTTGGGTAAGGCTTGGCAGATTGATTGATTTGGACCTGCTGATGAACATTGATGACATAATGGCTTTGTATGTAAATTATAATCTTTTCAGCTTCGAAATGGTCTCCCCGCCGCCTGCTGTCCCTGATCCTGAAGCACCGCATCTCGTCGTGCAGCGCGTGCTGCGTGCGCACGTGTCGCGCGCTGCAGCTGTGGCGCCGCGCGCGCGCCGCGTGCGCCGCCGCGCTGGGCGCGTGTGCGGCGCACGCGCAGGCGCACATGTACGCCGACATTGTGCATGTGCATAAGAACGACGATGCTCAGGTAAATGTTGTGATTTAACTATTTAAGGGCGTTCAATTTCGAAGGCGAATCTCGGAATAGCCAATGCTCAATCATTTAGCTAGGCAGGGACGCACCTTTTAAGTTGTACTAAGATTGTCCATTTTCATATAAGTAGTGGCCGTAAAGTAGTGATGGCCCAGTGGTAACGGTCCCGACTTACGAGTTGTAGGTCGTAGGTTCGAACCCTGACAGGCGCTTTACTTTGTGTAAATTATGTCATCACCACTGCTCTCAAAACGGTGAAGGAAAACATCGCGAGGAAACCGGCATGTCCTAGAACCAAAAAATTCAAAGACATGTGACATCTACCAACCCACACTGGGCCGCGTGGATTACGGCCCACTCCCTCTCGCTCAGAGGAGGCCTGTGTCCCACCAGTGGGAACATTGTAGGCTGATTATGTAACTAAGGCTTTACATTCCTAAAACTCATTCCACTTCCAGGTAAAAATCGACAATCGCCTAAAGTACATCCTAGGTCTACCACCATCGAACGACCAGCCTTCCACAGCAGTTGAACCAAAAGTTGAAATGTTCGCGCCCAAACAGGACTTTGAAACAATGTTAGAGTGCCAAGCGTTCAAATCCCAAGTCAGCCCTACAAGGAAATACGTCACAATACCAGGTTTCAAAATGCCTGACTTTTTCAGACATAATTCTTGCGACTGTTATGCCTGTATTAACCCATTTTGCCCGATTATTGCTTATGTAACCGGCGGATTGGAAGCCTCAATGTACTTCCGGGCAAATGAACTTGAAATTGCTGGGAATTATTTCAAAGGGGTTATAAATACTTTCGGTTATTTTGAGGCGAAGTTGAAGGATGTGTTAAAATCGTACGCGGAATTGGATTTTGAGAAATATATTATAGATTATGTTAAAAGAATGTTTGAAGAACAATTCAGGAAAGTAAAGGTTGAGGTGTTGATAGAAGCGTCGTTTTATGAACTAAAAAACGCGAATTTCGAAGCAGCAGATGATTACATAGTGACAATTCACGAAATTGTTCAAGATTTAGACGAAAAAGACGGTTATTTGACTAATGAAGTCATGAATTTGATGATAGCGTCGGCTAAAGTAAGAAACGTAGTCAAGAAACAAGAATTTGACCTAGAAGCAGAGTTTGAAAACTTAAAACTGAGCCCAAAAGTGAAATCAGGAGGAGATAAAACTCCAGAATCAAAGGCGAAATTACCTCAATTATCCGCAAGAAAAGTGAAAGACGAAGAACTACCGAAAAAACGAAAAGTCATTAAACTAAACCTAGACGAGAACAGTTCAGACGAAAAGGAAGCCGAAAAACCTAAACCTAGAAAAAAGGTATCCGAATTCAAAATACCAGTCCCCGTAACTTCAAAACCTGTCATAGAAAACCTAACACCAAGACCGACCCGAAAACCGGTGATAACAGTAACCGATACGACAAAAACTCCAAAAGTGGACAAGAACGATCAGTTAACCGAATTTTTTACGCCCCAATCGACTCCTGAGCAATTCTTCACTCCTATGAACACTATTAAAACGTACTCTAAATCCTTGAGGAAAGGCATCGTGAAGAATCTTGAACAAGAGTTTTCTACGCCTAAGACTGGGGCTGAGAAAGAGAATGCGAAAGACCTAGAGCTTCCGACGAGGTCCAGAAGAAAGGAGGAAAAAGATAGGGCTCTAAAGAGGGCAACCAGCCCAGGTAAGTTGACGGATAGTAGGACGCGCCCGCGCAGACTCCGGCAAGCTAAGTTGAATGATGAATAACACGGAATAAAATGTATTGGGAATTTTATTTTTGTTTTCTTTTGCTCAAACTCAAAAACTCAAACTCAAAGCATTTATTTCCATTAAACCATTGACAGGCACTTTTGAAAACATTTATTAAACATCAAATCATCAAAAAAACAGCCATTACAATAATAAAACTTATGATCGAACAGAGCGGCGCGCACTGATTATTGACATAACGGTCCCGCATGACGGGAACCTCGTGAAGGCCGAGAAAGATAAACAATTCAAGTATCTTGACTTGGCTCACGAGGTTGTCGACATGTGGGATGTGGACTCTGCGATCATGTGCTAATAGTCGTATCAGCTAATGGCTTAATTGCCAAGAACCTCGACCAACACCTATGGAGGCTCTCGTTGGGCAGCTGGGCTAAGGGCCTGATTCAGAAAGCGGTACTCCTGGACACGGCCGGTATTGTTAGGAGGTTCCTCTCTCTGAGCCCTGACCGCCGGTAGCTTGGACCCTGTTCCCGATACCGGTGGACTAGGTACTATTTTTTAATGTTTATATTCTAATATTTCAAAATATAATTTATAAGTGACTTTATGAAATAAACGAAATAAAATTATGACAGTGCCGGAATAACTACGTAGCAAGAGTAGCGGGTGAAAAACTCTTCGAGCATTTTGCTGCTCGGTTTGGGGGGCTGCCATCACCTAAATTATGGAGGACCCCGGACGAAAACTTTAATTTAATACCCCATTTACGTTTGGGTGAAATGAAGATATTTCCCCGGACGCCCGCGGACTTTTTTTACAATGAAATAAAACCATCGTTAAGTAAGTATCATAATATTTTTTTTACAAATAGAAAATGAATACAAATACTTATTTACTAATCAATTTTACTTATGTACACTATTCTATACCTGAGGTAATAGGTACTTAACAAAAATAAAATTAAGGAACGCCCGACATAAAAAAAAAAAAAAATTTATTCGTAAATCAAAAACCAATTATAAATTGTCCATGTAGACATTGTAGACTAAGTAAAATAACGCTTATTAGCTTGTAAATTCCATTTATCTTCTTTTATCTAGCCCGCAAAATTCAAATCTTGCGTTTTGTGCAATTTGCAGGTCATTGCCAGGATGTATCTTGATCAAAATATAAAATAAATATGCGGCGGGGCGCGCGGTGTGGGCCGCTGGGTCACGATCGCATGGGTACACATATCAAATAATTCAATTAATCGAATCCGGACAGTATTTAAAAACCCCGCCTGAACGCGCCCCAGACGCCCTCCAAAATAGGACTAATCCGGGGAAACCCGGACGGATGTCAGACCCTGACCTGACCCTAAAGATACGCCTTAACAAAATTTTCATGTTTTTGTATCTGTGTGAATGACGTTAGCGTGTTGCCATTACACAGGTTTTCATTGGCTGGGGCTGTGGAGACGATGCCTCTGAGGTAGTAACGGTCTGTGCCTGACTCCGACTCGGGGAACACTAGCCCGCCGCCGCTGTCGCCTTTGCATAGCGCTGTACCTGAAAATAGTGAGATTGAACGTCAAAAAGTTTTACTAAAAAAAAAAACGACTTGACTGTACAGTTCAACTTTATCTCGGCAAACTCTGTGTTTCGCCAGTCGTCGGATTTCCATCAGTTGCACACTTGCACTTTGCACTTGGTGCAGACCGGACGCTCTCAATCGACTTGGAAGTATATAGCGTTGTCAATACTTTATTAAAAAATAGTTTAGGTATTATGGAAATAGTTTTAGGAAAATAGTTCTTATATAGTTTACACAGAAACCAAAACAAAACAACAATAAAGTACTTAGTTCTGAATTCAAATTATTATCCTTAATTATTATAAAACAAAGTCCTCCGCCGCGTCTGTCTGTAGTAAACTCCAAAACTACTGCACCCGCCTCGAGATCCATTGGTGAAAATAGCATGAAAATGCTGTTTTCACCAATGGATCTCGAGGCAGGTTTTAGTATTAATAATAACCGACATCGACGCGGGCGAAGCCGCGGGCTAGTATACGATAAATCTAATAGGTAATTGATGGACTTGGAAATTAGCATTCATTTGTATTCAGAAATGCGATGATTCCCGATAGACATTAAGAAAATAGTTGAAACCTATGTGTTGGGACAGTAAATAAATGAAGCCTCAACTTGATGGTTAATTAGTATAATATTACAAATACAATGTGAGACGACATAAAAATGGTTGACACATCACACGCGATCGCGACATTTTTCAGATCGATCCATGAGTGACGTGTGCTCATCGCCGACTAGAGGGCGTGCGCGCCGGCTGGCCGCCGGTACCCGCGCCGCCCCCGCGCGCCCCGCGCGCTGCGGTAGCGTTTATCGCATTTTAGGCGCGTTCACTATGAAATCTTATTCATATTCTTTACTTACCGTTCCCATAGCCTGCGCAAATCTTATCACTGGTGATGTACGCTTTGTAGGTTGGTGGTGATGCTGCGATGCATTGCTCAATGTCCACGTAGGGCAGATCAACGACCTTGAGGATTTGGGAGGGTATGCCATTTTCTGATGTGAGGCCCCAACCGGCCACCTGGAAGAAAATGAAATACAAATAGTATATTAACATCATCACAACACAAGCCGCTCCCTCCTCAAGTCCTCACACACACGACAGCGGGCCTAAAACGGCCCCATTAGCAATTCCTCTAAAAGCAATTAATTTCCTGAACATCCAGCTGTCATTAGCAATGCCTCTAATTTGACACAAAACCAATTCATATTTGTGTGGACCATTTTACGAATCTCCATAGAAAACTGTCAAACAAATGAATTATTTCGTATTATGAATCGCACGCAGATCATAGGTTTGTCATGATTTGTCAGTTTGTGAAATTTTACGATGATTCATAATATTTTCCTTTTATGATTCTGCCAAAGTAACTGTTTTAAGCCCCCATTTCTTCCCTCAATCCGTGAACGGCTAGATCTATGATCGGGACAAGGGAAGCTACATACTAGACCTGTAGGAACGTTGAGTTGGCATCGCAACTGGGAGTCTCATCTGGCGGGGACAGGGGCCGTATTAATGCCATCATTATTCCACTGCGAAAAAAGGACGGTGCTATCGGCCTTGTACAGCTCTGGCTCTCAATTACACTAAAACTGGTGGCATTAACACTTTTAGTGCCAAGCACCCGACTCACGAGTGCAACGATAGTTCGTTCGCGCGCCCACAACTCGCATCCGGGTCGTACATATATATAGATATACGCGACGCGCTAATGAACTCGACTGACTAATTGTTATAGATATATGAGACACATTTTATGGCATGCTAATTTGTATGCAGTCTATGTACTTTGCAGTAAAAGTGTTAATAGATCTTATTACGGCCGCAGACCTTTGCTTAGGATTTAGCGTCATGACGCCCCTACAGAAATATTCATTGCAACCAGTCACAAGGGCGCGTTAAAACCGCGCTCAACTACAAGGAGCCGTGTAAGCACACAAAATAGGGGCCGTTGCCTCCGCAGGCGAGAGACGAAGCTCCGACCCCCATGCCACGCCCCTTGATGGATGCGTCGCGACATCTCGATGCCGGACAGTCAGATTATTTTGTCGACGCCTGCTCACTATCCATAATACGCACTTCATGCGACAGATTGTCAAACTTATTTTTAAGGCGCTTTATAACTGACAAAAAAAGTATTCCGACGGCAACGAGCGCAAGGTTGATATTTGTTCCTGCAATAAAAATCGCGCTGTGCTGCGCTTCGGTATTTATGCGTGGGTCCTCAAGCGTTACCAACCTTCCCCAATTTTCCTGGCTGCAGCTGTCTCCTATCAAAGTCAACGTCAAAATCCAAGCAGATTGGTCTAACGAACGGGTTAAAAACGAAAGCAACCGTCAGGATTATAACTGCTATGTCATCTTGATAGTGCGATGCGCTGCCTTGGAAGCGGGATGGGATCTTTATTTTCTTGACCTGTTGATCATAAATGCTAAAGGTTTATTAGGGCCGGCGCACACCTGGTAAGGCGCAGTGCGGTTCGGTTGTCACTGTTAAACAAATATCAACGTTGCGTACCTAAAAATAAAGTTGAGAATAGATAACCTGAGACGCGCGCCTCTTGTCGCTTACGGCGCGCTCTCGATCTGATGGAAGTTTATTTATTATCAACTTTATTTTGATTGATACAAGGTAGATATTTGTTTGGCAGTGACGAATGCGCTGCGCTGCGCCTTGCCAAATGTGCGCCGGCCCTTAGGAAGCCAGCGTTAACGTCGTTCTCTACTCAGATTTTATTTCGCTCGCACCCTACTACTCGCGGCCTGAGTGAGAGCGAGACGAAGTGGGGTGCTGGCGGCTCTCAAGCTTCGAATAGTTTAGGTAAGTGCTTTTTACGGAGAAGATAATGGTAATTAAAAAAAAAAAAAACATTAGACCTGCTTTATAGTTAGTTCAGTTATTATGCAAAAGATTAATGATCTAATTTTAAGTATTTTTTTAATACCAGCGGTTTATAGTTCGGTTTAGAGGTAACGTTTTCGCCAAACATAGCACCCAGCATCAATCCTGAAATTTAATTCAAGCCAAATTCCGAATGAATATCGATATCGATAAAAACAAAAATCGATGGTACCGACTTCTCTTTACGGGCGGGAAGTCTCTTGTTTATTATCCTAGAAGCTATTCCGGGCGAGCATTTCATTGTTTATTTTTCCTAGAAGCTACCGCGCCCCCCGCCATTCCGCCAAAAGTGACAGACATTTTGTTCCGAATATTGCTTATGCGTCCAGTGTTATATACACTAAGGGCCGCGCATATCGCAGTAATTGTTTCAAACAGATTCTAATTTCGAATTTGAATTTGGTAAGTAGGTTACAAAGTATTGAAGGTTACTTAACTTACATCAGCATTCTGCGCGTGCACATCTCTGGGGTTATTCCAAGGGCGGTAGATCTTCCCGGCTGTCACTACAAACTTAGAGGCAGGCAGTAGTTTGCTGACATCGTACCAGAAGCAATGGGCAGCTGGAATCAATGAATTGTGGATACAATCATTAAACACACAATCACAGGGTAGGTTAGATACTCGATGGACCCACAGAATCGTTGGAGCAGACGGATCCGGTAACGGTAAGTGTAAGCGTGATGTGGGTCACCCCCCAGGCTGTGGAAAGCAGACAACCGGGTGTTGTGATGCAACTTATCAGAGGTATAAAGGGTGTACTAAAAAGATGCTTAACGAAGCCGAAAGTCACTTGCTATTCCCGTCATGGTGATTTTTTTTTTGCCGCCATACCAGTTGGCCAAGTCTACTAATTTACAATATGTCAGTGGTCTCACAATGATGAGTTTTTGACAGATTTTGTATGGCATATCTGTCAAAAACTGATCATTGTGAGACTACACGTTTGTAAATTAGTAGACTTGGCCCCCTGGGTTAGGGAGATATTGACAGTCGAAGTTCCAACTTTTTCAGACGTTTTTTTAAAGAAAGCAAGTTTTAAACGCTAAATAACTTAATTTTAAATAGGTACCCCCACGAACCCTGAACCGTTCCACGACACAATGTTTTGCGCGCGTTACGTTGCGCACTACCGTAAACAGCGATTTTGACACCAATAATAAAAGTGGTTTCCCAGCAATTATTTTTTGTGTAATCTGTTCGATTTATGCCCAAACTCGTGTGACCCCGGATTTTTAATTTGTCTGTCTGTGGTGTCGTGTTTATACTTTTTGAGTTGATTGACTTACTTGTCGTAGTTCGGTTTTGGTTTTTATTGCTTTAATTTTTTTACTCTCTGTATGTAAAGCAGTGAACTACAAATCTGATAGAAGCTATGTCGATTGACTTAACGTAAAGAAAGTCGATAAGTGAAATTAATCCGCCTCTTATTACCTATTACTCTTGTACCATAGATTTGAATGGGCCACTGACCAGAAATAACAACCCTGTTGGAAATGAGTGATCCGCCGCAGATCTGCATGAAATGTTTCGTGGTCTTCCGGTAGATGCCGACGTACCACGGCAGTGCTCCATGATCAGCTAGTCCGCCGCCAATTATGAGGGCCTCGGCCCGTTTAGGGGTAACTCGGCCACATTCTGAGGGTAAAGAGTTTTTTTAAGACTGATTAAACGCTTTTAGGCAGAGGTATTATAATCGAATCATCAACTTTCGAAATCAAATAGGGGACCCATAAACAGGATGTAAGGGTAAACACCGTTGTCACTCAAACCATGGGTAGGTAGTTGACTTATACAAAATAAATGACCGAGTAACGTTAAAATAGCTTTTATTTCAATGCAAATATGAATCTTCCAAAACTAAAACAGCACATAAAACCTTTACAATTTTTTTAATGATTTTTTTTCTCTCTCAAATAATAGGTCAATTGAATTAAAAATCTGTTGAGGTGTCTAAGGTTTTGCGCATTAAACGTTACACGTTGTATATTGATGAACGCACTTAATCTCTGGAACTTTGGATTTTAACAACGGATTAAAAAAAATCGTACATCTATATTCTACAGCTATTATCACGTATAGGGGGCCAAGTCTACTAATTTACAAACGTGTCAGTGGTCTCGCAATGATGAATTTATGACAGATTTTGTATGGCATATCTGTCATATATGCCTCCTGGATATATGCAATATATCCAATGTGTTTGCGTCGATTTGCCCCCTGGATATATCGTGCGCGTTTGCCCCCTGGATAATTATATCGTGCGCCTAGCGTGTGAATACACGCTGCGGCACGAGGATGTTAGATCTCTGGTCAAACCTGGGGAGCAGACCGCGACGTTGTCCCAGCTTCCGTCGATGCATCTCATGGAGCGGAGGGTGCCGGTGGAATAGTAGTTCGGGCTGTTACATTTGGGCGTCATGACTGTTCCCGACGGTTCGTAGGCGTTGCAGACGCGGTAGTCGTTGATGGAGCCGCTGACGGGGCAGTGGTAGTGGACCGACTGGTGTTTGTCTAGCTTGCATAAACCTGGAAGATAGATAGGGTGGGAAGTATTAGTGTATTAGTGTGGCAAATGGGAACAGCGTTTCAATTTGAATGCAGTTGTCCAGGACACACCAAACACGTTTTTTTATAGTTTTTTTTTTTAATTTATTCGGTCCTACTACTAAAATGAAACTTTCAAAAAGAAAGTCATTCATGCGCATTGTTAGCATGCAATAATTTGTATTTACTTTACTAAACATAAACACTCTATCAAAAGCTTCGCTTTAGCAAAACAGTTTAGTTTGGCATTCAAGGGATTTTAGACATTGGTGCCAATTCTCTTCTTCACAAACTAAACTAAAGTTCAGTGCATCTTTTTCTTTATATTTCATTAAGAAAAGGACAGAAGATATTTTTTTTAGTTTAATCCTGTCAAATTAATCAGTGCCTGTCACTACTCCATACAAGTTTAGACGCTAGAGGTGATCAAAAACTTGCCTACTAAAATTACGTCAATTTACGTCAGACGCTGATTAATTTGACAGGACTAAACT
Organism: Lithophane semibrunnea; assembly: GCA_947363905.1. NCBI lineage: Eukaryota > Metazoa > Arthropoda > Insecta > Lepidoptera > Noctuidae > Lithophane > Lithophane semibrunnea. The sequence continues at coordinate 8,392,455 of OX376214.1, read as the reverse complement.
AAAAATAATGTATCTTTTCATAAAGAAATAGAAAGAAAAAGATGCACTGAACTTAAATTTAGTTTAATTTGTGAACAAAAGAATCAACACCATTACTATTGCAAGAAATATCTTTCTATACTTACGGACGCATTTTGGAATAGAACTAGACCATAATCCATTACGGCAGGAGACTGTCTCGGTTCCCAAGACTCCGTAGCCATTTAGACAAATGACGGTCATGTTCAGTGACTCGTAGCTATCACCGAGTGTCGGGGTTGAAACGTTCGATATGGTGTATGTACCGTGTTCAGGGTATGCAGGCAGAACACATTTCTCGGTTTGTTTCGTTTGCATCTGGTCTCGTACCTAAAAAGGAAAAAAACGGAGCCCATAAAGGATCTGTTGGTCCGTGTGTCATTCTGTCGGCTAATTTGCTCCGAATCTAATGAACTGATTAATGACTCTAAAGATCTGATTAATACGGACGTGTACCTAACGCAATTTTTGTGATAGACCGACATACAGACGGAGACATTTCGTCTCTGGGGGCCTAGACAAAAACCCTTTTCCGTAAGCGTTAACGCCAACGAAAAGAGCAAATTGTATGGAGTTGACAACAGCAGTCACGTGACATCTCTAATAATGTCAACTCCATACAATTTGATCTTTCCGCTTACAGAAAAGGGACTTGGTCTATAGTCTCTATTGACCACTTACTATAATTATGATCTTCTGTGTCCCCAGCATCCCCGTAAAAAAAATAAACAGCACCAGTACCACCAACAACCCTTGAACCAGCTTCAGACCCGGTACTATAACGACGGAATCGGTAGGAGGGCCATGTCTTTGCGGCGGAGACATCGGGGGAATCAAGGTGTCTATATCAATCAGCGGTGGCTGGGATGGTACCGGCCTTAGCGGCCTGGATTCTACCGCCATCCTGGCTAAAAGGCCTGAAAAAGAAATTCCTGTTTAGATGCGTGGCCTGAAGGCGGGGAAGGCTTGAATGCGCGTGCGCCATCATGACTCGCTGTTGTAATAATGACATAATTTCTGATGAAAAATCCTCAAGCTGCGCAAATACCTTATGGGCAACTACAGCTGACCAAATACCTTATGGGCAATTACAGCTGACCAAATACCTTATGGGCAACTACAGTTGACCAAATACCTTATGGGCAACTACAGTTGACCAAATACCTTATGGGCAACTACAGTTGACCACATACCTTATGGGCAACTACAGTTGACCAAATACCTTATGGGCAACTACAGTTGACCAAATACCTTATGGGCAACTACAGTTTTGAGCCGTTTGGGGTCGAAACGCTCGGGTCATGGGGCCCGAGTGCGCGTCTCCTTTTTAAGGAAATTTCTCACCGTACTTCACGTGAATGGGGCTGGCTTGTTCGTTGGCCAAAGAATTAGCATTGCCATTCAACGTGGCAATGCTGCCAGTCTTCTGGGCACGTTTCCTGATGACAGCGATGCGGACGAATACTTCGACGCCTAAGTGTCCCTTTGTTTTTATATTTATTGGTGTAGTTAGTTAGTCCTTTTAGTTTTAGTTTTTTAGCTAATTTAAGTAGTATAAAAAGTTACCCAATTTAAATGTATATATTTTACCTTTTGTTTTGAAGTGTCCAGACCGATTTACATTGGTCAAGTGTTTAGCGAAGTTGATAAGTACAGTGGTGTAAATGGTTTGGCCAGTAGCGAGTCAACTTGGCTTGCAAGCTGCCTTTGCTGCCTTGCAAGTGGATCCAAATAGAATCGCTTTCAATTTTTTGGGCAAGTGACACCCCTCGCGCGCCTCCTCTATCCCCCGTGCGGTACTTGACTCGCCACTTGGCATAGTGTAAACAGTCAAATTTAGTACAGTGTATTTATTTAATTTATTATTTATGTACACACAGTAAAATACATAGAGATACGACATAATTATAATATGAGTACAAAGGTACTGCTTATTTCTTAAGAAATTTCTTCCAGCAGACCTGCGAAAGGAGAAATGAGAAAGAAATGTAGACAATACTATTATGTACTGTTTTTTTGTGACGTTGCGCGTCTGTCGCGACGGAGAACTGCCACTTGAATCGCTGTAGTGTAAACAGTCACTGTCCAAGCGCTCGCCACTCGCCACTGTACCTAACCCAATGTAAATTGGGCTTTACAGGATGCATGATTGACACTTATAAACTTATTCCAACCTCTATACCCCTACCTTTGAAAACTTCTTCTTCCCAGCTAAAGCACTAGCAAGTGGTGAACGGTGGGCGTTTTGGTTGACTGTCATATGTAATTTTGACGTTCGAAAAGTGCTGATTCTCGGCCTAGTTTGAATAAATGACTTTTGATTTTGATTTTGTACAAAACGTTTGCAATAAACTGATTTGATTTTGATTTTTTGTAAGCATTTATACTTCCAGATGCGTGCTATACGTGTCGCTTTCGACAATGACAACAACAACAACAATTGAATCTAGTTTAATTTAATTCGGATATCAGTCGAATAGTCAGCGTCACTCTTGGTGTACCGCAAGGCTCTATTTTAGGCCCTATCTTTTTTATTATTTTCATTGACCATTGCAGTTGTTCGGTTGTTCCGTAACGTACATTTAACATTTTTGCGTCAGTCGACCTTTTTTAAAATGTACAGAACCATTCGCAACCAGACTGATTCTATGTTACTTCAAGAAGATCTTAATCTATTTTCTATTTACTGCGTAGAAAACCAATTCCAATTAAGTACTTCTAAATGTGTCATTTACATTTACCAAGAATAAACATAGGTACACTAATATAACAAGAAGCACTTACCCATAAGATAACGCTGCACTGCACTGAGTCATGTCAGTGAAGCATATTAGGAATAGGTACTACTCGTATTGGATGGTAAACTTCACCTTGACCTAACACACGATAAATATAATAATAATAAAATAGTTTATTTGTACACAAAACCAAATATTACAAGATAGAGTCTTATGATTAGGTTGTACAACATTGACACAGTTTAAAGTCGAAACATCTGACTTCTAAACTAGGCAAGAAGCCTGTATCTTAGAAGCCGAAGTTCCCCAAGATTTCAGTGACATACAACAAATAATATAGATCGTCGTACAAGTACTTCTACTATGAAAAATTTACCTAACAACTAGCTTAATCAACTAAAAAGTAATAAGAAATTATGTTTATACAGTATATTTCAAGACATTACTTTGAGTAAATTTTCTGTTTCATCATATGATAACTCTTGCAACCACTTCAAAAGTATATTTTTCACCTCATATTTTGTATGTATATATATTGGCAGTATTTTATTTATTTTATTATAAAGACGAGAGCTTAGGGCAAGATCAATCACAATCTGAATCGGTTTGAAACAAATTGCTAATCCATTGCTTCTTAAGTTCGAAAAAAAATCTGCTCAACAACGTAACTACCGCAATTAATGTTGTTGAACTACAACGGAAGAAATACAATAATCTTTCTGATTACCTAAGTTTCTCTGCCTATCGCAAACTTTTCCACGGTGAGTATAATAAGTGTTACAGAAAGTACATAGAATCCGTGGAGGATAGCATTCCAAAGAATATTAAACATTTCTGGTCTTACGTCTCATCGCGAAATAGAAAAGCCAATTATCCAGCCTGCATGTATTTTAAAAATGTTTCCTCTGGTGATGCCGCGGAAATCTGCAATTTATTCTCATCTTTCTTCTCTTCTGTATACGAACCCTCAACCCTCGACCCTAATAACTGGGAAGCATCAAACTACCATGCAGATAACACATCCTGTCTATCTGATATATACCTATCCCCTACAGTTATCTGCTCGGCACTTAAGTCATTAGATTCGTCCAAAGGAGCGGGCCCCGATGGTCTACCACCGATATTTTTCTTAAAGACATGTGATAACTTGTGCACTGCCTTGTGTATAATATTTAATAAATCTTTGCGTGAGGGAGTTTTTCCTGCCAATTGGAAACGGGCATTTATCACTCCTGTTTACAAGACAGGTGACAAGAATAATGTTGAGAATTACCGCCCTATTTCAATCATCTCCATCTTGTCCAAGGTCTTTGAGCGTCTTGTCCACGGTGCTGTTTATCCTCATTTTCATCGGCTTATCATACCCGAACAACACGTTAAACATCGCTCTACCATGACATATCTGTTAACATATGTCAACAATCTCTTTGAAAAAATGGATCAACGTGTTCAAGTAGACGCTGTCTACACAGACTTTCAGAAGGCTTTTGAAGACAAGGTGGATCATGTACTGCTTCTGGAGAAGATTGCATATAATGGAATACGTGGTAACCTACTTAGATGGTTTGTCTCATATGTTTTTAATAGGGTACAAATAGTGGCGGTTAATGGTTATAGATCTGACCCTACAGTTGTCACCTCTGGCGTTCCACATGGATATATCTTAGGCCCGTTGCTCTTCATTATATTTATCAACGATATTGAAAGTTGTTTCATCAACTAAAATTTCATAATGTACGCTGATGACATAAAAATATATAGATCTTGCAAAGCTATACAGGATTGCTTGCTTCTTCAAGAGGACCTTGTTAGATTATATACACACAGAGTTTATTTTTGTTACATACTGTAACACAAATAAACTCTTTCTCAGTCTACCCAAATGTCATGCCATCTCATTAACTAAGAAGAAAAATAAAATTAATTTTAATTATTCCATTAATAATGCTGGCTTGGATAAAGTTGATTCCGTTCGTGACTTGGGTGTTACACTGGATGCCAGTTTGCACTTCGACAAGCACGTCGACAACATAATAAATAAGGCGTACCAGATGTATGGTTTCGTCATGAGATCTTCACGTGACTTTGTGCGACCCTCTACGTTCCTACTGCTTTATAAGAATCTGGTAAGATCACAGCTAGAGTACGCCGTTCCAATCTGGAACCCCTTCTACGACAAATACGGCTCTAGAATTGAAATGGTACAGAAGAAGTTCCTGCGATCGATGAATTATAAGTGTTTCAAGTCAAAAATTCCATATGTGCAGCTATTGAAACGGTATGGAGTTCCAGATCTGGGGTCTAGGCGGTTATTACTTGATGTCATAAGCCTGCACGGTATATGTAATAATAAATTTGACTGTATCGAACTTACAAGTAAGTTGTGTTACAAGGTGCCCCGCAGTGTTATTTTAAGGGGGGTGCGCGTGCCTCAACTGTTCCACACGGATCTATGCCGGACTAATGCTGGGGAACGAGCACCTCTTCGCCGTCTTGTTGATGCATACAACGCGCGTTTCATGGACCTTGATATATTTTATCTATCTAAGCAAGCATTTAAGAAAATGGCTCTGGATATTTTGTCCGCAGAGTAAATTGAGTAACATTAGGCAATCTCAGCGCTAATATTATGACAACGATTCTTTTGTTTTGTTTTATGTATCGTTTTATATTATCACTTCTTTTAACTTTTAGTTAATTCGTGGACAATGGTGTGGGTTGCATGTTTGACAATTCCTAGCTTTTGTAATTTTCTGTATTTTTTAACATGTAACTGCTTTTTGTCCCTAATAAATAAATAAATAAATAAACTGTCAAAAATAAGTTACGCAATTAGATAAAAGCATAATAAAAAAAACCAGAGAATTATTTGTTCTTTGGCCAAAGAATTAGCTTAGCTTCATTATTACGTTTTTTTCCCAGTCAGTCTATTATGGACGATGTTATAAGTTACCTACTCCGTCACTGTTATTTACTTATCAGGTATTGGTATTCGATTTTGTGGGGGTAGATACCACAATTAAAAAGAGAAAAAAAAAACAACCGACTTCCAAAAAAAAACCTAAAAATGAAAAATAACTTTAATTTCGGAAGTCAGCGGCAAAAAACGAAAAAGGAAAACCAATGAAACCGACTTTCAAAATTAAGAGTTATTTTTCACTTTTTAGTGTTTTTTTTGGAAGTCGGTTGTTTTTTTTAAAGTTTTTATCGTTCTCACAAGGTACCTGTTTAGATATTTGTGTAACTGTTTATTTTCCCAAATTAAATACTTAATTAATAAGGCTAAAAAGGGCGTGGCTCATAGGATTACGGCTATTAGAGATGTATGGAAACCAGAAGACATACGCAGATCACAAATAAATTAGCGTATGAGCAAGAGTATGATGATGAATTGGTGATATATATTTTATAAAGTTACTTACCTGTGGCGCCTTTTACACTTTACTTTAGTTTGTCTTCGTCTACAGTTAGTGTATTTATTCTTATTGTATTCTCGCAGTATTTGCGTAAAATTGTATACTTCTGTCACTGTTTTAGTTCAATGAAGCTACATTTCTCAAGTTTCCACTGAGTGGCATATCGTCGAACAACGTCGAAAATTCTAGTCTAGTAGTAAGTAGAAATCGACCAATCATAGACTAGCCGACAGCCGCGATATCGATATTTTTATCTTAGATAACAACCAATACGGTTTCAGAAATGAAGTAAATACTGATATCTAGTGATGCTAGACTAGAAAACACAAGTACCTGATAATTTTCCTTGAACTGTCAAGAGCATTTGACACCTTTACTGCCCCAGCCTTATTGAATAAAATTGAATGGATTGTGATCTAAGAGGACACGCTTTGAAAATCTTCGCAGACTACCTTAGTGATCATACCGAAAAAGTGAAAATCGACCAACACGTAAGTGACGAGCTTCCTATCACATATGGTGTTCCGCAAGGCAATATCCTGGGGCGTACTCTTTTTCACATTTATATAAATGACCTTCGCAAACTGCCTTTCGAAAATTGTCATATAAATAATTACGTATGCGAATGATAATGCCCTTGCTCCTTGCTATGACTGGTCCTAGATGTACCAAAATGCTGAGGCGGCGATTTCCTGCGTGATGAACTTTTTGAATTACTTTAATACCTACTCGAATTTTTATGGCGTTGTTGCTACGGAGAATCACTGACACCTAAGCCACAGGAACTTACACCTAGTTTAGGAATCAGAGTATTTAAATATTGACCTTTGTAATAAGCCTTATATGTTTTAGTCATTATTGATAGGGGCTTTGTGTGAACTAAATAATGTATTTATTTCAACCAATGGGTTTATTAACGGATTGTTCGATTCCTGCACGTCTCCTCTTCGCTCGTCAAACGCACCTTTATGGTGTAGAGCCAGGGTCACGACATAGAGTGGTGCGTCTTGCGGGGCCGTTCTCCAAAAATCTGGAGACACACGTAATCTGTTCGATTTATGCCCTAACACGTATGACTCCGGATTTTTAATTTGTCTGTCTGTGATGTCTTGTTTATGCCTTTTTAATCGAATTTTTTGACAGATAATTGTATGGTTAATAATGGTTAGTGGATAATGTTATGGATAATTTTTATTTTTTATGTTTGCATAATTATGATTTCGAGCATTTGGCCGCCGTGACTGACGCGAAAGCCTTATTTACTGACAGCTAATGACAGCTTAATAATGATGACCATTTTAGCACCTCCCTCCAAAAGTCTCGTGCTCGTGAGTGCATCGTTAACTCTTTTTAAACTGAATACAAGTTACTAGTGTAATCAACCTATAATGTTCCCATTGCTGGGACACAGGCCTCCTCTCTGTGTGAGGGAGTGGGCCATTGAGACTTTGAGACCCTCTTCTCGACATTGCCGCGCGCTGGCGGCATGGCAGTGACCGAGGGGTGATGGGACAGCAGCGAGCGAGTCAGCCGGCCACACGGCCGATGGCGAGCCCACTGCCCTGGCGCCACATCAGTCAGCTGTTGCACGCCTCCACGCACGGCTGCGTTTGCGCTTTGTATTAGCATACACTATTATTGTTCTCCTATTTGCCTTCTTAAACCGACGGTTGTAATTTCATTTTCCTTAAAATCCATTTTACTTTACATGTGTTCACTAGTCTTAATTCCTCTCCACTGCGACCTATCGTCGCGATCAGGGCCATGATCGACCACGCGGGCTCAAATCTCATATTTAAAGTCTGTGAGTTTAGCTAGTTCTGAATACAAATTAATACCGTATTCGATTGTTTTTACGCATGTGAATGACCCGAGTAACAGCATTTTTGAGGAAATACTGTGGAGACAGGTTTTTTTCAAAGGGGCCCGTCGACCGATCAAGGTTGCTCGCTTGCCGAGGTCGGTCCGTGGATGGGTGATGCTCCATTTTATACCGAGACACCCCTATGCCTCGGAAAGAACGCCCCGGAGACCCTGCGGTCATTGGTAGATTTTTGACAATCGTTACGGGCCTACCCGTAATCCGTAACGTACTTAATAGTAGTCTTACCAAGGGTATCGTGTTACCCAGTAGCTGGGTTGTGGAGGTCGGATAGGCAGTCGCTCCATGTAAAATACTGGTATTCGGCTGCATCCGGTTAGACTGGAAGCCAACCCCAACAAAGTTAGGAAAAGGCTAAGCAAAATGACGGACCAAGTCTGCAAGAGCGAAAAAAATTACATCAGGTTTATAACTTTTATAAATGTGTAAGTACCTAAGTATTTTACACATTTGTTTAAAATAACAGCCACAAACTGGTTACCTTCATATTATATTACGCGATTGCTTACAAAAAACATCCAAAAAATCACCGATCCCAAGCGCCTGCGCTTCTCGCGGTTATCTATTTGTTGTGGTAACCTCTTATAACCCGTTTGTCATTAATTAACTGTGGGTTGCCATTTTATAAAATTTTACCTGAATCCTGGGAGAAATAACTGAGCCTACACCTTACCTTTTTTTTTGAGGTTGTGAATTCATTAAATGACTTCTCCCGCTCTGGGCAGAGTAGGAGGCGTGTCATACTTTTACTGACTAAAACCCGCCCGTGTTCCTTCAGTTACCTACACCTTACCTAACCTACCTTTAAAATAATGTAATTCGTGTCCATCTGAAATATTTTATATATTATTTAAAAAAAACCTACACCTGCAGTGGAAGGGATCGGCGAGGGGATTTACCTACCCACATTTTGTCAGTTATTTTGTTAGTTAGTTAAGTCAACTTGAGGGCGGCTACCTACTCATCTTTTTTTTATACTGGAAAATCCAATAACAGTGCGTGACCTGGGGATCAAACCCGGGACCCCACGCAGCCGCGCTTGATAGTACCACTAGACCTAGAGTAGGATTGAATTTTTTAATTTGGAAATTAATGACTGCTCGGAAGTTAGCTACTCGCTGCGCAGTAGGTACCCCACCCGTCACCCCAGCTGACACATGAAATTGTTACTGCGCAGCGACCCGCCTCATGTTCCAAGCCGCCATTAAATTTGAATCGAACAGTATACCTACTGCTTCGGGAAACAGGCGCGAATGCGTGATGTTTTACAAATGCAGTTTTTACTATTCTCCCAACCGCAATAAAGGGAGATTAAAATTCTACACTAGCAACACAACGTTAGATGGTTTTCCCGAGATGACAGGCGACTGGCCGCCAGTGTTTATTGAAAACCAGTATCACTAAAATAATATTTAAGAAATGACGTGCAATTAGGTGTTAATGATTTGCCATCATACTAGTCAATGTACTAACAAAAACTATTGTTTACTGTGAATTAAAATGTACAAGTGTTTAGTTATAATTTGCATTGGTGAGTTGTTTTTTTTTTAACAATAGTGTTGTGCTTCTGTCAAGTTATCTAAATGTCAAATCTATAACAAAACATAATATAAATTAAAGTCGCTTTATCGTGTTTGTCTGTATGTCCGCGTTATTCTTCTAAATCATGCAACAGATTTTGATGAGGTTTTCACCATCGTTTAGAGAATTTATTCCAGAAGGTTTATGTGTATAATTCGTTAGCATTAAAGTTACATATAACTTAGAAATCTCTTTGTCAAGTCGTAAAAACCATGAGAAGCAGGAGCGAGTCGCTAGTTACCTACTGTATAAAAAGGTTTGAAAGCTGGTTTTTTCCGGGGTGTACCTACACTGTACGGAGGTCCAGAGACATTTTTGTTGATCGATAGTCGATACCTACCTTTGAGGATGAATGTGGATGGCTTTAAGAGTAGGGGAAGACAAAATAAACGATGGATGGATTGTGTGAAAGATGATTTGGAAGGGGGTGACTACTGAGATGACGACTAATAGAGAAGTATGGAAGAAAAACACATTTTGCCCGAATGATGATACTTAGTAGATCTTAAACTTACGCAAAATTCAAAATCAAAAGTCGTTTTTTCAAACTAGGCTGAGAATCAGCGATTTTCGAACGACAAAATTACATAAGACAGTCCCCCGGCACGAACTCAAACTCAAAGCTTATAAGTCAATTACTTACACCATTTACAGGCACTTTTGAATTGTCAAAGAGTCGGTCAGTTTGTCAAAAAGTTGAGGCTAGTGCCCATTCCAAAAAGTAGATCTCTATGGAGAACTATGGGGCAGAACGGGCAAGAAACACGCCTTTTCCCAACTACGTTGAGGTCGGCTTCCAGTCTAACGGGATGCAGATGAATACCAGTATTTTACATGGAGCGACTGCCTATCTTACCTTCACACTTCACAACCCAGTAACTGGCTAATACCAATACCCCTTCGTAAGATTGGTTGTCAGACTTTCGGGCTTCTGACGACCCGTAATGACTGTCAAAGATCCACTGAATGACAGCCGCGACCAACGGCATATCGTGCTTTCCGAGGCACGAAGGAGTCTCGGTATGTAAAGATGGTCACCCATTCACGGACCAAACCCAGCAAGCGTAGCTTAACCTGATGGATCGACCCGTGCGGCTGTTATTACTTAGCCATGATACATACCTATAGATGTATTTAGGCGTTAGGCTCATCAATAATAGTCGTGAACTCGTGATTGCACATTACTTATGTACCTATTGTTTTGATACTGCCACGGACGGTAGCGTGTAGGTGCTACATAATTACTTACCTATCTGATGAATGGAACTGAGTATGAAAGTTGTTATTATGTGAATTTACTGATCATGAAAAAAAAACAAGGATACTGTTGTGAGAACATAAATAAAACGAAACAGAGATATTTATAATAGATACGCGTAGGGTTGCCAGACGTCCCTTATTTTAAAGGACATTCCCCTATTTCAGACCTAAAAATATTATAAATAAATCTGCCTAGCCTTTTCCCAACTATGTTGGTGTCGGCTTCCAGTCCAACCAGATGCAGCTGAATACCAGTATTTTACCTCCACAACCCAGTAACTGGGTTGTGGAGGTAAAATACGGTTTATTAAAAATAGCGTAATCAGGATTTTAAAAATAATATCATTTATTTAATCTAATCAAATCCTCTAAAACATACAACCGTAGCTGGCAACCCTAGATACGCGTGAAAAACGAACGAATTTTATTTTTAATTTGCAGTGAACCGCACATTAGCGGTAACGAATTGACATTGACAGCGCCTTTATGTGGTAGTCGTAAGAGGGATTTTCGCATTGTAGTTTTTTAATTTTATTCATTAGTTTCCGCCCGCGGCTTCGCTCGCGTGGTGTGTCGATAAAAAGATGCCTATGTCCTTCCTCAGGTTTCAAAGTATCCCATCAAAATCTGTTCAACCGTTTAGCCGTGAAAGAGGCTTATATTGGTGATTCACCTGAATGTGCTCGGCCAGAACGAGTGAATATTATTCTGTTACTTTTAAATGACAGATATTTTGTTTGTTACTCTGCTGTCATTTGACTAATCTAATCTAACTAATATTATAAACGCGAAAGTTTGTAAGTATGGATGGATGGATGGATGGATGTTTGTTACTCTTTCACGTAAAAACTACTGAATGGATTTGGATGAAATTTGGCAAACAGATAGTTTATAACCTGGATTAACACATAGGACACTTTTTATCCCGATATTCCCACGGGATCGAGACTTACGCGGGTGAAACCGCGGGGCGCAGCTACTGACAAATAAATGCAAACACAGGTGTTAGGTATTGGGTTTTCCATCAGGAATTTCTCAGTAGCAGTATGGATTTGTAATCGGTTGATGGCAATAACCTCGCCCCTTATTACATGGGACTTAAACATAACCTGACGAAACGTGGGTGTACTGGTACACCTCTGCCAAGCCTTTCGGCAAATACAAGCGTAATGTTATGTTACAAACTCAGGTAGGTAGGCACAATTATTTGCGAGTAGCAAAAACTCCGTTCCGCGTCATGAACCAATATGTTTTTATATAGTACTAGCTTGATTGTTAACAGGAAAATACATCAAGAAAATAATGTATTATTATCTACTATGATTATGGCCAAAAAACTATGAAAACAGAATATTTAGTTTTGTGATGAGTAGTATACAGGGTGTTAGGGTAAACACCGTTATCCTTGCAACCAGTGGTTTGGTTTCATTTATAGAACGTAAAATCAATGGAAAATTACAACTTTTTTTTTCTTTTTTTTAAATCAACATTTTACCACAAGAGACGCAAGTTCGTTGCCCTATGCGCTAGGGCAACGAACCTTGCGCCTCAACACGGGCGGGGGATGCGGTATGTGACCTGACCGGCCGCGAGCGCGAACCCTCCCTCAGTCAGTCAGCTGTTTCGCTAGAGAGCACGGTGTCGGATAGAAACTTTTTAAAATCTTTTAATGAAAATGACGTTTTTTTTTTGTTGTGTTCGGTCATTTATTTTAATATTTAAGTCAACTACCCATGGTTTGAATGACAAGACTGTTTACCCTTACAGCCTGTATAGATATCACCTAATATTTCACGACGTGGCAGGCACTGGGCAGAGGTGTAGGGATACCAAGCGCGCAGCATTCCAGTACCTACATTATACATTATTATTATACTTTTTTTCTTTTTTACGTGATTCAGTACATAATTCCAGATCCCGAGCCTTAGAGTATTATATAAGGCCTATTTATTCATACACGAAATCTCTTAAGGGGTCATTGTACTCATCATTATTAACAACGTTTACTATGAGAACAAAAGTGAAATAAACGTATTTTCTTTCTTTTCTTTCTTCTTCTTTCTTTCTTTCTAAATCGCGAAAAAAAAATCAGCTGTTTACATTTTGACGTTGCACCATAAGTGTAAGGAAGAGCATGTTTTTTTTTTTTTTTTTATGTTTATAGATACACCTTATAAGTAACCACTCTAAGCCTCCTGCAATGTTTTTCGTCCGTTATTAAAAAAAAAAAACATGTGCTGTTTACTTTTCTAAGCAACACATTCTTTTTCAATAACCGATGAAAAATTTCAATCTGTATTTTACATGGAGCGACAGCCTATCTGACCGCCACAACCCAGTTTCTGGGTAAGACGATACCCCTTGATAATTAACTTGGCTAAAAATCAATTTGGAATTAACCATCATTGCTTATTCGGATAAGCAATGATGGTTAATTCCAAATTGATTTTTGTCAGAATCATAATCAGAATTATTTATTTGTTAAACATAGGTAAGGTCTTAATAATATTATGTTGCGCGACGTTTTGTCATTGATGACATACAAATATCAGTTTATATCAGTGAGGATTTTAAAATAAAGACGAAATAAAAACCACGGAATAACAAACAAAAAAATATTGTATAAGAAAAATACAATGCATGCAATACATTGGTTTGTTATTGGTAGTTACAGATATCAATTAAGTAATGATATTATGTAGTTACATTGTTTTATAAGTAATAACAGCCGCACGGGTCGATCCATCAGGTTAAGCTACGCTTGCCGGGGTTGGTCCGTGGATGGGTGACCATCTTCACATACCGAGACTCCTCCGTGCCTCGGAAAGCACGTTAAACCGTTGGTCCCAGCTGACATTTGTGGATCTTTGACAGTCGATAGAGGTCGTCAGAAGCTCGAAAGTCTGACAACCAGTCTTACCAAGGGGTATCGTATTACCCAGTTACTGGGTTGTGGAGATCAGATAGGTAGTCGCTTCATGTAAAATAATGGTATTCAGCTGCATCCCGTTAGATTGAAAGCCGACCCCAACATAGTTGGGAAAAGGCTAGGCTGATGACATTGTTTTATCATAAAAGTAATCATCTAGTTAGGGCATAGCTTAATATTTCTCAACTAATAAGACTTATTATGAAAACACTTATTGTTTTTTTTATGTACTTCATACTTGACTAAATACACAATGAACGTACGTATTTCTTAGTATATTTTAGTCATTTACAAATGAGTACTCAGTGTACTCAGGGATTTTTAACCATACGGTTTTTCCGCTTCAAATAGTCACACATCGGACAGCCCGTAAGCACATACTGTGGTATAATTCGAACGATTTATAATATGTATAGGTAACCTTTGATTATATTATATACAGGGTTTCTTAAGGAGTCATTGTACTCATCATTATGAACAACTTTTAGTATGGGAACAAATATAAAATCGCGAAAAAAAAGCAGCTGTTCCGTATATTTTGACGAGTTAAGGCTCTTACATACTGGGGCGAATCGTTGCGGGACGCGACGCCGCATTGATCGCCGTGAAGTTTTCTCAGAAATTGTTTTGTTAGAATTCGCGTCGCGCGACGAATCGCGCCAGTATGTAAGAGCCTTTATGCGAAAAAAAATGGTATGGTGTTTTACCAATAACCCTGTATAATCAAAGAATATGACTAAAAAAAACTATAAATTGTTTCCTGGTTCTAAAAAACTTTATAAAAGCATTTTTAAATCAACTTCGTCTTTGGTTGAACCAAAAACAAGCATATTGGTACCGAGAACCTGCTTTCAAGAATTTGGCGCCAAACCGTTAGGACCCAGTTTCAGTGGAGAAAGGACGCATTTTTTTGTAAACTAAGTACCTCAGTCGTGTTATTTTGTGTGAGACATTCATTTGTTTCTGGTTTTTATTTTGTTCATTTGTTTTACCGTTTACCGTTATATCTGCCTATAGGCTTTCCTAACTATTTCGAAGTCGGCTTCCAGTCTAACCGGATGCAGCTGAATGCCAGTATTTTACATGGAGCGGCTGCCTATCTGACCTCCACAACCCAGTAACTTGGTAATACGATAACCCTTGGTAAGACTGGTTGTTAGACTTTCGAGCTTCTGACGACCCGTAACGACTGTCAAAGATCTACGAACGACAGCCGAAACCAACAACGGCTTAACGTGCTTTCCGAGAAGTCTCGGTATGTATAGATGGTGACCCATCCACGGACCAACCCCGGCAAGCGTAGCTTAACCTGATGGATCGACCCGTGCGGCTGTTATTACTTAGCCACGAGCTATTCTCATTTCTATATATATACATATAGGTAAAAGGTAATTAAGATATAAAAACATGTGGTTAATTGCATATCATGTCTTATTATAAACATGAATACAAAACAAGAGATAAAAATTGAAGAAGATGCCATTTTTTTCGATCAATATTTTTGTTCCAATTGACAAATCTTAAATACAATATACAATCTAACACTAAAATAATATTATGTACAAGTATTGGTATTGCCAAACTTAAGTGGCAGTCGGCAGGGCACATTGCTCGCAGAACAGATGACCGATTGGAGCCGAAAGGTTCTGGAGTGGCGACCGCGTACTGTAAGACGTAGCGTTGGAAGGCCCCCCACAAGGTGGACCGATGACCTGGTGAAGGCCGTGGGAATGCGCTGGATGCGAGAATCACAGAACCGGTCGAAGTGGCGGTGCTTGGGGGAGGCCTTTGTCCAGCAGTGGACGTCTTTCGGCTGAACTGATAATGATGATGACAAGTGTATATATAATAAGAAATGAAATGAGGAGCTCGTGGCTACGTAATAACAACCGCACGGGTCGATCCATCAGGTTAAGCTACGCTTGCCGGGGTTGGTCCGTGGATGGGTGACCATCTTTACATACCGAGACTCCTCCGTGCCTCGGAAAGCACGTTAAGCTGTTGGTCCCGGCTGTCATTTATGCATCTTTGACAGTTGTCACGGGTCGTCAGAAGCCCGAAAGTCTGACAACCAGTCTTACGAAGGGGTATCGTATTACCCAGTTACTGGCTTGTGGAGGTCAGATAAGCAGTGGCTCCATGTAAAATACGGGTATTCAGCTGCATCCGGTTAGACTGGAAGTCGACCCCAACATAGTTGGGAAAAGGCTAGGCAGATGATGAGATGATGATACATAATAAGAAAATGAAAAGAGCTCGTGGTTTTTTATTTGGTCTGAGAAAATTGGGTGTTTTATTTACCTTAATTGTTAACTAATTGTTTAACCAATTAATTTAATTTTTGAATTTAATTACCTACAAATCGATCTAAATTGATGTTGATGACCTCTGTAACAAAAAACAGGAAACTATGACGTAGATCAGCAATTGGCAGTATAATTCAAACTCAAACTCAAAGCATTTATTTCAATTAAACCATTTACAGGCACTTTTGAATTGTCAAGGAGTCGGTCAGTCAGAAATATGAAGCTAGTTGCCCATTCCAAAGCGTAGTAGGTACCTATGGAGAAGAACGGGCAAGAAACTCCACGGACACTCTTTTAAATCAAAATATTGTTACAATATATGGGTTACATCATCAAGCGCGTTAAAAGCGTCCGCAATTATGACATACAAACAATTCAAAAAGCTAAGAGATGACCAGTCACAACTGACGGCGCCCGTTCACGAACATCACGCATGGATCAGCACCATTCAGCTCAACCATTTTGAAGGGAGCTAAATGATCCAACACACGCGCCACCATCAGCGAGACATTTAAGTGAGCATGACATTCCCAGCCGCCAGGGCACATTCAAGTCAATGAAAGACAGATTACCCGGTAAATGGTAGCTCAATAGTACATAGTACTCACACCTGTGCTATGCAATTATATAATACAAAGGAGATTGAGTTTATACAATGCAAAGATGATGATGATCTTAAAATCTTCAGCAGCTCCAACTGTATGTTCGAATGTTAATTAGTTAGTTATGATTGTGGAGCAGGACCAGCATTAAGCCAAGCATTTTTATCAGAGATGTAATCCTCCAACTTATAATATGCCTGCCTGCATAGTGTGCGTTTTATACAAGTTTTGAATTTCGTCTCATTCAGTTGAAGTATGTGGGGAGGAATTTTATTGTAACATTTTAAACAGTATCCCATGAAAGATGAGTCTACTTTAGCCAGTCTGAAACCTGGTTGAACTAATAGGTCCCTATTTCTAGTACTGTAATTATGTCTATCACCTCTTTTACTAAAAAGATGTAAATTTTTTCTTACGTGCAACGTATTTTTATAGATATATTGACAAGGTACCGTCATGATGTTTATATCCTTAAACAGTTCCCTTAAAGAATCGCGCCTGCGAAGATTATAAATGGCTCTGATTGCTCTTTTCTGCAGAATAAAGATAGACTCGATGTCTGCAGCCCGTCCCCATAGTAAAATACCGTAAGACATGATGCTATGAAAGTAACTAAAATAGACTAGCCTCGCGGTATCTGCATCAGTAAATTGACGGATTTTTCTGACAGCATATGCTGCTGAACTTAGCCGTCCTGCAAGAGATGTTAAATGAGGACCCCATTGTAGCCTTGAGTCGAGCGTGATCCCCAGAAAAACAGTTTTATCGACGAAATCTAGTTTCTCTTGATTCAATACAATCTCACAATCTCTACTTTTGACATTAGGCAAAGAAAATTTGATGCACTTCGTTTTTTTCCCATTTAATACTAAATTATTAGCAGTAAACCAATTTTGGACCTGCAGAAGGGCGTTATTTACTTCGTCAAAATTTGTAGCACGTCTATCTACCTTAAAAATTAAGGAAGTATCGTCAGCAAATAACACCATGTGTGGCTAATTTTTTAATATATGGAGTAGATCATTAATGTATACTAAAAAGAGGAAAGGACCCAAAATCGAGCCTTGTGGAACACCCATTTTTACTTTTAGACCCAGTGAGTTGATACCGTTTATTTGAACTTGCTGTTGTCTATCATTTAAATAAGATTTTACTAAACTGAGCGCAAGTTTTCCAAGTCCGTAATGCTCAAGTTTCAAGAGTAAGGTTTCGTGATTGACGCAATCAAATGCCTTGGAGAGGTCACAAAAGATTCCTTTGGCGTCTTGGGCCTCTTCCCACGCATTAAAAATGTGTCTTAATAAGGTCACACCGGCGTCGGTCGTACAACGTCCTTTGGTGAATCCATACTGTTGGTCGTGAAGGATTTTATTTGTGTTAAAATGATTGAGCATTTGATTCAGCATCACCTTTTCAAACACCTTGCTGAAAACCGGCAGCACGGATACGGGTCTATAATTATTGGTGTCTTTACTGTCCCCGGATTTGAACAGTGGTATTACCTTACTGTATTTCATTAAATCTGGGAAGACTCCTTGATCCACACACAAATTAAATATTAAGGCTAAGTAAGGCGCTATGGTTTTAATTATAGAGGTACAGACTTTAATGGACATTCCCCAAAGATCCTCGGTCAATTTGATCTTGATTTGCTTAAAAGCTTTTATTACTGTTGCGGGGTTAATATGCTTAAAGTTAAATTCAATCGGGCTGGCTGAAACGTTCGCCCTTACTAAATCAAAAGAGAGCGATGGCGAGGAGTTTAAGGTTTCAGTAGTTTTAAGTGGGATACTGGTAAAAAAATGTACAAATTCTTGAGCAACTTCTTTGCTATCGCAAATGAGACCACCACCTGACGTCTCCAGTGTGTAATCGGAATTATGCTTTTTGTTCCTATTCGTTTCATTATTGATAATTTTCCAAACCGCCTGTATTTTATTGTCTGCTGATTAAACTTTGTTGCTAATGTATAAGGCTTTAGCTGCCTTACAAGTGCTCTTAAAAATTCTAGAATAAGTAGCAACATACTTATTAAAAGTTTCCGTATTAATATAAGGCTTAAGGCCATACAGCTTGAAAAGTCTTTCCCTACTTTTCCTGAGTCCTTTAGTTGCCCAATCACTAAATAAAAACTTAGGGCTGATAGTTTTAGTGTTTTTCTTAAAAGTATTATTGAACTCGGTTTGGACTACCGAAAAGAATTCTTTATACAAAATATTGACATTGTTTATTGAAAGGTCCTGATTACTTAATTTACAAACTAAAGTGCTATTAAATTTATTTAAATTAACAGCTGTTACTGGTCTGAATTGTATCTGCACTTTTTGTAATATACCCGGGGTTCTACAATACCAAAGAGAATTGAGGCTGTACAGTCATTTAACAATGCCAAACTTTTTGTAAAACTAAAGGTGTCACTCCTGCCCATAGGTATCCTAACTAATGTTATAAATGCGAAAGAGAGTTTGTTTGTTTGTTACGCTAAAACGGCTGAACGGATTTGGATAAAATTTAGCACAAGGGTAGACCATGACCTGGAATAGGACATAGGATACTTTTCATCCCGATATTGCCACGGGATCGAGACTTATGCGGGTGAAACCGCGGGGCGCAGCTAGTAGGAGATCCTACCAAGTGTTCAAGTTCAAACACGCTGATATCATCACGCTGCAGTAGTACTAAGGAGCTAAGAAAAAAGAAAAAAGTCAGAAAGACCGCTAAGCGAAAACGACATAATCGCGCGGGCGAGAAATGTGGCTGTTAGCAATTATAACCCGACTGCCCCAGAATGCATTTTAGAGGCATGAGGAACAGGGTGTAACGTTCACTCATCCTCTATAGAAGGGAGGATCCTCCGACCAGATGGGTGTCGTGTCTGCTGGGCAACTGCCCGACAAAATGTCGGTAGGTTAAATATATGTCAATCGCGCGGTAAACACCGTTTGCGCGATGCAGGATTCGTGAGACGTCAGGTCGTTGATGCGTAGTTTGCATGTGGCGATCTAGATGCCGCCACAGTATGAATTTGTACGTAGGTTATGTAAATAAAAATGCTTGTTTTTCTTTTTTCAATTAAATGTGTTTTTGCAGTCGGGTTTTTTGTTTTTTGGTAGGTATATTTTTTTTTGTATAGCTATTGTGTTGTCTTACGACTTCTACGCGAACGAAATCGCGGACAGAAACTAGTATCTTATATTCGTACTAACATAGTATAATGAAAACTACTAACTCGTAATTGGGATCTTAATGGTTATCTAATGTATCAATTTATCTATTTCAGTCATATCTCCAGCATTGAGTTCAGTAGCCAGGGATAGAATCAACTCATGCAGGTAAATCGAAGTTCTGAAACACCCAATGGACATACAGTTTCTTTGGCGTAAAAGCGGTACCGTTAAAGCCGAGAAAGAGGTGGCAAAATACCATGACGGCTTGTTCCAGATGACGCGGGAAGAGAATCTGGGAAGGACTGGATAACCAAACATGCGTTAATTTACTATCATTGGCTCAAAGTCAAAGTCAAATTCAAATGATTTATTTCAAGTAGGCACATTAAAGGCACTTTTGAACGTAAAATACATAGAAATAGAACTGATTCTAGTTGCCCCTTCCAAAAGGTAGTTTACGTATGGAGAAGAATGGGAAAGAAATTCCACCGTTACTCTTTAAAAATGTTTTACAATGCTCATCATTTCGTGCTCATCGTTCAGTCGGAAGACGCCCTTATGCTGGACATAGGTGTCTCCCTCAGCAACGCTGCAACGGCAGGACTTGGGGGAGGCCATTTGATCAGCAGTGGACCAGCAATGGCTAACCAAACATGCGTTATTGGTTGGCTATTATTGGCTCAGTCGGAAGGCGCTTATGCTGGACATAGGTCGTTCGGCAACGCTACAACTATGAGGCTGCGCTGTGAGCATCCAGTGGTTTCTGCGACCTTCATCAGGTCATCGGTCCTCTATGTGGGGCCTATTCACGTTAGGTCTTCTGATAAGCGATGGCTGCTCGCGGACATTTCGGCCCTATCTCGCTGTGTGACTTGAATTGCACTTTATTGTGTTGCCGCAAGAGTCGCTTTTTATTTAAATGGTTTTGCGGAGTGCACCATTTATATTAATCTATGGTAGCGTTTCGAATGCCTACAGGCCCGAATAACCTCGCCTTAATAAAGTCATCATCATACCTAGCCTAGCCTTTTCCCAACTATGTTGGATTGTTGGGGTCGGCTTCCAGTCTAACCGGATGCAGCTGAATACCAGTATTTTACATGGAGCGACTGCCTATCTGACCTCCACAACCCAGTAATTGGGTAATAGGATACCCCTTGGCAAGACTGGTTGTCAGACTTTCTGGCTTTTGACGACCCGTAACGACTGTCAAAGATCCACAAATGACAGCCGGGACTAACGGCTTAACGTGCTTTCCGAGGCACGGAGGAGTCTCGATATGTAAAGATGGTCACCCATTCATGGACCAACCCCGACAAGCGTAGCTTAACCTGATGGATCGATCCGTGCGGCTGTTATTACTTAGCCACGAGCTCGAGCCTTAATAAAGTAATACTAGCTTTAAGTAATGTTGTTTGTATTCAATTTCCAGTACGGATGAACTTTCCTGTGGAGATGGTGCATGCGTGAATTTCGGCTCATTTTGTGATGGTCGCAAAGACTGCCCCGATGGGAGCGATGAAGAGAACTGCTTAACTGGTGCCGCGTCGTAAGTACTTTAAAAACCATAAAACAACCGACTTAAAAAAAAAAACACTAAAAAAGTGAAAAATAACGTTTATCGTAAGTCGTTTTTTGCAATTTGCAGGTCAGTGTCAGGTTGTATGTTGATCTAAATATGATTCACGACCGTAACAAATATGGTTTTACAGAATTATAATAATTAGAATCAGCAATACCTACAACTCTTTAAGTTCATATACGAGTAAGTGCCAAATGTCATGATTTCATGAAAAAGTCTTTCAATACAGTTTAAAGAACTTAAAGAGTTCTATTGCTGATTCTAATGTCGGCATTCGTGGATCTTTGAGAGTCGTTACGGGTCGTCAGAAGCCCGAAAATATGACAATCAGTCTTGCCAAGTGGTATCGTATTACCCAGTTGCTGGTTTGTGGAGGTCTGATAGGCAGTCGCTCCATGTAAAATACTGGTATTCAGCTGGAAGCCGACACCAACATAGTTGAGAAAAGGCTAGGCAGATTGTGTGATTATGCAAGTCCAATAATAAAAACTTATTTTGCTTTCAGAGGCGGTCTGTCCGATGACCTAGTGTTACACAGGTCCAGAAGACAATCCAGTCAGTGTCGGTAAGTACCTCCATCCAAAGATTAAAACAAAAATAAAAGTTATAAAACTGAAACCCAACTACGACATAAAAAGGTATAAACAAGACATCACAGACAGATAAATTAAAAATCCGGAGTCACACGTGTAGGGGCATAAATCTAACAGGTACCTACGTGTGACTCCAATGGGGGGTTTGAGGCTAAGAAATAACAGCCACACGGGTCGATCAATCAGTTTAAGCTACGCTTGCCGCGGTTGGTCCCTGGATGGGTCCATCTTTACATACCAAGACCCCTCCGTGTCTCGGAAAGCACGTTAAGTATTTGGTCCCGGCTGTCATTTGTCGATCTTTGACAGTTGTTACGGGTCGTCCGAAGCCCGAAAGTCTGACAACCAGTCTTTCCAAGGGGTTATCCAGTAACTGGGTTGTGGAGGTCTGACTGCCCCGTTGGTCTCGTGGTCGCAAGCGCGACTGCAGAGCGTGGGGTCCTGGGTTCGATTCCTGGGTCGGGCAAAGTGTTATTGGATTTTTCCATTAGGAATTTCGTAGTAACAGCCCGGAGTTTGGAAGTTGGCGGTGTGATACCCCCGTGCCTCGGAAAGCACGTTAAGCCGTTGGTCCTGCGCCTGATCTCTCTCCGGTCGTGTCGGATTGCCGTCCCATCGGACTATGAGAGTGAGGGAAGAGAGAGTGCACTTGTGTCTGCGCAAACACTTGTGCACTATAATATCTCCCGCGCCGATGGCTAGTCTCCGTTGAGATTGGCCGCCGTGGCCGAAAATACGGTCTGGAGGACTATTATGTGGAGGTCAGATAGGCAGTCGCTCCAAGTAAAATACTGGTATTCAGCTGCATCCGATTAGACTGGAAGCCGACCCCAGCATAGTTGGGAAAAGGCTAGGCAGATGATGATGATGTACGTGAGACTCCAACACTGGCTGGGCAGTATTTGAATAATACATTTACATAATAGATACACAACTTAAAAATGTGTTGTATTTACGCGCGAGATAGTATTTTGTAATTTGTATTTTAGCCAGCTCTGGTGACAGTTCACATCACCTAAGTTAGGTATCACGGTGAGATTTTTACAGAATACACTCCGCTGGATTGGCAACATTAGTTTACGAACCACTGATTCAACATATTAATTATTTATGTTCTGCCTATGTCTAGGAGGAATCAGTGGCAGTGCCGAGATGGAACGTGTATTGACTTTGACGGGAAGTGTGACGGCATAGTGAACTGTCCTGACAAAAGTGACGAGACCCACGCTCTGTGCAGGAAGACCAAGTAAGTCAGGAAATACAGGGAAAAACAGGGTGTAAGGGACAGCCCTCCGCAGACTAATGGGATCAATTCAGCATATCATACTAAGACGACCGGCACATGAAATTATTTCAGGAACGTTATGGGAATCCAGTAAACCCATTTGTTTTATTACTTCACATGCAATGTATCGTTACCGTGGCAAAACACACGTAGTCGCAGCTCGTGATTTATCAATGTAAATAATTCTGAGCTTCACGCGTCGCGTCGTTCCCTATAGTATTTTAACCATCCCTTGCTGATTTTTTTACTTTAGCTGTTTTATTTACATATATTTATTTATTTATATATACTTTATTGTACACCACAAAAATATATAACGAAAGGAAAAAAAACAAACACTACAAAATATACAATGGGCGGCTTTATCGCTTTCCGCGATCTCTACATAAATGGAGTGCTGCGTACAGAGAATGTAATTTTACATTGAAATATAGGAAAAAAACTATTAAAAAAAATGAAAATTTTCCTGAGAAAATTTCCGGTGGAATATGATTCAAAATAAAAAGCTGTTAATTTGCGGAGGGCTGTTCCTTACACCCTGTATATTTCTTACTAGAGGTCTCGCGCACCAGACGTCAATGACTCCGGTAAGTCGTGACCGTCTAGTGGTATTGTATGGCCTTTGCGACCATTCGTATCGGTTGCTATGGGTTACCTAGTCGTTACGACCACTGGTCATGATCGTGGCCGTCTAGTGCACGAGGGACCGTCTAGTTACAGGGATTTTGATGAGCAAATATCAGTGTATTTTAAAACTAGAGGCGCCACCTCTGAATCTGAGAAGAAAATTATGTGATCGAGCGTGTATGATTTTTTAAGTCCATATTTCCATAATTTGTGATACAGAAAATTCAGAAGAAACGGCATCGTTTTATCGTGTAGCTCAACCTTATATTTGGGAGCTCAACAACCCGACACAACAAAAAAAAAATGCAGAATATTTCCAGCAGTTCATTAGCAATTCCACTCATTTGACACAAAAGGTGACATTAGCTGAATCTTAGATTATACTCAATTCAATTCATAATCGAATAATATTTGTTGTAAATATTGCTGCATAAAAATGACATAATAAAATATTTACCTAATAAATAACCGTAATTTTAATTTAACATAAAGCAATTTATAATTTGTGGACCATTTTACGAATCTTCATACAAAATTGTCAAAGCAAAACATGAATTGCACGATTAATATTATGAATTGTCAGCTTGTGACATTTTACGATGATTCATATTATTATCCTATTATGATTCTGCCAAAGTGGCCGGTTTAGACCCCGGCCTATGTCCCAGCAGTGGGAACATTATAGACTGTTCATGTACCACCAGCGTCAGGCACTAGTTGTCTGGCATTTTTGCTGAACTGGACCTTTTTGGCGCAGCCGTGAGGCACACTCCCCTGATAATGTCCTACACTTTTTATTTGTTGCTTTATTTTATTTTGTTATCTGCTGTACATATTATGTATATTGTGTGCCTTTTAGTCTGTGCTGAATAAATATATTTTCTTTTTTCTTTATGAATTCTGAATCGGGGTGCTAGTTGCCATAAACACATCGTTAACCTTACTTTCTTCCATAGCTGTCAGCCCAACTGGTTCAGATGCACGTACGGCGCCTGCGTGGATGGCACGGCTCCCTGCAACGGTATAGACGAATGCGCTGACCGGTCAGACGAACTACTGCCCAAGTGCCGGAACGAGACTGAAGAATCTCAGTAAGTTGGGCTTTGAATGGCTTTATCATCTGCCTACAATTGTTTGTTTTACTTATTTTTCGTTCTGTATGCGTTCAAAATTGTTCTGTAACCTGCTATATAGCCTACGGAGCCTACAATACGCCCAATTTAATGCCCCGTTCACGGTTCCGAGGGACGAACAAGCTACGGGGTCATTTCTTTAATTCTGACGGTGAAAAGACCACGGAAGTTGCAAATAACTTTTAACGGGTGTTTTTTTTAGGAGTTTGGTTTTTAAATTGGCATCACTGTGTCTAGTGGTTGTCAATTTGACAGTTGGCGGTATATTTGTGGTCAGTACGTTTTGCCATTTCACAATGGATAGACTTACTTCAGAACAACGCTGGCAAATTGTAAAAAATTAACATTAACATAACAAAATTAACATTCGAAGAGCGCATAATTTCGCGTAATAGACCTGTGAGTTGCCCTCCACGATCGTGTGATCTCACACCTATGGATTAGGTACTTTCTTTGGGGATATGTGAAGTGACACGTCTACTCAGACGTTGGACCACTTGGATGCCAACATTTGCCGCGTCATTGCCGATATACGGCCCCAGTTGCTCGAAAGGTGGTCGCAAATTGGACTTCCCGAGTACGCTTCATTCAGCCAGCCGTGGCGCCCATATGCCCGTATGCCCGAAATCATTTTTAAGCACTAATGGCATAAGAATATCTATAAAACCAATACCATGATAATGACAATTATTTTTAGGTGTTTCATTTCATTTTGAAGTTGTATACCTCTAAAAAAACAGCTTTTATATTGTAAATGCTTGATTCTTTTACAGAGGCCAATTTCGCTGTAAAGACGGCAGTACCATTCCTGCTTCGGACCTCTGTGACGGCAACCCGAACTGTCCGGATGGTTCAGACGAGGAAATTAGCGCATGCGCGGCTAAGACGTGTCCCTCGTACCTGTTCCAATGCGCATACGGCGCCTGTGTCGATCAAGGCTCTGATTGTAATGGGGTGAGTAGCTATCCTTGTTTTGGTAATGAAGGACAAATGTGGCAATTGTCAATGAAGAAAAAATAAAGGAAAAGAAACCCTTAAAACCCTCGGATTGCGATTGAAAGTGTGTTATGCAATTAGGGTGCAGATAACTATGAAAGAAAGCAACTTTTTTTTTTCGGGTTCCCGTGCTATTACCTGTCGCCTATCGCAGAGACAGCAGTGTTGGCCCAGTGGTAACGACCGCGAGTTACGAGTTGTAGGCCGTAGGTTCGAACCCTGACAGACGCCTTACTTTGTGTAAATTATTTCATCACCACTGCTCTCAAAACGGTGAAGGAAAACATCCTGAGGAAACCTTAAAATTCGAAGACATGGGACATCTACCAATTCTTTGCCAAACATTTTGTGCGTAGCGTGGCCGTCAGTCGAAATGGCCTACATTTTCAAAAACAATTTGAAGCTAAGTAGGTACATCTGCTGTAGAGAGGCGCCTCAATTGAAACCATCAGAAACCGGTGGTTGGTCCACTAAGGCGTGATACAATAGAAGAAGTCTTCGTATGAGATGAATCATGATGTAAGAACAAAACATATTTTATTAACAGATAAACGAGTGTGCAGATGGATCTGACGAGTCTGATGAACTGTGCAACCGTCAGCTGCCGACGAACCCAACAGTTACTAACAGGTAAACAAAATATATGCCAGAAATCGATATTTTATACCTTTTTATCCTGCACGCGTAGCATGACCACCGTAGAAACGCAAGAAATAATGACAGATTTGGTAAGATTTCTAATCCACGATGTCAAAAAATAAGAGGAAATGTAATATTGTCTTCGTAGAGTAGAGATAGTGGTCATACTACACGTGCGGTTACCTTATTGTACAACGCGATATCGAGACAAACTTTGGAGAAACCAAAAATACTAAAAAAAAACATAATTTCAGGCCAACACAATCAGGCAAATGTATCCTGCCGCCATACCCAGAACACGGTACCTACGTAGTAGCAAACGCCCCATACGCGACACCTGGGCAAGGCTTCCCATCGCTAAACCTGAATGTCACCTGTCGACCAGGATACGGAGTTGTGGGGACTGATATCGTCTTCTGTCAGGATGGAACCTGGTCTAATTCTATTCCACAATGCGTCCGTAAGTATACACTGATAATATTTAAATTCCTTTGAATGCGTTGTTTAGAGTTATTGTTGACTTAAGCTAAGCTTTCGATAACATGTGTATGTACTACCTATGAAGGAAATACAAATGGTTTATAAAAGATATTAATTTTCCCGTACGCTGAGAATGCGTATCTATGTAGTATTTAAATCTACAAAAGTTTAAAAAATGAAGTCTGTTTTAGCAGTTTTAAGGTAACGTAAGGTGTTCTACAAGGAGCTATATTGGGCCCTATCTAATTCAATACATATGATATATGAGTCTGAAATTCTCATACCAAGAAATTTACCCTCTAGCTTGACTTCTGCATTCAAACTTAGTTTCCATTTGGCATAATAAAACATTGCTTATCCTCCAGGTTTCTGCAAGCTAGACAAAAACCCATCCGTGAACTTCCACTGCCTCGTCTCCGGCTCCATCGAGGGCCGCCGCGCCTGCAACGCTTACGAACCTTCGGGGACAGTCGTGAGGCCCGAATGTAACAGCCCGAACTACTACTCATCCTACACCCTCCCCTTCATGAGATGCATCGACGGAAGCTGGGACTACGTCGCGGTCTGCTCCCCAGGTTTGACCAGAAACGGAACAAATATCACTATATTGATCAAAGATACTGTTGAAGTGTATATCAATAACTTTTTGTACGCCAGTGGTGAGAAGTATCAAGCAGCTAATATCTCCATAGAAGTTGTTACTAAGAAAAATATTGACGATTTGAATAAGGTTGATGATATTACTTCTAATCCATTGGATTATGATATTAGTGAAGATGATTGGCGGATGGGGCCGGTACAGAAAGGCGGTACTGCTTCTAAGGCTACTATAAATAGTACAGGGATTAATTTTAATATTTACAACAGTAGCATAGTTTTTAATAAACAGTGATAGAGCAAGCTTCAACAAATATATCTATAGGTTTTAGAATAAAATGCAAATTGATGAATCTCAAAAGGGTAGAAGAGATAGTTTCTGTTTTAAATAGTGTTATAACACAGAATAGTACAGAAGGCGCACTCCGCATTTTAGGTATGAATAAAAAAAAAACGCCGCTGGCTCGTCTCGTCAGGCCAATTCAGGAAGTGTAAAGTAGTTAGAAGATATACGAGTTACGCGATATAAAGAGGCAACTTCTAGCTGAATATGACTGTAGAATTAGCGCTGCGTGACCTGAATTGCACTTTATTGTGCCGTAGTAGAGTCGCTTTTTATTTAAATGATTTTGCGGAGTGAACCATATAATCTTAGGTTATAATTTATAATTTGGATATGTATGAGTTCATTTGGGAAACATATAACAGACTACTACTAACCCAGTTATTGGAAGCTTATTCTTCTAGGAGTGTTTATGTAATGTAGGCCCTCGCTACATTACCTATAGGTAAACAACGTGAAAGAGTACAGATCAGGTAAAGCCTAGTTGAAAAATTATAATGTTATGAACACTAACAACAAAAACTCACATGTAGGAATGCATTTAAGTAGTTCCTTTACGCTCATAAGTTTATTTCTTGCCATAACAAGTATACGACTACATTTAATGTTTACTCCATTGGGATTATTTTATTAGGAATCGCAAACCATTGATTGTTGTAAGCATTTCCTCATATTCATCAACAACTCATCATGTACATTATCTGTCGATCTATTCTGTAAAAATCTTACGGTGAAAACTTAGGTGAAGTGAACTGTCACTGCCATAGCATCAGTAGGTATCGATGACAATGACAACTCACTCCACGTTCACTTCACCTAAGTTTTCATGGTAAGGTAGTGACAGAATCGCAATGCTGTAGTACTATTCTGCAAAAATCTCACGGTGAGACCTTAGTTGAAGTGAGCTGTCAATCCCTAGTATCAAGTGGAATGACAGCCAGTTATTATATTTCACCATCAAAATATTAAAACTAGCTGGTATATTATTTACCTAAATGTCACCGTGAAAACTTAGGTGAAGTGTGTCGTCCATCCCTAATTATGTAGATGGATTGACAGTTCACTTCAAGCTCACTGCACCTGAGATTTCAGACAAGCTTTACATTTCACCTTCTTTACAAATCTTACATCAAGACGATTCTGTTATGAGGACATATGAGGAGCTCGTGGCTACGTAATAACAGCCGCACGGGTCGATCCATGAGGTTAAGCTACGCTTGCCGGGGTTGGTCCATGGATGGGTGACCATCTTTAAATATCAAGACTCCTCCGTGCCTCGGTAACCACGTTAAGCCGTTGGTCCCGGCTGTCATTTGTGGATCTTTGACAGTCGTTACGGGTCGTCAGAAGCCCGAAAGTCTGACAACCAGTCTTATCAAGGGGTATCGTATTACCCAGGTACTGCGTTGTGGAGGTCAGATAGGCAGTCGCTCCATGTAAAATACTGGTATTCAGCTGCATCCGGTTAGACTGGAAGCCGATCCCAACATGGTTGGGAAAAGGCTAGGCAGATGATGATCAAGACGATTCTGTTATAGCTTCATCAGAGTTTAAAAGCAATAGATGTCGCCATTAATAAATGAGGTTAATCGAAAACAACCAAAGAATCTGTCAGTATTTACATCGATTTACATACAAACAAATAGACTTACTTACAAATAATTCCTATTTTTAAAGTTATTCAATAGAATTTACGATTTACTCAACGAAATACCTACATCGATTATTATTTTTTAAGAATTCACTACCTACTTATAATTTTATTGAATGCAGTAAAGTGGGTGATAGACGTGCGTACTCTTTACGTTCGCGACCTTACTCGGCTCGCCGTCGGTGACACACGTGAAGCTTGCTCAATATTTCATTGTCAAATTGGCTCGCGCGCGGACTTTATTTGTATCTGTTTTTAAACTAATTGTGCCTGTCGAAACCATCATCATCACTACCATTATTTTGCCCTTCACCCAATTTATATGTAGTCGGCGCTATTTAAATGTCCCTTTCTTCCATACTTGTCTATTAGCCGCCATCTCGACGTCGTTACTCCCTTTCTAGCCATATCATCTTTCACACATTCCATCCATCGGTTCTTTGGTTTTCCTTTACTCGTATAGCCAATAGCCTTCCATATTCATACTCAAATCTTTCCTGACGACATTTCCCTCATTCCTCTGCATCACGTCATGTCCTTTTAGACACCAAAATGCTAAAATAATGTTGTATTTATTATTCAAACATGATTCGTATTTTCCCTAGGCGATCGCCGTTGTCATATGTGGGTATTACACTATCATATCTGTGATTATAGATCAAACATATAATGAATTTGTAAAATAGGCATAATAAAGGTATATCCCCCTACAATATCATATTAAATCATTTCCCTATCTACGAAGCTCACAAATTACCTACCCATAATTTATGTCTATTTTACAATTTCATTATCTTTGATCATAGATATAAGATCATAGATATAATAGTGTAATACCCCCCATAGACACGGGGTTAACACTGCGTCGATCGTGTAGTGTAATGACACCTTTATTTTTCTTGCGATCATTGCTTAGATTCATAGAATCACAAATCACAGCTACGAGTATTAGATAATTATGTAAATAGTTTAAACACGTTAGTAAATAGCCTTGTTATTGAGTTGTTTAATGTAATAATGTGACTAATTTGACAGATGCAAATGTAAATGTCAAACTCCAAATTGAAAAAACAAACAACAATCGCTTGAAATGTCAAATTAGTATATGAGATTATAAACAGACTTTAGTAAAATGTTATAATATGTATGTTAACAGGATGGAAATCACTTATTATTGTTATACTCATTATTTTTGCAATAAAATAATTTATATTTCAATTATTATGTTGTTTAATTTAACCTGATCCTCCATCCTTTTAATATACCTTACTAGATAATAAAAACACATAAAAACATGGTTAGCAGAAAATAGTTTTGATTAGTAAAGGAAAAATGAACAAAAAAATACAGGGGGCCTAAAACGGCCACATTAGCAATTCCTCTAAAAGCAATTCATTTCCTGAATTTCCAGCCGTCATTAACAATTCCTCTAATTTGACACAAAAGCAATACATAATTTGTGTGAACCATTTTACGAATCTCCATTAAATTATTTCGTATTATGAATCGCACGCAGATCATAATATTATGAATTCAAACTCATATTATATTTTCCTATTATGTCTCAGCCAAAGTGGCTGTTTTAAACCCCTGATATAATAAACATGTTACACAATTTATTTACACAATTATTTTATTACAGAACTAACTATTTACACTTAAAACAAAATGAAAATGACAAAACAAACTCAGAGGTCGCAGTCTCTTTTAAAGTCCAGACATAATCTTGGTCAGGCCATATGAGGACCATGTAGATTAGCGTCTGGAATGGTCTTTTCAAGGAAGAACCACACAGATTTGAGTGGACCAGTCCAGTCAGTACAAGCATTTGTCAGTAATGGTGGAGCTCAACTTAGAACTTAAGGAACAAAGACACACAGTCCACATTTGGGACATTTGGGTAGGCCGCATAAAGTACTCAACTGCCAGAACATCGTTAAACCTAACAGATTTGATGGACTCCATGTCTGAAATAAAGAATTTGAATTTGAAGTAATATTATAAATGCGAAAGTGAGTTTGTTTGTTTGTTACGCTTTCAAGCTAAAACGGCTGAATAGATTTGGATGAAATTTGGCACAGGGGTAGACCAAGACCTGGAATAGGACATAGGATACTTTTTATCCCAATACTCCAACGGGATCGAGACTTAGGCGGGTGAAACCGCGGGGTGGAGCTAGTACGAAAATTACAAATAAAACAAAAATCCACATAGTTCTCACATTCACAATAATTAAATTAATATAATGACATGGCAAAATGATGGATGAGAATGATGGCAGATGATGATAATACTTTACAAAGTAATCATGACATTTTGTATACAGGGTTAATAGCGTAAATAAAACCAGCTGTTCCCTTCATTTATGTTCGCATAGCTCGTCAAAATGTAGGGAACAGCTGATTTTTTTATGAGTACAATTACCCCTTAATAGGATTAAAACGTTGAAAATTTCATCCATGTCAATTTCACAAAGCTGCAGCTCGATCCCAAGCTTTTTTTTAAAACAAATTAACGTGCAATTCAACTTCTGCATATGATTTGCACGGAGAGGCTACGCACGTACGCTGCGCGGTTCATTTGTTTGCCAGCTACACCTATAACCCAATGCACCTTCTTCTCAGAATGTGGCCGAGTAACTCCTGATGGCGTGGACCTCATCATTGACGGCAGACCAGCCAAGCGAGGAGAGCTGCCGTGGCACGTGGGTATCTACCGGAAGACCACAAATCCTTACATGCAGATTTGTGGAGGAACACTCATTTCCAACAAGGTTGTTATATCAGGTAAGTCCATCTGCCTCATCATCGTTTTAGCCAAAAGACGTCCACTGCTGGACATAGGCCTCCCCCAAACACCGCCACTTCGACCGGGTCTGTGCTTCTCGCATCCAGCGCATTCCCGCGGCCTTCACCAGGTCATCGGTCCACCTTGTGGGGGCCTTCCAATGCTACGTATTCCGGTACGCGGTCGCAACTTCAGAACCTTTCGGCCCCATCGGCCATCTGTTCTGCGAGCAATGTGTCCTGCCCACTGCCACTTAAGTTTGGCAATACTTTGGGCTATGTCGGTTACCTTGGTTCTCCTACGGATCTCTTCATTTCTGATTCCAGTCCATCTGCCTATATGGTGTCAAACTCAAACTGAAAGGATTTATTTTAAGTAAACTAATGACAGGCACTTTTGAACTGTCAAGGGGTCGGTCATTCTCAAAAGTGAAGCTAGTTGCCCATTCGAAAGCGTAGTACTTAGGTTCCTATGGAGAAGAACGGGCAAGAAATTCCACGGACAATCTTATAAATCAAAATATTGTTGTATAAAGTTCACTGCTACGTTGGATTGCACGGAGAGGATTGCCGTAGTATGTTTTTTATTCCCAACCGGGAAGCTGTTTGCCTTGCATCTCACCTGATGGTAAGTGATAATCAGGCCGAAGGTGGAAGCGAGCTTCACCCGGAATCCTTACAGAGGAACTGGCTATCTTACCTCTAACTGCCGAAACACAGCAATGCTGTTAACATTGTTGTAATGGCGACAGACTTAGATAAGATGGTGTTAGCTAGCCAAGCGGACTTAGAACAAACCCTACCACCAACCAAACCGAACAGAAAGTTTTGCCCCCGCTGGGAATTGAACCAGGGTCCTCTGGGTCTGAGACAGGTGGATTAACCACTAGATCATAAATGACCTTGAAACTTTAATAAGAATTTATTGATTCCAGCTGCCCATTGCTTCTGGAACGACGTAAGTAAGCAACAGGCTGCTTCCCTGTACGCGGTGGCAATCGGCAAGATCTACCGCCCTTGGAACAACGACAGAGATGTGGACGCGCAGAAGTCTGATGTAAGCTTCTCCTTCTTGTCTCCACGTCCTCCTGGGACCCTAAGACGGCCACATTAAGAAATTCCTCTTAAAAGCAATTCATTTCCTGAATTCCCATCAGATCATTAGTACTTCCTCTAATTTGACACTACATGGTAACACTTATTAGCTGAATCTTATGTACTCAATTCAATTCGTATTCGAATCATATTTGGTGTAAATAATGCTGCATGAAAATGACGTACTTAATTAACAAAATGACCGTAATTTAAGTTACTATTTATTTAGTTTGACGTTATTTAATTTTAATTTAACACTAAACTTCAATAAAGTAATTCAATATTTGTGGACCATTTTACGAATCTCCATCCAAAACTGTCACGTACCGATTAATTGCATAATATGAATTGCACGCAGATATTATTATGAATGGTCAATTTGTGACATTTTACGATGATTCATAATATTATTATCCTAATAAGATTCTGCTAAAGTGGCCGTTTTGGGTCCCCTGACCATATCATAATCTGCCCTACCAGTGCTGGGATACAGATGTCCTTTCTGTGATAGTGGCCGGCCATAATCTGTGGTGTGTGTCTGTATGTATGTCTTCAATTTTTTTAAACCGGCATGTCCTTGAACCAAAAATTTGAAGTCATATGACATCAACCAACCGGCACTGTGACTGTGCCCACGATATGTTGCAGCCCACTCCCTCTTTCAGAGAGTAGGCCTGAGTCCCACCAGTGGGAATATTATAGGCTGATTATGCTTAGGTATGCTTGTGTTTATGTTCAACAGGTCAAAGAAATAAAAATCCCGGTTCGTTTCCAAGGCAGTGCAGCGAACTTCCAAGATGACATAGCAATGCTGATCCTGGAGACTGCCTTCGTGTACAAAACGTTTGTCAGACCGGTCTGCTTGGATTTTGAAGTTAACTTCGACAGGAGACAGCTGCAGCCAGGACATTTGGGGAAGGTAAGGGACACTTCACACTTTACACCAATAGCTTTTATCATGACTGATGAAATGTGGGATCTACGATTTGTTCGAACCGGGGCAGAAACTTGATAGTGGCGCCCAACTTTTCCAGCGTTTGAGATAAAAAAAAATTGTGTAAGGAATATGTGGGCACACAGTTTTTGCATGCGGCAGACGTGTCCTGCCCAGTTCCATTTAAGTTGGGCACCCCTTTGAGCCACGTCAGCTATCTTTGTTTTGGAACGCAGTATTGGGAGGCCTTTTTCCAGGAGTAGGACAGAGCAAGTTAGGAAAAAAAAAAGTCTTCGAAAAATGCTTGGGTGGACTTCCCCGACTTTGGTGACATAAGTACTTTTTCGTTGGCCTAAAATATTCCTCCCAGACACGAAACATCATCAAGGTACCTAAATTTTTCAACTTTGAAAAACAGCTGAAGGAATGGTCGTAGAGATTCGGCACCATTGTAAAAAAATATTAGGAGGACTTCCCCGACATATTTTTTTTCGCTGGCACTTTGGGTTATGGACCCAATATGAATGGTCTCCTTTACCAAAATCTAAAATAGGTGGTATTTTTTGTGATCAGAACAATAACATAATACCTAATTACTGTGTAGCCCCTCCCCATTTTTTAGATGAGACGGGGATTCCCATGGCAAAGACATCACGCATGCGTTCAAAAATCGACTTCCGATAGCAGCGCATTTCGGAATGAACCCTTAGGATGTGTTCACTAATGAATACTTGATAGACTAACGTCCGCTGGATATGAGAAGTTATTTTTTTCAATCGTTGTATAATGATTTTGATGGTTGATGATTTTGGTGCTCCCTGAACACTGTCGCCTGTGGCGGGTGCCCTGGTTTGCCCCCCCTATATCCGGGGCTGTGTACTATAGGTACACTTCTGCCTAACCCTTTGGGGAATACAGGCGTGACGTTATATTGATAACTACTTCATCATCATCATCATCAGCTTAGCCTTTTCCCAACTGTGTTGACGTTGGCTTCCAGTCTAACCGAATGCAGCTAAATACCAGTAGTTTACATGTAACGACTGCCTATCTGGCCTAAAACAGCCACATTAGAAATTCCTCTAAAAGCAATTCATTTCCTGAAGCCCCAGCTGTCATTAACAATTCCTATAATTTGACACAAAAGCAATTCATAATTTGTGGACCATTTTACGAATCTCCATAGAAAACTGTCAAACAGATGAATTATTTCATAAATGAATTGCCCGCAGATCATATTGAATTGTCAGTTTGTGACATTTTACGATGATTCATAACATTTTCCTATTATGATTCTACCAAAGTTAACGTTTTATGCCTCCGGACCTGCACAAGCCAGCTACTTTGTAACATGATTTTAATTCCCTCGTAGGTGGCTGGTTGGGGCCTAACAGCAGAAAACGGGCAGGCGTCTCAGTTCCTCAAGGTCGTGGAACTGCCCTACGTGGACATTGAACAATGCATCACAGCATCTCCACCTGGCTTCAGAGAATACATCACCAGCGATAAGATTTGCGCAGGATATGGGAATGGTGAGTCTATCAAGCACTTCTTCGCGTGTCCAAGGCAATCTCTAAATAGAGCCAGCCCAGACTTAATGATTGATTGATGATAATTAATGATAGGCAGATTATTAGGCATTTTATGTCAAAAATTGCAAATAAAAGAATGTGAAAACGCCGTGGTAAACTAAGATAGATTTTTTTTTAAAGGGCTCCCATTAAGTTTTCAAGAAAAAAAAAAATCGTTCGAAAACTATCAAGAATCGCGGAACATACATGGGGTATTATTGGGTAACCCTGGGCATTTTATGACGTCACTATTTGGGCCATTTTGTATATCTGTGCCGTATGATGGATATACTTGCGCAAGCAAAACTGTCAAACATGTACGTGTGGTTGGGGCTTATTACATTGTTACATACATAAAATGAGTTTGAAAAATTCTTCTGCTCTAAAAAACGCAATGAATGTTGTTGACCATAATGCAGACTTGTGACTGACTCTTTGCATCTTGTCCCCCCAGGTACGGCGCTCTGCAAAGGCGACAGCGGTGGCGGGCTAGCGTTTCCCGAGACCGAACGAGGCACAGAACGCTACTTCCTCAGAGGCATTGTTTCCACGGCTGCGAATAATGAAAACCTTTGTAATAGCTACACGCTCACTACATTTACGCAAATAAGTAAACATGAACATTTTGTTAAAGAGTACCTTTAGGTTAAACCTAAGTTTAATTTCAGTTCTAAGTGACATGACAATAACAAATGGTTGTGATTTGTAATGAATTTTATGATGAAATATAATCATGTTTTGATATTTTTATATTTACATGTTGTACACCCTGCATAAGCCCACCCCTCTTCACCGCTTATTTATAAGAGAGGTCAGGTAATGCAGAGTACCTACCTACTGACCGTTCCTTGAGTTTTTTTTTTGCTCATCTCAATATTCTAAACAGATTCATGTTTCCCAAAAAATGGGGAAAATTTATGAGAATGGTAAGTATTTACTTAATGTCAGCTGATTATTGGCAGATAACATTTTTGATTGACACAAACGTGACTTGAGTGATGTTTCAGAACTTACTAAACCACATGATCAGCGATGTATTAAAATATTTAGTTTATCAAGTAATTTTTTACAAATAATTGCTTTTTAGACTTCTTTGGTTTGCTTGAAGCTCTACTTTACAGTGCAATACTATCAAAAAACAGCATCGTGTACGCTACAAATAACATTAAAATATCAGTACGGGCAGAACTTAACGAGTCATCCATCATTCCCTTGCCCTATTCCCACTACACGGTATTGAAGCATGATTTACACGATGCAAGTTTCTTGCCTGTGTCATACAATAAAATTAAAACAACAAATGACTTGCGACTACCCAAAGTCAACCAATTGCAAGTCTAGCAACAGTAACCTAATGATAAACAATCGTTGCTAAGTTACTGTTGCGATAGTAACGTTAGCATATGGAGAAATATTAAAGTCATTTCGACAAGTTCGAAAGTAACGTCTCTGACATCGATCTTTCAACTGTCACTGTCTTCAGTTAGTTTTCAGAAGAATTAATGAGCTATGATTCAAAGGAGGCCGGTCTCAAAATAGATTGGATTTGTATTTATTTTTATCATTGCGAACTTATTAGTCAACCTCTATGGATAAGACTATTTCCGATTAAAAGTAATTTATTTGTCATTTTGTTTACGAGCGTGCGATTTGAGTACGTGTTTAATCGTGTAATCTCGTGAATGTATGAAACTGCAAAATTGAAAAGTTTGAAGGTGGCTCATCAATTAAAGTCCGTGAAAGTACATACTATACTTTTCATTTTTATATTGACTATTGAAAATAGTAATAAATTAATAATAGTTGAAATTAGTAACAATTACACATCACTATTGCTATTCGCGCTGTCAAAAAAATGTCAATGTCAATCAGTGTCAGATACTGTCAACAGCGGGTTTTAGGTAAAATTCCATTTAAAAAAAATATTGTTTTCAAATGGAAATGTGAAAATTATATGAGAGAAATGGAGGAAAATAAAGTAGAAACAAACGTTGCGAGTGAGCGCAAGTTTCCGACGAGAAAAATCGCTAGATTCTGTCTCATCGCTATAATCGGTAAGTTTAAGCTTTTTACCTGTTTTTACTAAGCTTTATGCTAAATAAATAGGATATGTTAATATTATAGACTCTTCGAATCCGTTGACCATGCAAATTCGATCATTGAAATAAGAAAACACACCCTATTAAAAGAATTTTGAAAAAAATTCAAATCATGTTTTTTTGCCTGATTGGTGTTAAAAATTAAATTACTTATAAAGTCACTTGGATTGGCTACGCTTATTAACTTTCTACGGAATCAAATAATTTTCATTACAGGCATGTTTTTGATAAGAATCCTTGTGACTTGTGATAATTAAACTCCATTGTTTCATCATGGTAAGGATATTATTAGACTGACTTATGACTGCCTCGTGGTCGCAAGAGAATCCACACAGGAATCGATCCCATCGTACTGCTGAGCATGAGGCTCTGGGTTTGATTTCCAGGTTGGGCGCTGGATTTGTGCCTGATTGTTGGCAATAGGCTCGCCCCCTTTTAATAATAATAATAGTCCTTCAGACCGTATTTCGGCCATGGCGGCCAATCTCAACGGAGACTAACCATCAGCGCGGGAGATATTATAGTGCAGGTGTGTGTGCGCAGACACAGGCGCACTCTCTCAAACCTCACTCACATAGTCCGATGGGACGGCAATCCGACACGACCGGAGAGAGATCAGGCGCACCCTATTACATGGGACTTTAACATAACTGGCGAAATTGTTTGTGTACTATAGGTACAGCCTTCAATCCTTCGGGGACACAAGCTGTTATGTTATGATTTAGGGATATGAGGAACAGGGTGTAAAGTTCACTTATCCTCTATAGAAAAGGGTGGTTGCCCGTCAGACACAACACCTGTCTGGTTGGAGGATTCTCTCTCTTCTATAGAGGATGCGTGAACTTTACACCCTGTTCCTCATGACCCTAAAATGCAAGCCACTTTTTTATAAACACAAATATAAGAATCAGAACCACAAAGTTAGTCACCACATAAATAAATTCATCATCATCTGCCTAGCCTTTTCCCAACCATGTTGAGGTCGGCTTCCAGTCTAACCGGATGCAGCTGAATACCAGTATTTTACATGGAGCGACTGCCTATCTGACCTCCACAACCCAGTAACTGAATAATACGATACCCCTTGTTAAGACTGGTTGTCAGACTTTCGGGCTTCTGATGACCCGTAATAACTGTCAAAGATCTACAAATGACAGCCGGGACGATGGCTTAACGGGCTTTCCGAGGCACGGAGGAGTCTCAATATGTAAAGATGGTCACCCATCCACGAACCAACCCCGGCAGGCGTAGCTTAACCTGATGGATCGACCCGTGCGGCTGTTATTACTTAGCCACGAGCTCCTGGGTTAATATGTGCATTCTCTTGTTTGCCCAGCTACCTGCCTTTACCAGGTATAATTCAAGCTGTGACCGTAATTTACCTTGTAAGTCAGTGCCATTATGATATAACCAGTGATAGCGTAGTGGTGTGACCGTCAGACTGCCAAGTCATAGGTCTCAAGTTCGAACCCACCCAAGGGCACCTATAGGAAGTCTATGGTCTTAAAATTACTTGGTAAATCTCTCAGTATTGTGCGTACAAAGTAACTTGTGCAGTTGAAATGTATGGGAGAACATGTTTTTCAACTACAATGTGAAGTTTGTTCTTGGGATAAATTCATCCCAACTACGAAACTCTTCTGCACGCAATTTGCCGGTTTTTTATTTCAATTTTATCCCAGATACAAAGGAGATCATTAATTTTAGGCTAAATTATGAAAGAGCCGGCCAAATAAAAAAAAATGTTATAATCCGTTAGAACATGTTATTCTCTTCACTTTTCACTATTGGGCCAAACCTGTACGGCAATTCCCTGAACTGTTATACGATTTTGAAAAATACTGTTTTCAGTATATTTTGTAGTTAAAATAATAATAAAAACTTTTTACAAAAAAAAAACAACCGACTTCAAAAAACAGACACAAAAAAAGTGAAAAATAACTTTAATTTCGGAAGTCGGTGTCTGCTTTTCAATTTTCGTTTTTTGCCACCGACTTCCGAAATTAAAGTTATTTTTCACTTTTTTTGTGTCTGTTTTTTGAAGTCGGTTGTTTTTTTTTTGTAAAAAGTTTTTATTTTTCACTTTTTAGTTGTGGTACCTACCTCACACAAATTCGTATACCGTTATCTGCTATGTAAATAACAGTGACGGAGTGAAATAATTATATCATCTACATAGCAAAGTGGAAAAAAACGTAATTGAAGCTAACTCAAAAACTACGCAAGCAAAATTAATAAAATTTATATGGGACCACCTCTGAAGCATGAGCTACCAAACAAAAAAAGAATCATCAAAATCGATTCATAATTGGCGGAGTAATCGAGTAACATACAAACAAAAAAAAAAAAACATACAGACGAATTGAGAACCTCCTCCTTTTTGAAGAAGTCGGTTAAAAATGAATCGGATTAAAGTAACTTGTAAATTAAAGTAGCTTGTAGTAATAAAAAATGAATGGAAAAACGTACTCTTTCGGAATATATCTTTAGTCCAAAAATGTATGGACGGTTCATGATCTCTTTTGACATTGATTTTATTTTACTACTTTGTTGGCGTGATTTATATATATACCCATACCAAATTACAGCTTTCTAGTACTAAGGCCCGTATTACAGAAGGAAACTCATGTATTGATCTCTGTTTAAAACTAGTTTTAAGTCCGCTTTTAATTTTAGAACGTTGCTCAAGCAAAGATTCATTGATCTTAGTTCAACTGAGTTTGGCTTTATTTTAGATTGCTACTCAGTTACTCAATCGAACCCAAGCAGTGATCAAATCTGTAATCACCCAAGTGTGGTCGAGACCGCGCTTGAGCATAGATTGTCATGTCAAATTGTCAATATTTCTTCTGTTCCAATAGTGCAATGTCGAGTTCTGTTGATATTTTTTTAAATTAGGTACCTACTATCAAAATCATAATCGATACATTTGAAGAGGTAGATAATTATAATAACTTATTTAACGATAATTCTATTATAAGGTTGAACTTTTTCCAAAGTACTAAATTTATCTTCCGTCCTTGTATTTTAAAAGTGTTTAACCGATCGATTCCCAATGTGATGAGATGTGGATGAATGTGGGGATGATCCGTGAATACGGACCAAGAGTCTCTGAGCTAAGCCGCGGACAGACGGACATGGCGAAACTATAAGGGTTCCTAGTTGACTACGGAACCCTAAAAACGAACTTTTAACTGTTCTTATTTTTTCCAGCGCTGACTCTCGGTTATTTACACTATCGCTACGTCTCCTCCCTCTTTGAGAATGACCGCAACTTCTCCTACCTCTCCGAGTTAGAGAGAGAGATGTCTTTACGCACGGAGATGGGGTTCTACTACTCGTACTTTAAGACCGTGGTAGAAGAGAGGCCGTTCGTAGCCGGGATCTCTAAGTTAATGTACGACAAATTGGTGGAGTATCCGAAGGACGTGAACGCGTTTAATCGGTTTAATATTCATCCAGAGGTGAGTTTTGAGTTTTATTTTCTTAGGCTTGAATTCCTCTGATGCTGATGTCGGTCGCGTACATCGGTAACGCGTGCGTATATACAGCACCATACTGCGACGTCTGGCGCGTACTACGTTGCTACGCGTAGGTACGCGACCGACATCAGCGTATGAGGAATTCAGGCCTTAGCGCGTTTGACCATCGCACGAGAACGAGATGACGGCGCCGAAGTGGCGATACATGCATTTACTAATTTACCCCCTCACTGTTATTTTAATAGCAGGTAGTGGTATTCGAATTTGTGGGGGGTAGGTACCACATCTAAAAAGTTTAAAATAAAAACTTTTTACGAAAACAAAAACCGACTTCCAAAAAAACACAAAAATACCTTTAATTTTGGAAGACTGTGGAAAAAAACCAATACAAATAAAAATAAAAAAATTAAATTATTTATTTTATTAATTTAATTATTTCTTTCTCTTTTCTCCTTTCGCAGGTCTGCTGGAAGAAATTTCTTAAGAAATATGCAGTACCTTTGTACTCATATTTTAATTATTTCGCATCTATTTTGTATTTTAGTGTGTGTACATAAATAATAAAATAAATAAAATAAAAATCCGGAGTCACACGTAATCAGTTCTATTTATAACACGCGTGACTCCGGATTTTTAATTTGTCCGTCTGTGATGTCTTGTTTATGCCTTTTTTGTCGTTTTTTTTTAAGATGGATCAGAGCTAATTATTACATCTGAAACCGTTTCCAGGTCATGATTGCGGCGGTATACCGGTACTTCGAGCCCTATTTAAACACAACAACTCATCGTAAATGCCACATGGTGGACAGGGGCGAAGGCCTAGCTCCTGTTGAAAGCTGTGTAGGGCTCGGGCAGCCTATATTCTTCTATTTGGAGGCCGTGTGGTGGCTAGCGGGGCTGACGGTGGCAGCCCTGTTCCTGCATGCTGCTGCGTTGAGGTAAATATCTATATATATTATAAATTAAAGTCGCTTTTTGTGTTTGTCTGTATGTCCGCGTTGTTCTTCTAATTTTGATGAGGTTTTTTACTATCGTTTAGAAAATATACAGGGTGTAAGGGTGAATACCGTTGTCACTCAAACCATGGGTAGTTGACTCAAATATAAAAATAAATGACCGAGTCACAACAAAAAAAAAACGTTATTTTCATTTAAAGATTTTAAAAAGTTTCTATCCGACACCGTGCTCGCTAGCGAAACAGCTGACTGACTGTGGGAGGGGTCCCGCTCGCGGCCGGCCAACTCACGTCTCGCACCTCCCGCCCGTGTTGAGACGCAAGTTCGTTGCCCTAGCCGCTAGCGCATAGGGTGAAAGGGAAAATACTTTAGTAGTAAAATGTAGATTTTCTTTAAAAAAAATATATTTGTAATTTTCCATTTATTTAACGTCCTATAAACGAAACTAAACCACTGGTTTCAACGATAACGGTGTTTACCCTAACACCCTGTACAATATTTTTTTTTCCAGCCAAAGCTTGTTAGGCGGTTTACTAGCAGTGACCCAGTATTTTGCGAATCATTGGGAATGTACACGTGTACAGTGGGCCCCCAACGAACGCGAGAACTTCGCGGCCCCGCTATTGTTGCTTCAGACATGGCTTGTATCTATGCAGCTGAGGGATAAGACTCGCAGGACTACTTTCCAATTGCAGGTAGGTTTCCCATACTAATATTATAAATTCGAAAGTAACTCTGTCTGTCTGTATGTTACATTTTCACGCCTAAACCCTTGAACGGATTTCGATAAAATTTGCCAAGGAGATAGATGGCATTCCGAGGAAAGACATAGACTACTTTTTATCGACATCAAACGCGGGTGAAGCCGCAGGTGGAAGCTAGTACAATATCCTTCCTTACATATTAAACAAAGTCCTTCGCCGCATCTGT
The DNA here is from genome assembly GCA_947363905.1 of Lithophane semibrunnea. Lineage (NCBI taxonomy): Eukaryota > Metazoa > Arthropoda > Insecta > Lepidoptera > Noctuidae > Lithophane > Lithophane semibrunnea. The sequence goes on along the minus strand of OX376214.1, from coordinate 8,348,777 downwards.
CTGTCGTCCTGTTAGCGATAAACTCAAAAGCTACTGCACCGATTTTCATGCTGTTTTCACCAATGGATAGAGTGGTTCTCGAGGAAGGATTTAGTATATAATAACCGACATCTGCGCGGGCGAAGCCGCGGGCTTCAGCTAGTAATTTATAAAACTAAAATCCAACGACAACGAAAAATCTCATGTCAGGTCTTTGATGCGTATTTCGCATATGGCTTTAGGGGTATGAGGAACAGGGTGTAAAGTTCACTCATCCTCTATAAAAAAGGAAGAATCCTCGTGTCTGGCGGGCAACTGCCCAATGATTGATGTCGGGTTCTCGTATATTCGTCCACTGCACGGTTAACTTTAATTGCGCGATGCAGGATTTATGTGACGTCAGGTCTTTGATGCGTAGTTCGCATGTGGCGATGTAGATGACGCCACAATTTTCATAAATTACACATTAATAAAATGGCCGCTACAGAATAATTTTATAAAACATATGTTTCTCTTGTTTCAGGTGTCAATATTCATACTGAACTGCCTCTGTCTGTTATTCTGGCAATTCAGTCAATTCATATTCCTCACACAGACGGCCATTTTCTTCGTTATGGAACAATTCCGAATAATCGACATTAAAGCTCTCTGCATCTTCCTTCATTCACATTTCTGCGGTCTCCACATGGCAGTACTATTATTACAAGGGAATGACATGCTAAAATCGTCCTTATACGCGTCTTTCTTCGTCATAGTCTCAGCGTACTGTTTGTTCTTCAGTTCTTTACGCGTTAAGGTTCATAATCGCGTGGATTTGTTTGTGGAGATGTTTCTGATTTTCTTAAGGATTTCTATTGTTGTTTTAGCAGCATTTTATTTGAAAAAGTTGATTAGTAACTTTTTAGAAGTTGAGGAAGATAGCCATGTGTGGGATCTTTTGTATTCAAAATTCACGAATTTTAAAACTTTTCATACTTTAATTTATACTTGCACACCGGTCTTCGACTTCCTGCCTTGGAGTTCAGTTAAAAAACTATTCAAATCATTTTTAATACCATTCGCTATTCTAAGCATTCTAAATGTATGCAACCGCTGGATCACCGACGCGGTAGAAGACTGTAGAAAAGAGATAGACAACCGAACGCGAACGATAGAAAAGGACGGCAATACATCTGATGAGTCCGACTCTGGTGTTGAAAATTCTGACAACAAACTTCGACAACGGAAGCCTGTTACGGATTTGGACGTTATAGACAAGAAGATAAAGTCTAAATTTGAAAGCGAGGATAATGAAGATGGGGATGTATTTTTGATGTTTCTGCGTCGTTTAAGAGCGGAACCTGCAATATTTTATAATATATCACAAATGGTCGTTTTTGGTGTCATGGCGGCGTTGATAATGCGGCTAAAGTTTTTATTTACGACGCAATTATGTGTTGTCTCCTCTCTGATGATGAACACTAGTTATTATGCGTGAGTATTTTATATTATTTCTTATTATACAACGTGCCGCTACAATGGCGACATTAATTTAACACACTACGATTTCGCGTATTCGTTTTATGAAAATATTTGAATTTCATTAAACGTTATTATTTATTGATTTATTTTCAATTTTATAAATTACCATCTTGGAGCAACCTGTACTTAAAGAACTGTAGCGGAGAGGTCATTTGCCGGGGGCACGGATCATATGTAGTCGAATAGAAAGAAAGCCGCGAAATTTCTTAGAAATTATGCCGACAAAGGAACTTACCTATACAGTATGTAACAAAAACCCTGTCCGATCCATTAAAGGCGTATTCCTGGGTTAACATACGTACTATAAAAAATATATTTAAAAATGTAACTCATAAAAATCAAAAGATAATGATTATTTTATTTTTGCAAACCATGCGACATTCACACTAAATACGGCAAATTTTCATAAATTGACAACATTCCACTCACCGGGGAAATCTTTTTATTTTACCTATTTTTATTTCAAAGGATACCGCCCTACACTGGGCGCGCTGTCGGTGCTCTCTAGCGAGTCGCCGACTTGTCTGATGTAGCCGACTGGTTGCCTACCGTGCGATGCGGCGCGTGTCTGTACGCTTGTTGCTAGTCAGTCTTTCGTGAAGATTCCTTTCGATCGGACGTCCGTAATGTCATATTCCAATCGGGAATATTTTAATATGTTAATGTGCTTAGGCAAGGCCGATTGTAATTATGCAGCTGCGCGTAGAGATTATGAGGTGCGTTTTCACAGGCCAGGTGTGCCAGTACCGTCGGAGCGTGCGTTCCAACGTCTACATAACCGTGTGTTCACCACAGGCAGTGCTCATGGCCACGAGACACAGCGCGCTGATGCTGGAAGACCACGAGAGCGCAACCTGGATATCGAGGAACAAGTTTTGGATATGTTTGCGGCGGACGCCACGCAAAGCACACGCTCTGTTGCTCGACAACTAGACACTAATCACATGCTGGTTTGGAGAGTGCTGAAGGGAGATGGTCAGCACCCTTATCACTACCGGCGGGTTCAATCCCTTCTTCCCACTGATTACGAACCAAGAATGGAATTTTGTAATTGGATCTTAAGAAAAGTCGAAGAACATGAAGGTTTCTTGAATCGCGTGCTTTTCTCCGATGAATGCTCGTTTGTAAGAACAGGTGTATTCAACTGCCACAACGAACACATGTGGGCGCTCGAAAACCCGCTAGCTATGAAACCGAGTAATTTCCAACATCGTTGGCGTGTTAACGTGTGGGCTGGTATCCTCGGAGACCAGATTATTGGTCCATACTTTTTGAGGCCCACAATGAATGGTTCAAACTACCTGTCTTTCTTGAGTGAAGAGTTGGATCCTTTAATAGACCTCAATTTCCATCGCTCAATGTGGTTTCAACATGACGGCGCGCCTCCACATTTCTCGCGTGCGGTGCGCGAGTATTTAGATGCTCTGTTCCCGAGGCAATGGATTGGCCGGGGGGGACCAGTTTCGTGGCCAGCACGGTCTCCCGATCTTACGCCTCTGGACTTCTATTTATGGGGTCATGTCAAACAAATGGTTTTTAAAAAAGAGTGTGATTCGGAAATCGAAGTAAGAGCTCGGATTGTAGCAGCTTTCAATTTAATTAAATCAGACACAAGTGCGCTGCAAAGAGTACGTGACAATTTAATAAAAAGGTGTCGAATGTGTATCAGTGTTGGAGGTAGACATGTGGAGCATGATCGCCGAGGTATCCAACAACAACAAGTTACTGTTTTAATAAACTAATACCAAAATTCGGTAAGTACCTTTTTCTTAGCTCACTTGTGTCTGTTTTCATTTCTGTGCCAAAAGCACATTTTTAAAAAGCCCTTTTCTGGGCTACATTTATTTCAATTAATTGTTTCTTGATGAACAGAAATTGAAGTCAAGTTCACTATGCCTAAACGATATCAGCTCAAATCAGCTGATAACAACGCGTAGGCATAACGTAGGTTTATTTAGCTATAAGTTTGTTTGGCGGCAAGCGACAATGCAGGCGGGCGGCTCATGTCAAAGAATCATAAAAACCGTCCCGCTCGGGCGGCTTCAAATTGTAGAACATGAACACATGAAAACAAATACACACACACATGAACTTTATCGAGGATAAGTGTTGCCTTTGATAAGTTTATTTTTATTTTTTTAAATTAATTATTTTCATTGGGGAAAAATAATAATCTCAAAACCATGAAATGGTTACGTATATGGGCACACAATACTATACCAAATAATACCCTTAAGGATCCGACAGGGTTTTTGTTACATACTGTAGAACGTAAGCTTAGCGTAGGTAGCTTCATGAATGAATATTTTACACAGAGTGATCTCAAAATTTGTTTGAAAATTTAAATTTGTCAACTTACGAATTATTTTATTTTATTATAATTTTTATGTTTACTGGCCACTAGCCCTACCCATGTGTTAAATTAATGTCGCCATTGTAGCGGCACGATGTATACAGGGTGAAATTTTATTCGTTTTAATCCTCTTAAAGGGTCATTGCACTCATCATTATGAACAACTTTCACTATGGGACAAACACTGAAATTGCGAAAAAAAATCAGCTGTTCCGTACATTTTGACGAACAGCTCATTTTTTCTTCGCGATTTCAAGGTTCGTCTATTTTTGTCTATTTCAATACTAAGAAAACATTTTTTATCGATTTTCTCCTGAAATAAGAGTCCAATTAGAAAAAATCTCATAAAAAATATTTTGTAGGTTTTTGATAAAGGAATTAGATAGTTTTTTATTTATTTATAATATTGATTTTTCATAACGATTGACGCGTTACCATGTGAACGGTGTCTGAATGAATGATGAAATGACTAAAATTGATATGACTTGAGTTGCGCCATGTGAGTACCAATAGGGAATATGCATGTGATTCAAATAAGGGTCAAGTATTTTTTTTTATAAACTATATTACTTCAGAATTATGCCTGCATCAATATTTTGGAATAATAATATTTTTTTTTTTTAAAGTGTCAACAAACTGTGGGAAATTCAAATACTTGAAAAGCGACGCTATTGGTCAAAGCGGAAGTGACGTAACAGTCTATGACAAAATGTCTATGTGTTTTGTCCATTGACTTGACATTTATTGTTTGTTGTCATAGACTGTCACGTCACCACACGAAGCGCGCCAAATGGAGGGCGTTTAAATAGCCCGGATATTTTTTGTTTAAGTACTTTAAATTGCTATTTTGGTGTCAAATTTTTTTAAACTATTATTTGGCGAAGTAAACTATCGAATACAAATATTTAAAAAAATACATGCTTATTCCCTATTGAATCGGAGTTGGCAGCGCCCGTTGCTAACCAGTTTAGGTTGAGTTGCTGTCACCCCGTGTGAGAATGGCCTAAGTGAACCCTATTCAAAACCTCACCCTGTATATTTCCAGGTTGCCTCGGTCGTACAAGCGATTTCTGCCATTATTCTGGGTCGTGTGTATGTGTCCGTTGGCTTACGACTTATTCCAGAGCATGTCAGAGGAAATGGCAAATATTGGTGAGTCTAAAGTATTATTATTATTATCCGGTCCATATCCCAATTTAGTTGGATCGACGCAACATGTCTTCTTGTTGCAGTGATTTAAGGCATAAGCGTCAGGGTAGCCAGCGAAATTCGAATTCCGAATCCATCCCGTGGGAATATAGGGATAAAAAGTACCCTATGTCCTTCTCCAGGTCATGGTCTACCCATGTGCTAAATTTTATCCAAATCTGTTCAGCCGTTTTAGCGTGAAAACGTAAAAAACAAACTCACTTTCGCATTTATAATATTCTTTAGGATGATGATTAGGATTATCTGCCACGGCTTTTTCCAACTGTATTGGGGGTGGCTCCTTTTTTGACCTATACAAGTGTTTTTTTTAACCAATTTACAGAAATAAAATAATGTATTATTTAACACGATAATTATACCCCTTGGAAAGACTGGTTCTCATACTTTCGGGCTTCTGACTGAACTTAAAATTAAATCTTTTTTTTTTCAGGGGAATTCAGTGACATAAACCAGGAACAGCTACTAGAATGGATTCGAACCGACACACCCGTGGGGGCAGCATTCGCCGGCTCTATGCCGCTCCTAGCCACTATCATGCTGGTCACACGGCGCCCTATTGTGACGCACCCACATTACGAACACTTGGAGGCACGGTATGTACCTTATCACAGTGGGGGCAGCATTCGCCGGCTCTATCAGTCGGTCCTAGCCACTAACATGCTATATTTTAACCGAGAACAGTGTTCCGCGCCTTCGGAATGCGTGGCGGGAGGCAGTGTTGACGAATGAGCGGCCTGCGCTACCCCTCCGTCTCGCCGCGCACATACCAAAGATGCGGAACAGCGGTATCGATCTCACGGAACAGCGTCTCGAGCAAACTATCGGTCACCCATTTTAACTTATAATATTTGTCGTTACAGAGAACGTGCATACGCCGTCCACAAGATGTACGGACGGTTTCCGCCGCATGAATTGTACCAAGAGTTGACCAAACTGAAGGCGACCTACCTCGTGGTGGAGACTATGTACTGCTATGGGAGGAGCAGGTAAGTCGACATCGACTTGTCACGGAATAAAAATTGTTGTGTTACGACAGTTAGAAGTAAGATAGCCAGTTCCTCACAGACAGACAAATTAAAAATCCGGAGTCACACGTGCTATGGCATAAATCGAACAGATTACGTGTGACTCCGGATTTTTAATTTGTCTGTCTGTGGTGTCTTGTTTATACCTTTTTAGTCGTAGTTGGGTTTTAGTTTTTATTACTTTATTTTTTTTAAATTATTTTGGGGTTATAATATATATATTTTTGAAATATGCTCATTAAGCCCTTTCATTTGATACCCAACATGGTACGAGTAAACGACATTTTTTTTTTAGTTCCGGACTTTATGTCCTCTAGAGGGCGCCATTTTTAATTTAACGTGGCGACATATAGCCTATAACCAGCGAACGATCAAGACGCTTCCAACGATACCTCATTTGTCAAATTGTGATGAGTGGTTTAGAAGATAGGAGGGAACAGATGAACAGATGAACATCCATACATACATACTGGTCAAAATCATAACCCTCATTGTTTTTCGCCGTAGTCGGGTAAAAAGGAGTGTAATGTTCAGGGGTTCATTTTAATTTTTTTTTTTTCCTTTCAGCACGGGTTGTTCATTCAAAGACATCTGGGACGTCGAAGCCCCGTGGCTCAGTAATCGTCCATCAGTGTGTCATACTCTTCTGACACAATCGGTTGGACATTTCTACCCAGTTTTCAGAAATGACCATTACGCCGTGTTCAATGTTCACGACTACAGCGTCAGGTGAGTCTGTAGTTATGTGGCTGTAGGATTTGACTGACTCGAAAGACACAGATGAATACAGATGATTAACTCCGCATTTTAGGTATGAAGTGTCCATGCGTAACTGCCGCGCACTCCATACCATTGCGTACTGAGGGCCTAGACAAGTGACAATCGCTTCGAACGCGTTTCGTATTTCTACAACGATTTTCAACAGAATTGACATAAGCTTTTCGATAGCTTATGTCAGTGCTATACATTTTTGCCTTTTCCATCATCGTTATCACTGATAGAATGTCACTTTGTCTGAGGCCTCTAATATACACAGAGATTTCGAAGCACGCCGTTTCGTCCCTTTTCTATGAAGATAGAATACTGTTACTGTATGAATACTGTTGTGTACTTATTTATACTGTGTCCCAGCGAAGAAATTTTTCAACGATTATTTTAAAAAAATCTCCTACTTGGTGAAAATGCATGAAACAGCAGTTTAAAATATACTTTATGAAAATTGATTGTTTTTTAATCCGACTGCCCCAGGATGGAGGGTAATGATATACTCACTCACTGCTGCGTGCGAGGTTCGAAATCATACCTTTATCACAGATGAACACAGATAGATCATTCCGCAAAGTCATTTAAATAAAAAGCGACTCTTGCTACGACACAATAAAGTGCAATTCAGGTCGCACAGCGCTAATTACCTACAGTTATATTCACCTAGAAGTTGCCTCTCTTTCTATCGCGTAACTCTTATATCTTCTGACTACGTTACGCTCACTGAATAGGGAATATGCATGTATTTTTTTAATACTTTTATTCGATAGTTTACATCGTCATATAATAGTTTTAAAAAAAATCGACGGCAAAAAAGCAATTTACAGTACTTTAAATATTTTTTTAAAATATCCAACCGATCCGGGCTATTTAAAATTTTTTTAAAATATCCAACCGATCCGGGCTATTTAAACGCCCTCCATTTGGCGCGCTTGGTGTGATGACGTCACAGTCCGTAAAAACAAACAAGCAACTGTCAAGTCAACGTCAAACACTACTTTTTGTAGGAGCGTTTGACATTGACTTGACACTTGTTGATTGACTTGACATTGACATTTTGATTGTTATCCCGGATTCTTACGTCACATCCGCTCTTAGCTTTTCAAGTATTTGAATTACCCACAGTTATATTGGAGTTTTTTAAAATTAATTTCTCGCTCAAAAAGAAATTTTATTCAAAAATATTGATGGAGGCATAATTCTGAAGTAATATAGTTTATAAAAAAAAAATATTTGACCCATATTTGAATCACATGCATATTCCCTATTGGCGCGACAAGACGAGCCGCGTACTTGTAGCTTCATACCTAAAATGCGGAGAGCGCCTGGCCTGGTGCGGCCTGCTGGGGAGTTTGTTGCGCCACTTCTTCTTCCCAGCTAAAGCACTGGGAAGTGGTGAAGGGTGGGCGTTTTGGGGGACTGTCTTATGTAACTTTGACGTTTGAAAAGTGCTGATTCTCAACCTAGTTTGAATATATGACTTTCGATTTTTACCTTGTTATCAATATTTTTTCTTTATACAGTATGTTAACTAACAAAGGGCGTTCCCGTTAACCCGCAATAGTATGGCGTCCATACATAAAAGTAATCACATTTTTTTTTTTTTTAATTTTATAACATTACCACTCAAAAAAAAAGTTTTTATATAACTTATTTCAACGTAGAAAGACAAGTATGTGACAAGTATGCGTGTACAGCGTGTTTCTTTTCCGTATCAGTTTAATAGTTTTTGTGAAAAAATATATTACTAAAATATAAATTAAAAAAACTTTTTTTTTATGGTTATATTTTTTTTAAGCTTGTATAGACGCTATACTACTGCAGGTTAGCGGGAACGCCCTTCGTTAGATAACATACTGTATTATTACTATACTATTTATCTTCTCTCTTTTATCTTACAGATACATGCCCCGTAGCTTCGACACTTGACATCAACTAAAAACGCACAAACATACAAACGAGACTGACAAGCTAAGCATATGAAGTTGGTTATCCACTGCGTTTGCGCATCTACTTTGTTCGTGGTCATGGTGGCCGTTTTTAGGCAAACACAAAGTATATGCACGGTGCATTAACCATGCACGAACGTAGTGGATAGCCAGCTTTAGCTGTAAGGTGAACTCACCGGTTGTCGGCCGACTAATACCTGATATTGGAGGTTCACTGCCGGGCCGCAAAAATAATGCCACTATTTTTACATGTTCAGGGACATGTAATGTCTAGAAATGTGGAAATAATACTATTGATACCCGGTTTCTGATTGGCTAATCAACTCTGTATGAAGCGGACTGTCACATTCATGTCAAATTATTTGATTTTCACAGTTATTTTACCTCTGACCTGTACCACAAAGGCCGTTTGTCCACCGCCGCCGTCACCGAGCACGTGACCTGTTCGCCCGGCTTTTGTTTTATCTGTCACTAGCTTTAACCCGCATTTAAAGAAAGAAAGAAAAATTGTTTATTCTGCACATTTTTTCTGCATTTCGGGGATTTTAATTTTTTTTTTTAGATTTTTATTACACATAATAAACAGACAAGAAGAAAAGAACAGTTGTACAAAGATGATTTTAATTGATATTCTTAATGGCACCTCTTTAGGTCATGAACTATCCGAATATAAAAAATACTTGGCCTATGTCTTACGGGAGAGGCGTGAAAATTGATTCGCTGTTACAATGAATAGTAAATGCCTAGTTCGGCACACGATCGCCGTCACCTACGTCACGTTCGGTTTGAATAGTCTCGTTTTCTCGGTGACATCCCGGTGACTGCTGAGGTGGACAAACGCCGTAACTAAAATAAATTTGATTATTATCAATTTGATTTTGACAGTCATGAAAAATCAGAGGTAAAATAATTGTGAGGGAGTTAAAATAAGACAATTTTAACAGGGGGCCAAAAACGGCCACATTAGCAATTCCTCTAAAAGCAATTCATTTCCTGAATTCCCAGCAGATCATTAGCAATTCCTCTAATTTGACACAAATGGGGACACAATAGCTGAATCATATGTACTCAATTAAATTTATAATTGGTGTAAATATTGCTGCATGAAAATGACTTACTTATTAATAAAATAACCGTAATTTTAATTAATTAATTTTAATTTAACATTAAACTTCAATAAAGCAATTCAAAATTTGTGGACCATTTTACGAATCTCCATACAAAACTATCAAATAGATGAATTGCGTAATATGAATTGCACGCAGATCATATTATGAATTGCCAGTTTATGACATTTTGCGATGATTTTAAATTTTATCCTGTTAAGCTTCTGCCAAAGTTGCCGTTTTAGGCCCTCAGGTAAAATAAGTTTGACAGTCTGTATCAAATCAAATATTTTTATGTTGATAAGCTTTTCAGAAATCGAATGTCTGTCACAAAGTGTAAATATACTTATTTATATGTGTTAGGAATTGGTATTATTATGTATTTTCGAAAAGTGAAAATGTAAATACCTATAATCTGTTTTTTAATCTCTTAAACTAATTTGACAGGTGCAACTGTCAAACTCCAAACTGAAAAAACAAACAACAATCACTTGTCAAAATGTCAAATTAGTGAGATTAAAAAACAGAAATTACAGGGTGTCGCTTTAATGACGACATTAATTTAACACACGTATACGGTTTCGCGTTCGTCAGTTATATATTTTCGACAATTGTTAAAAAGTGCGCGCAGCGTCACGTCGCGGCGGTCTGAACGGACCCTATTATATTGTTTATGATTACCAGCCACTTGCCCTACCCGTGTGTGTTAAATTAATGTCGCCATTACAGTGGCACGTTGTATAAAAAAAAACTTTATATGATTTTAAAAAAACTATGAATTTAAATACTGCACATTCTTTAACACAGTATTCTTTAGTTTTCAGTCTTAGTGCTATTTTATTTTAATGTTATTTTTTCTGTTTTATTAACTGGTAGATATGCAACAAGCAGTAGAGGGGCGTGCAATTTTAAATAAGGCGATCTCTACTTCCATCCTATTGTGTACATTTAATGGGGATGCGCCAAGGTAGCCTTCGAAATTCAAATTCTCTTACGTTTTATGCAGTTTGCAAGTCAGTGTCAGGTTGTATGTTGATTATAATATGATTCGCGAGTGTAACAAATATGGCTTTACAGAATTATAATCAATGTCTTGATTTCATGAAATAGTCATTCAATAGAACAAGATTATATGAACAGAGTTGTATTTATGATTATAATTCTATAAATAAATATGTGATACGGCCACGAATGATATTTAGATCAACATACAACCTGATACTGATCTGCAAATAGCAAAAAACGGAAGAATATTTGAATTTCGCGAGCTACCCTGGCGCTTTTGCTTTAATACTCGGTTCTTATAAAAAAAAACGAATCGTTATACAAATCGTCGTTTTGCTGGTTACCCCTTTTGCCAATATACAGTATGTTAACTAATGAAGGGCGTTCCCGTTAACCTGCAATAGTATAGTGTCTATACATGCTAAAAAAATATTACCAAAAAAAAAATTCAATATACGTAGTGAAATATTCACAAAACTATTAAATTGATACGTAAAAGAAACACTCTGTACACGCACACTTGTATTTCAACATAGAAAGACAAGTGTGACAAGTGTGCGTGTACAGAGAGTTTCTTTTCCGTATTATTTATTAAAAAAAAAACTTTTTTTTTTGACGTAATGTTTTTTTTATCTTGTATAGACGCTATACTATTGCAGGTTAACGGGAACACCCTTCGTTAGATAACATACTGTATTTGAATGCATCGGGTACCCAATTAATGAAAGCAGCTATGTCATACTCGAATACGCATTTTTATTTAAATATTTTAAATTATAACTTGTAAAATATATAATAAGTAATGTCCGTACAAGTCCAGCAGTGGTAACGGCCGCTTGTGGGTCGTAGGTTCGAATATAGGCAAGCGCTTTATTTTTTGTAAATTATTTCATCACCACTGCTCTCAAAATTTCGTGAGATACTATACTGGGTTGTTGATGTTAGATGGCAGTCGCTCCGTGTAAAATTTTGATGTTCAGTTGCGTCTGGTTAGACTGGCAGCTGACCCAAACTTACTGAAAAACATAACCCTTCATTGCTGTCGGGTAAAAATGTAGAAAAGTGGCATTACAACTTTATGAAAAATGGTTGTGCAAGAAACGTAATGTATTTTTTATATTTATTTATTTTTTGAATGGTTTTAAAGTACTTTAAAGTTTAAACGAATACTGCCAATAGTTATCGTTGTGCGCTACTTTTTTTTTCTTTTTTGATCCCTATTTTTTCTGCGTGGGATCCTACTTTACTATTTGGTAGCCTTGAACAATAAACTAGGTAGAGTCTGTCCAACGAAAGTTTTTTTTTTTTTTAAGGTTGGGATGTCGTCCTATGACTTCTCCCGCTCTGGGCGGAGCGGAAGAGCGTGTCAGACTTGTACTCACTAAAACCCACCCGTGTTCCTTCAGTTGCCTGTTGCCAAGGTCCCGGTATCCCTTTCGGACTAACCCGCAACCCTGGCAGGCATCGAAAGTCAGTCTTGAAAACACGCGCGAAATTTAAAAAAAAACTAGACTGTTTGAGTAGTGACGACAACACGCCACGACACGGCACACATACGCAGTGGAGTAGGCACACGCGCGGTGATTTCTGTGGTGTGTGGTTGTGCTAGCAACTGTGAACTCGATCGACTGACATTTCGTTCCGATAGAGATTTAAAAACATGTTTTGCCGTAATGTTGAATGATTCTTTCGCCAGTGCAGTGGTTAGGGGTTCTTTCTACAAATGTTCGGGTCGGCATGATTCGGAATAACCGGGCGGCAAAATCGTATTTTAGTATGCTCGAGAAAAGCCACTCGGCTTAGCTCGAATTGTGCCGACTTGACCCGAACATGATTAAGTGAAGGATACCGAATGAAGCTTGCCGATCGGCACGAGCCGAATGTATATTAATTGCTTCGGGTCTTCGTTGTTGTTCACCAAATTTCGCCGATCGGGATGTGCCGACCCGAACATGTTCGGGTCGGCATGGCCGCACCCCTTTTTTGGTTGTAGTTTAAAACCTTTTTTTTTGTCTAGGTCGCTAGCTAAAGTATTATTATTAAGTTATGTGATTACGACCTACTGTAAATATCTAGAAAAAGTGTACCTAAAGTTTATTTTGAATAATAAATTTATTCTGTTACTTATATATTTATTTGTTTCATTTTTCTCATTATCGCTCTAGTATTAACTTTTGCAAGTTATATCGGCCGTATTATAGTCAGGTTATAATTACATAGGTAAGTAATGAAAAAAAGTTTTTATAAAATAATTTATATTTAATAACTATTTAATCTCTTAATTAGATTTAACGTAAAAATACAAACATAATTGGAACATTCAGTTACAAATACATCATGAAATAAAAATAATGGACAGCTCATTTTTTTTATCATTAAATTAATACATAAGTACTTAATATTGTGAAAGAAATAAAATGGCTTTTCTCTTGGCCAACAATGATCTGAATTAAATACAAGAAAAAAACTTAAATAAATACCCTAATTTTTTTACAATATTGTGGAGTACCTACCTACCTAATTCTTTTATATTTTTAATATAATATAATTAATACTAACTGGTACTTCCCGCTGGTTAATTAACTACTGGGAATGATGCGTTCTACTGATTAATTGTTGACGAACGCGACATTTTTTTCCCAATAGTTAATAGTAATAGTATACCTCGTCTCAGTCAGTTTAAAGAAAAGTCAAACGATATAAAAAATATAACGGTTCTTGAAAGTGCTTTAAATGAATGTTAACCAGTAGAACGCATTATTCCCAGTAGTTAATAGTGTTAACCACGGGGTATTAAACAGCGGGAACGACTCATACTAGGGTATACTAACTTACTGATAAATATTATGGCTTTCGTATGAGTGATGTGGCACTTAACTTTCATGATCATCAGCTTTTAATCCTAACATGATGATGTCCTACATTTCTATAATCGCATCTACATTTTCTGTCGTGTAACATTTAAACCCGTTTTGTAAATTCCTGTAAATAACTACAATTTATTATTAAAAAAACTGCCCCCCGCGGTATCACCCGCATAAGTTTCGATCCCGTCGGAGCATCGGAATAAAAAGTATCCTATGTCCTAACCCAGGTCATGGTCTACCCATGTGCCAAATTTCATTTAAATCCGTTCAGCCGTTTATACGTGAAAGCGTAACTAACAAACTCACTTTCGCATTTATAATATTAAGTTAGGATTTAGAGAGCAAACAAAATCTTTCATGAAACTTATAATTATAAAGGTATCCCCATTCTTTACATAAGTTAACCAAAATAAACAACTGGGCAAACTGAGGCCCTAGTCTGAGTTTCTTTTAACTATCTCGACTTTACGCATCGACCGCGTTCGGCGCTCCGATTAGGTTTCACTGAACTTCACTGGTGAAGGGCCAATCGGAGCGCCGAACGCGGTCGATGCGTAAAATCGAGATGGTTAAGGGGGATGCGCTAGGGTGGCCCGCGAAATTCAAATTTTCTTACGTTTTTTGCAATTTGCAGGTCAGTATCAGGTTGTATGTTGATCTAAATATTATTAGCGCTCGTAACAAATATGGATTAACAGAATTATAAACATTAAAATCAGCAATACAACTCTCTAAGCTCATGAAAGTGTATTGAATGACTATTTCATGAAATCATGACATTTTTGGCATTTTTCATTGGCCACCCTAGCGCATCAACCTTAAAAGAAAGAAACTCGCACTAGGGCCTCCAGAGTCGGACGCGACTGCGAGCATCAATAGTTTTTTACCCAACTACGGCGAAGCAAAAACGAGGGTTATGATTTTGACCGATATGTTAGAGTAAGCGAATTGCGTCCCGGAACACGCGAAAGCTTAGCCTTGACGAAGGCTTTAAGGCCAACGCAGACCGGGGCGGGATGGCAAAGGATTTTGCCGTCAGTCAGCGCACACTAGCCGCTTAGATACCGCGGCATTCCAGCGCCTTGCCACGGCGTGGGCGCCCCGCGGTATATCACAACCAGCGCCGGCGTCCTGGGCATGCCATTGCCTACCGCAGTACGCCGCGGCATCCCGGCACGGGAGCCCGTGGCGCGTCTTTCAATGCCGCGCAACGAAATCCCTTTCGATGCCATGGCATCATTTTAAAGCATAGCAATTTATGTCGTATTTCTATATAGATACGTTTGAATGTCCATTGGTAAAAATTTAAATCCCTTGCCATCTTGTCCCGGTCTGCGTTGGCTTTAAGACTTAAGATGGAAGATACCTACCATGGTTCACACAACTCGTACTTCTCAAGGCATTCTATCAGCCATCCAATGGGCAGAGCTTTCAGATGCTGCATATTATACATGGGCTCATACATATCCTTAAAAATAATATAATGTGAACAATTCATCAACTTTCCATCCTTCTGCGCATGGTACGGTACCAATTTCTCACTCTCCGGAATAGATTCAGGATTTGGAACCCTCCTTAGAACAATACCACCGGCATCAGTAATTAATTTTGTCAAAATAGCTTTTGTTAAAACAACGGATTTCGAAATCTCATATTTAGTATTGAAATTATGCAAGTAGAAGTGACAGCCATTAAAAATGCCTGGTAATTGTTTGTATTTGATGTACCGAGAATTTCTAGGGCCTTTGTACGACGTAGTTCCTACCCCCTTCACTTCGTAGGTTTCAAAAGGCTCTAATTTGTATTCAGTTGATTTTGTAACCCATTCGGACGATATAACCCAGACATTACTGACAACTGCTTGTAGCACATCCAAACTAGATGAACAAATTCCATCTTCGGAATCAACTACCAAATGTGTGACCTTTTTAGTGAATTTCGCTTCTATTGAAACATTACTCTGATGTTTTGCTAAGGTTTTTAGCTTGTTATGTACAGTGCGGTACTGAGAAACGCAGTAAATACGGATATCATCAAATTCTATCTCTGCATACAACGCAGCTAGGTGGGAGACATTAACACTCTGTGTATGTAAAATCTTGTCAGAAGCCACCCTTAACCTATTCTTCACGTCTACGGAAGCAAGTTGATATGGAGTCTCCCCTTTACAGTTTCTTGCGTTCATATCTGCTCCATGCTTTATCAATTCTTCGGCTATTTCTATGTAGTTGTATCTGACAGCTTCATGTAGCGGTGTCTCGTTGCTTTGTCCGGGTACATCTATTAATGTATTGTACTGTAAAAGTAGAGTAACAAGGTCCAAGCGCCCGTTTTGTACAACTTCATGCAGCGGTGTCCAGCCTGCATTATCTTTAGTATTAGTGTTAGCACCAAGACTGAGCAGTTCTTTTATCCTATCGATTTTACCGAGACGACAGCAGATATGAAGCGCAGTTTCGCCTTTATTATTACGTTTTTCATTGTTTTTATTGAATTTTGAACTCGTATTCGAATTGATAGTCTCGCTCAACTCTTGGCGGGAGTTCGTCTTATCAGATAGCGGCTTCTTGAAGCTAGATTCAGTCGCAACACTCTTACTTGAAGCAGGGACTGCGTCATTCTTGTTGGTTTTCTTACTCGATGTTACGCTGGGTTCCTTTGGCCGAAATTTCTCGAATAACTTGTCTAACTCCGTAGCAGAGTCGATGCAAACTTGTATTCTTTCGTCGACGTACGTAGAACAATCGTCTAGCGGTATTTTACAGGTCGGGCAGGTCTTCAATCCGGTGTGAACAGCACATATGATGTGGAAACATTTCTTTAGTACTACGGGATCTTTACACATTTCACTACACACGCCACATGTATAATCCTTTTTCACTGTGTCCAGAGCTTTTATAAAGTTGTTCAAGTCAGCAGAAGACATATTTTCAGAGGAAAGTTTATTTTTGTTTTGCGATTGAGAAGTTTTGGTGTCGCGGGAAAATCGTCTTGCTGTTTGACAACTTTGACACAATGACAATTCTTTGACTGACAGAACAAATGAATGCGTTCATCTTTGAAGTAGGAATTTGGTATTTTGTTATGATTAGATTCTTGATAATTTATTAAAAACCTTTACTGTTTCAGAAACCCGGTTACCCGGTTTTTCGACTGGCCGCCAATGGAATGGCGCCGGCACGAAAACCCGTCTCGAAGCCGCCGGGGCTGAGTTCGATTACGGCCACGGTCACGATCACGGCGTTGGCTTTTTACTATACCTTCCCTACTAATATTAAAATTTACCTAAAAAAATAAAATTATAATAATAATAATAAAATTTACCTACCCTACTAATATTAAAAATGTGAAAGTTTGTGTGTTTGGATCTTTGTTACTCAGTCACGCAAAAACGGCTGCATGGATTTGGATGAAATTTGGCAAACAGATAGTTTATAACCTGGATTAACACATGGGATACTTTTTATCCCGATATTCCCACGGGATCGAAACTTACGCGGGTGAAACCGCGGGGCGCAGCTAGTACTTACATAAAACCCTTTTATGCCCAGGCTTTTAATGCTGTTTTATTTTTTGCTATACAAGTAGAGACGAATTCTGTCTAAAGCTCGTCGCTTTCTCGTACAACGATGACGACGATCGTTAATCTACATATCACACATCAATACAAATACTCCTACGCCATATATAGCATAATCAGGCTTTAATTCTCACTGCTGGGACACAGGCTTCCTTTCTTTGAAAGAGAGTGGGCTGTAATCTACCACGCAGGCCCAGTGGAGGTTGTAGATGTCACACTATTAGGTTATGTCTTCGATTTTTTGTATGTAGGAACGGTTTCCCCACGATGGTTTCGTGATGAAATTCTTTACACAAAGTAAGGCTCTTGTATGGGTTCGTTCGAAAATAAGACCTCAACTCGCAAGTCGCGGCTGTCACCAGTGGGCCACCACAGTTCTCTCACTCTCCAAACTGCTCTATCCTATTTTTAATCTTCAAATTAGGAAGCCGTCGGAACGACGTTACAAAAAGACCATACACCAACCTGTCGCAACAGATGTATGACCTTTTGTATTTGTTTTGATTTGACGGCCCTATAATTTGATTAGAATCTTTAAAGATAAGTCGAGGGCCGCTTGATCCCAGTAAGCACTGTATCGACTGTAGCTATGACGGCGCGATCGCAGCCCAAAATTTTGGGGGGGTTCACCAATTCACCATTGGTGCTGAGGAATATTTTTAGAGAAATGGTTAATTAATAAGTACGTAAATCATTCAGTCTCTAGACAGCTTGAATGATTTTGGGGGGCGTCATAACCCGTGTCTGACTCTGGCAGGGCAACCATCAGGGATTTTAATTTTGATTACACAAAAAAATTGTCGCCAAATATCAGAATTTGTCGGTCACTGGTTCAAAAGATATAAGCGTTTATAGGTGGCCGATCTGGAGAGAGTCTCCCCAGCAGGACCACATTTTTATCTCAAAAACTAGGGCACCTAGCGAAGATCTGTTTTCTCCCATAATTTCTCGACATTGGTGCCGATTCTGTTGTTCATAAACTAAACTAAATTTAAGTTCAGTGCATCTTTTTCTTTCTATTTCATTAAGAACAGGACAAAAGATAAATTTTAGTTTAGTCCTGTCAAATTAATCAGTGCCTGACGTAAATTGACGTAATTTTAGTAGGCAAGTTTTTAAATCACGGCTAAACTTGTATGGGCGCTGATTAATTTGACAGGACTAAACTAAAATTTATCTTCTGTCCTTTTCTTAATGAAATAGAAAGAAAAAGATGCACTGAACTTAATTTTAGTTTAGTTTGTGAACAACAGAATCGGCACCAATGTGTCTCCAAATATCAGAATTTGTCGGTCATTGGTTCAAAAGATATAAGGGTTTATAGGTGGCCGATCTGGAGAGAGTCTCCCCAGCAGGGCCACATTTATATCTCAAAAACTAGGGCACTTAGCGAAGATCTGTTTTCTCCCATAATTAGTCGCTAATTTGTCACCAAGTTACAGATTCAGTCGGGTCTTAATTTAGGAGATATAATGAGTTCAATTAATAAGGTATAGTCCAAGAGCTAGATCGAAGAGTTCACGAAAAATTGCCAAGAAAAAATATTTCTATTAATATACTTCTAGTTTTAACGGTCTAAAGTCCTTAAAAATGTCCGAGAGACATAAATTCTCAATTAAATACATGTTTTCATGTTTTAAATTACTAGGTTAGAGTGGCTTAAACTTCTTTGATAACATTAAACCCTGCGCTTGGTCTATTTGGTGTTAAGATGTACAGTCGATGTTTTACCAGTTTACAATGTTAACAACAAAAAAGTTAAATATTTATAGGAAATGGCGGCTGGTTTTATATTTTTTTCGCTAGCGATGCACGCGCGGGTGTAAATACAGGCACTGGTAATACCTCCGTGAATTTAGCCGCACGATTTCATTATTATGAACTTTTGTTAGTGCTAATCGTTAGAGAGGGTTAGAGAGAAAAGATGTGTTTATAATAATGTTTAATCTGCAGCAAACCGATTCTTGTCAGCCATTTTTCAAAAACATGAAAATACTAACATTGCCTTGTATGTACATATTTGAATGTGCAGTATTTGTAAAATGCAATATTCATTTATTTGAATTCCGCAGCCGAGTGCGCCATCGGGACAAATTATGCACAATCACGACTAAGACACGTTTTATGCAGGAAAGTATGTTTTGGGTTGCTCCAACAATATTTAATAAAATTCCAAATAACATTAGAAGCATTTCAGAAATTAAGTTATTTAAAAAGAAACTTCATGACCTGCTAGTCGATAAATCCTACTATTGTTTAAAATAATTTTTGTCGGATAAGTTTCTTTAAATTATAATTATGTATTTTATTTTGATCAATGTCATGTTGAATTCAGTACCTGTTGCATGCTATTCATTTTAAGATCTTTGACTGACCTATATTTTGTTTTGTTTCGTCTCTCTTTCCTAATTTATTAATAATGTAATGTTAATTTTAATTTATTAAAATAATAATTTATATTGTATGTCTAAAAGACGGGACATAGCCGATCTAATGTATTTCAGAACACCTGTACCTATTTTTGTACCTATGATCCACAATAAACTCGATGATTGATTGATAAAAAAAATCGTTAGAGAGTAATTAGTTTTTATGTAAAAACAATTTAAATTTTTCGTGTGAAGTTGGCCCCCCCCTTCCCGCAAAAATGGACTTACACGTAATTTTATTTTTTTAATCGTTTGCGAATCGTTAGAGAGAGATTGAGAGTTACACAAAATCGTTAGAGAGTTAATATTTTATTTGATATTAAATAATTTCTAAGAGCGTGACGTTAGCCCACCTCTGTGAATTTTGCCCCCGATATAATTATTCTCAACTTTTGTTAATGCTAATCGTTAGAGAGAGTTAGAGAGAAAATAAAAATCGTTAGAGAGTAATTAGTTTTATTTATCAACGATTTTAATTACTTTTGTGACATTGGCCCCCATTCCCGCAATTATGGACGTAGAAGTAATTTTTTTTTTATAGATTGAGAATCGTTAGAGAGAGATACAGAGTTAAAAAAAATCATTACAGAGTTAATATTTTAATTGATATTAAATTATTGCTGAGAACGCGTTTTAGATTAAACAGGCTCGCTCTTATTATGGGCAACATATTCAGCCGAACGGTACTTTTACTGTACCTAGAAGGTAGTGATACCGGGTATTTCGTCATCACATGAGACAGCTTTGATCAGAGGACTCACACCACTATAGTTATAGAGTGTATTACATTATTGTCTGGTATCTTGGAAGCCGGCATCAAAATTATATATCTCCACCTGCTCAGTTTCTCGACAGTATTTTATTAAGAGAAGAAATTGAAAATGAAGAAAATCAATAAATCATTATTTAAAACTAAAAAAAAAGTTTTATTTCATAAAAAATCTGTAACACTTGCATTCAAAGCATATTATTCAGTTTTAAATATCATAATTGTCGAAAGGCTTTTCATCCACTTCCGATCTCGATTCTAAGTCATAAAACAGGAATTCTCCATCGTAATTAAAAAAATGTTCTTGATCAGTAGGTAGGTACTATTATCATTTTACTCCTGCTAAGCCTGTGGACTATGCTGAAACATGCACTTATAGATTCCTAGTAGCTATAATCTAAAGAGAGGTCTAAAAGAATTATGCTATTAGAAAATATCCCATTTCATCTTATTTCAGAATATGGTACATAAAGTAAATAACTTGATTAGAATTTTTGTTTGCATTGTCATATTCTTTACAACAAAATATTGATTGACTGTAATGACAGTACCATGTGTCAATTTTGAAAAGTTTGTTATTTTCTGGGGTGTGTTCACTTTATTAGCCTAGATAATTAGAAAAGTTTGTTCGTTTTAGGCGTAAACTAACACTAAATTAATTATTTCCTAAGAAATAAGCAGTACGTTTGTACTCATATTTTAACTATGTCGTATCTATTTTGTATTTTACTGTGTGTACATAAGAATAAAATAAATAAATAAATTAAAAAACGATTTTTCTCAAAATTGGTAATCCTTAAAAATGCATGATACAGTTAGAGCTACTACTTTTTGGGATGTCTATCCAAATATATTTTACTTATCCTGGTTAGAATTATTGAATAATAAAAAAACATTTTTGGACGTGTCCTTTCGAATCGATGTGACCTGTGGAAGATGCTCACATCCATTCATCAACCTGAAAAGAGCTGATAATCTTCAAACGGCTGAATCGATTTTCTTGAATCATAGCTAAGAACACTCTATCAAGTCACCTTTCAAACAAAACAAAAAATATCAGAATCGGTTCAGCCGTTTGGCAGCTACGATGTAACATACAAACACACACGTTAAACTTATAACACTCCTCTTTTTCCGTCGGTGGTTAAAAAAGACCCGACCAGCTCCCGACAAGCACCCACCTTTTGTGTGTTTTGAGCATAAATGATGCACTATAAGTACCGAATCAAATGGAAACCACCAACAATATTTCGTATTCTTATCAGGTATCACTGTTAAATGATCGTTAATCAAATACACAACTTTACCACTCGTAACTATAACGTCCCTCTGCATCATGTCATGTATCCGTAATACACATGGCTACACATCAAGCTATACATTTCCAGTATAAGCTGACCCCGCATTGTACGGAAATCGTATACAATGCGAGATCAGCATAAACTGGAAATGTATAGCTTGATGTGTAGCCGTGTGTACCTACTACTCACGGTACTACTCGCGCTCACGGTGCACAAAGAGAAACGTAAGTGTGGCCGCTTCATTCAATGCAATAATTCTCGCGGTAAATCTCTTTGATCTGCCTAAAATGCCGCCACCAGAGTTATCAATCACCCAACGACAAACGCCAATGTAAATGCCGTTGGCAAATTCTCGAGGTAAGTCGTAGTGTAGTACACCAACGGTTAACGTCTATCGCGATAATCCGTTGGTGTGGCCCCAGCATATAAGAGATTTGTCATATTTAAAAAAAACTTTGTATCTGCGGCAGGGGGGAGTGGGGGGATCTACTAACCCTTCCCTCCTCTCCTCCCACCCCTATCCCCTATCGAGCCGGCACGTTTATAAATTTTAACCTGCTCAGGTCCTAGGGTAAAACGCGTTCTCAGCAATAATTCAATATCAATTAAAATATTAACTCTCTAATGATTTTTTTTAACTCTCTATCTCTCTCTAACGATTCTCAATCTATAAAAAAAAAATTACGTCTACGTCCATAATTGCGGGAATGGGGGCCAATGTCACAAAAGTAATTAAAATCGTTGATAAATAAAACTAATTACTCTCTAACGATTTTTATTTTCTCTCTAACTCTCTCTAACGATTAGCATTAACAAAAGTTGAGAATAATTATATCGGGGGCAAAATTCACAGAGGTGGGCTAACGTCACGCTCTTAGAAATTATTTAATATCAAATAAAATATTAACTCTCTAACGATTTTGTGTAACTCTCAATCTCTCTCTAACGATTCGCAAACGATTAAAAAAATAAAATTACGTCTAAGTCCATTTTTGCGGGAAGGGGGGCCAACTTCACACGAAAAATTTAAATTGTTTTTACATAAAAACTAATTACTCTCTAACGATTTTTCTTTTCTCTCTAACCCTCTCTAACGATTAGCACTAACAAAAGTTCATAATAATGAAATCGTGCGGCTAACTTCACCGAGGTACTGGTAATACCGCTAAACAGCATATATAAAAATATAATAATGTTAATAATACATAATACGTAAATGGGGTTAGGGTAGTGAACAATATAGACTGAAATTGCCACAGACGATATAAACCCTTATTTATAAGTGAACGCGGTGGCATACGGGTAGGCCAGCGCGGTTTGTCGGGGCGGGTCAAGTGGCCTGCGCGCGTGCCATCCGCGTTCTTACCGGAAAAAAGCGCAAGTCTGCTCGGTGGTAATTTGAGAATGCTCATTTATTAGTAGGATAGTTCATACTAATTCAATGTATCCCACTGACGTTTAGTTATGGTAAAAAAAAAATCCATGGGCGTGCATGGGATTTTTTTTACCTTACTAAACAATAACTAAGCGACGTGTAGCAAGGGAAACCCTCGTACTATCTCACTCTTTTCCCTGTTTTTGTATTTGCGGAATACCCATAATAGAGATAATAACACTCGAGTTCGTAACTATTTATAATAAGTTCCACGTACTTTAATTAAACTGACTGACTTTAACTTACGTGACGGGCAACTCGTTCTAAGTAGCTCGTCTGTACACGCGCATCTAACTCTTTCTTACTTACCGTAAATGAAACGGAGCGCAGCGATCTATCTGCCAGCGACTAAGTGGTAAATGCAATTGTGTTATACAGTATGTAACAAAAACCCTGTCGGATCCTTAAGGGTATTATTTGGTATAGTATTGTGTGCCCATATACGTAACCATTTCATGGTTTTGAGATTATTATTTTTCCCCAATGAAAATAATTAATTTAAAAAAATAAAAATAAACTTATCAAAGGCAACACTTATCCTCGATAAAGTTCATGTGTGTGTGTATTTGTTTTCATGTGTTCATGTTCTACAATTTGAAGCCGCCCGAGCGGGACGGTTTTTATGATTCTTTGACATGAGCCGCCCGCCTGCATTGTCGCTTGCCGCCAAACAAACTTATAGCTAAATAAACCTACGTTATGCCTACGCGTTGTTATCAGCTGATTTGAGCTGATATCGTTTAGGCATAGTGAACTTGACTTCAATTTCTGTTCATCAAGAAACAATTAATTGAAATAAATGTAGCCCAGAAAAGGGCTTTTTAAAAATGTGCTTTTGGCACAGAAATGAAAACAGACACAAGTGAGCTAAGAAAAAGGTACTTACCGAATTTTGGTATTAGTTTATTAAAACAGTAACTTGTTGTTGTTGGATACCTCGGCGATCATGCTCCACATGTCTACCTCCAACACTGATACACATTCGACACCTTTTTATTAAATTGTCACGTACTCTTTGCAGCGCACTTGTGTCTGATTTAATTAAATTGAAAGCTGCTACAATCCGAGCTCTTACTTCGATTTCCGAATCACACTCTTTTTTAAAAACCATTTGTTTGACATGACCCCATAAATAGAAGTCCAGAGGCGTAAGATCGGGAGACCGTGCTGGCCACGAAACTGGTCCCCCCCGGCCAATCCATTGCCTCGGGAACTGAGCATCTAAATACTCGCGCACCGCACGCGAGAAATGTGGAGGCGCGCCGTCATGTTGAAACCACATTGAGCGATGGAAATTGAGGTCTATTAAAGGATCCAACTCTTCACTCAGCTCTTCACTCAAGAAAGACAGGTAGTTTGAACCATTCATTGTGGGCCTCAAAAAGTATGGACCAATAATCTGGTCTCCGAGGATACCAGCCCACACGTTAACACGCCAACGATGTTGGAAATTACTCGGTTTCATAGCTAGCGGGTTTTCGAGCGCCCACACGTGTTCGTTGTGGCAGTTGAATACACCTGTTCTTACAAACGAGCATTCATCGGAGAAAAGCACGCGATTCAAGAAACCTTCATGTTCTTCGACTTTTCTTAAGATCCAATTACAAAATTCCATTCTTGGTTCGTAATCAGTGGGAAGAAGGGATTGAACCCGCCGGTAGTGATAAGGGTGCTGACCATCTCCCTTCAGCACTCTCCAAACCAGCATGTGATTAGTGTCTAGTTGTCGAGCAACAGAGCGTGTGCTTTGCGTGGCGTCCGCCGCAAACATATCCAAAACTTGTTCCTCGATATCCAGGTTGCGCTCTCGTGGTCTTCCAGTATCAGCGCGCTGTGTCTCGTGGCCATGAGCACTGCCTGTGGTGAACACACGGTTATGTAGACGTTGGATCGCACGCTCCGACGGTACTGGCACACCTGGCCTGTGAAAACGCACCTCATAATCTCTACGCGCAGCTGCATAATTACAATCGGCCTTGCCTAAGCACATTAACATATTAAAATATTCCCGATTTGAATATGACATTACGGACGTCCGATCGAAAGGAATCTTCACGAAAGACTGACTAGCAACAAGCGTACAGACACGCGCCGCATCGCACGGTAGGCAACTAGTCGGCTACATCAGACAAGTCGGCGACTCGCTAGAGAGCACCGACAGCGCGCCCAGTGTAGGGCGGTATCCTTTGAAATAAAAATAGGTAAAATAAAAAGATTTCCCCGGTGAGTGGAATGTTGTCAATTTATGAAAATTTGCCGTATTTAGTGTGAATGTCGCATGGTTTATAAAAATAAAATAATCATTATCTTTTGATTTTTATGAGTTACATTTTTAAATATATTTTTTATAGTACGTATGTTAACCCAGGAATACGCCTTTAATGGATCGGACAGGGTTTTTGTTACATACTGTATAATTAAATAATTACATATATTTTTTATTGTAGATTTGTTTATAGGTAATTAATACAGCTTTCCTTTGGTGGTTGAAATTATAGAATAAGTATATATTAAACAAACATTCCTCCATAAGACGTCATAGATACTGTCTAGAAACTACATAGAGTATTTTGTACTTGCTTGTACCACTGTATGGGGAAATTGAATTCTTTAATATCTTTTGAACCAGTGACCGACAAATTCTGATATTTGGCGACAAATTGCGACACATTGGCGACAAATTATGGGAGAAAACAGATCTTCGCTAGGTGCCCTAGTTTTTAAGATATAAATGTGGCCCTGCTGGGGAGACTCTCTCCAGATCGGCCGCCACCCCTTATTTATTTATAGTTAATTAAAACGGCACAAGTCCAATTACATTAATTAACATAGAATTATAAAGATTAAAATAAAATAAGCATTCAAATAACATACAATACAAAAACTAAATTCAAATTCAAAGATATACAATTCGTGGATGTATAAAAGAAAAGTATTCATAATTAATTGCATAAATGGTTAAATAAATACATTGAAAAACATCATAAACTAACATGTAACAGTGGACACCCTCGCGTATTGTCTCTCACAAAACACCAGACAAGCACGCATCATTTTCTTCCAATCATCAGCAAACACATCACATTCAGGGTCGGTAGTCAGGAGGGCGTTTAGCATCCTTAGGGTTCGACATACCGGGGATTGAGCTCTAGCAACAGATCTAGATAGCGGTAGTGCGAACAGGTTATGACGGCGGCTTTGACGGTGCCCAAGGTATTTGTCGGGCACAAATAAGCAGCAGAAAAGTCCGTGGAGCTCAGGGCAGTCAATACGACCGTTTAGGGTTTTACAGGCAATCGTGAGCTGATCAAAGCTTCTTACCTCCAACGAATTGAAACCCAACACCCCTAGAAGATAGTTCGTAGGGTACATGAATGGATAGTGATGGTACAGCCTTTGGTACAAAAATCTCAAGAAGGTTTTCTGAACTTTCTCAAGCATCAGTGTCTGTGACGCAGTATGTGGATGCCAGACACAGGCGCTGGACTCGAGTTTACTCCGAACCAAAGTGGTGTATAGGAGTTTAATAATACTGGGATTGCGCAAGTCACGAGCGTTCCTCAAAACAAATCCCAAACGCCTGAAGGATTCCTTTGCAAGGGCAGACACGTGGTCTCTAAATGTCAGATTGCGGTCGAAAGTCACTCCTAAGTCCTTAACGCTGGTGACACGAGTGATCACTATACCCCCCAAACTATAATCGAATTTTATTGGTCTCAACCCTCGACCATAAGTCATAACGCTGCATTTACTAATATTAAACAACAACTTGTTCGCAATGCTCCACTCATAGACGGTATTGATATCTTTTTGTAGGAGTTCGCAATCCACGTCTGTTCTGATTTGGGCAGCTAGCTTTAGATCATCGGCATATAGTAGACATTTTGCGAATCGAATCTTACAAATTAGGTCATTGATCATGATTAGAAACAGAGGCGGCCCCAATATGGATCCCTGACTCACGCCCGAGCGAGTGTAATAAGCCTTCGACTCAAAGCAGCCATGCCGGACGAACTGTTTGCGATCCCGTAGATAGTCGGCGAAGAAGTTAAGAAGACCGGATGAGAAGCCCGTAGCCCCCAACTTTGCCAAAAGCACATTGTTGTCCACCTTGTCGAACGCCTTCCGGAAATTAAAATACAGAGTGTTGACCTGCCTACCGGATTCCAGGCTACTTGATATGAAGTCAACATGAACCAGTAGATTTGAGTTCACGGAGCGACCAGGTCGAAAACCATGTTGAGCATCAGAAAGATACATATTGGTTTGTTTATAGATAACAGAGTGAAGTATATGTTCAAAGACCTTTGCAATGGTTGATAAAATAGCGATGGGTCTGACGCGGGATGGGAGTGACGCGTGAAGTCTTCCACATCTCCGAATACACGCCCGACTGAAGAGCTAGATTAAAAACATGACATAAAGGGGCTGCTAATATGCTGCTACATCCTTTAACGATATATGCAGGGATGTTATCCGGGCCGACCGAGCTGCAGGGTTTGAGTTTGGAAATACCCCCAACCACGTCCGGAGGGACTAATACGGGCAGGGGAAAATTACCTCCCTCACTATTCACCGTGCTTGATTTCGGGTTCAATTCTGGTGTGTCCGGCAGAAATACGCTGGAAAAATACTCAGCAAATGCCTCAGCAGCTTCGACACCTGAATAGACCCTGCCATCGAGCACAACGTCCGGCTCAAACCCACCCCTAGATCGCAGGCTTGAAATTTGCTGCCAGAACAGTTTTGGATTCTTGCCTAGGCTGTTTTCCACATTAGAACAATGCAATCTATATGCCTCCTCGGTTCTCACTTTTAATTCCGACCGTAGTGCGCTAAACTGAGCATATGTAGCATCACATCGGGATTGCTTCCATTTATTATGGAGTTTTGATTTGCGTCGAGTGTCGCTTACGATATCCCTAGTAAACCAGACTGGGTACCGCTTATTACCAGGGGTCCTTCTCGTCTTCTTTGGAATAGAGGAATCAAATATATCGTACATTAGATTATAAAACTTACAAGCTGCGGTCAGCGGCGGTACTGCCATACAAGCTGAAAAGCCCGGCTTGCCTTCAAAACTGAGCAAATCTATTAAAAAAAAAAAAACTACTCTATACTTCCAAGTCAATCCTTCATGTCGCAAGAATTGATAAGAATAATAACATAAAAACTTCGCGCTGCACCAGCCGCGCGCTATAAGTACAAACAATGCACCGTTGCCAAACTGCCACAGTTGCGATCTCGCTCTAACACTATAGCGCTACGCGAGATCGCATCCATGAATGAAGACGTCAATTCTGTAGTACATTGCATCTTTCTCGCTCACACTCGCTTGCGGCAACGGTGCAAAAGCCAGCTTCTAGACCTCTCACTCTTTCCATACAAAATGCGTAATTTGTTGATACTATTAGAATGTACTTATTTTGCAAAATGTTCTAATATTTAAGCCCGGCTTTCGAGTTTTTATGAATGGAACGAATCGTGTGTTTGAAGTTCGCGCAAATGCACTAGCCGCGATGTTGACCCGCGTAAAGTGAGTTACAAGTCCGCGAAGCGACTCAATTTGTTATTGTTTTGAAATAATATTTTGAGATCAGTATTTTATTTTTCAATTGAGGTAATGAATTACCTAGTTTTATTATTTAAAATGATGTGATAGTTATTGCGGCTATGTCATTCCTTATGCTTAGTAGTGTTTTTATCATCAAAATGTGAATTTGGAAACTGTGTTCGAAAAGGTATGTAAATACATTGAGTTTTCTGACAGTAAGTAACTCTTTGCTTCACCGTAATCAACCCTAAATTACTATAACTCGGAAATATAAACAATTAGGTAGGTATTTTTGTCAGTCGAAGAATATATTGAAATTGGCATTCGATTGTTTAGTATGTATAAAGTTAAGAGTATGACCAAACTTACCTAAGTTTGGTCATACTCTTAACTTTATACATACTAAACAATCGAATGCCAATTTCAATATATTCTTGCTGAAAGACATCAAAATTTGTATAGTGTTGTTTGTATGGCAATTGTAGTTTTGGTAAACCACTAAAAAACAAACCACTTATTAGAATACATCTCATCAAGATCACAAAACACAATAATTTTCGTATCGAAGATATTCTTTGAAATAAAGGCGTTTTGAAATAAAGATTAGAGTTGGTTATTGTCATTATGATTAATTATAAAATGTTATATACCCAATGTAATATCTTATTCATTTTCAATCGACTTAAAACTTAAATTTTGTTAAAACAACAAATCGATAATTTGGGGCCACCTAGCGGCTTTTGATAGAATAATTTTTATGTGACAAGCGTTGACAAAGTTATTATGGTGAAAAGGTCCTGCGAAGCGGTGTGGTTACGCGCATTCGTTAATAGATGGCGCTTACGACAATTCCGTACTGAAGCATGAAATAATATGTAGAACATCAACTTCATCCGTAAATCGCTCACTTGTCTGTTTTTTTAAATCGTTAAAAATCTGTCGGCTTGCCCTGGTTTTGAACCCTAGGCACGCCACTGGCTGCGGTGGACGCGCCATTGCAGCGAAAAACGTCTTGCCATGGAGCAGAGCGAACAAGATCGAACAATAATGTGTCCTTACTACAGTCAATATTGCTAGGGTCAAGTTTTTCATTTACCTTACGCCTTGGGACAGTAACAGCAATATCCAACGGCGGGTGATACAGATCAATCGGAACCAGTTCCGTACCCTCGAAATACTCACAGTTTACGGCAGCGCCCTCCCGAGCCAACACTACATCTAACTTACTGCCACGCATATTCATCACCTCATTCATCTCTACCAGTCTACAAAAGCTTAGAAAATAAGAGTAGTAATTATTAACATTTACTGACGCACTTTTAAGATTAAGGTCGCCTAAAATAATAATAGTTCCCTTCAAACTGTGAATAATGTACCCTTCTATCTTTACCACAACCCCTTATATCTTTTGAACTAGGGACCGACAAATTCTGATATTTGGCGACAAATTTCGACAAATTAGCGACAATTTGTTTGTGTAATCAAAATTAAAATCCCTGGTTGTGGCCCTGCCAGAGTCAGTGACAGTCATAACCCCCAGGACAACCCCTTGGACCGCGCCTGCAACGTAGAGGAAATAATGAAACCACAAAGAAAAATATAAAAACGTTACTGTTCATTTATTTATCACAAATTATCTTAAATATTCATAATTAAAAATACGACTAGAGTTACCAACAACATAATTAAAGATGGCGTCGTTTTAGCGCCAAAATCACAAGTGAAATCTGTCATATTTGAAACAGAAAGTTCGAGATTATAAGGGATTTTATCATACGGGTGAGTTTTTAAAACAGCACTTGTAGCTAAATTTCTAGTATTACTATGGAAAATAACTTCCATTTCGTGATTAAAAGATCCATACATTGAGAACATGGCATTGTGGAAAGGCGGATGTTTGCCAAATAGTTGGTCCAACTTGGTGAAGACGTTTACAATTTCGTGTTTTCGAATGGTTGTGAGATTGTTGGCCGCAAATATGTGGCCCAAGTTGGACCAACTAACGAAGCAGTATTTTTCGTTTCCTTCAGGGCAGAGAGGTACGATTTTCTTGATGTCTTCTGATGACGGTTCTTTGCTATCTGGAGTGAAAAAGAAAATAAGTAGGTATTATAGGGTCTGAGAAGAGCGCATTTATCAATCAACTTTACAAGAGAACTGTGTCACGACACGACTGACCGGTACTATTAAATGGGGTCCTTGGGTTCGATATCCAAGTCGGGAGCACCCTGGATTTATTGCAATAGGCTCGCCCACTATTACATGGGACAACATAACTAGCGAAATGTGGGTGTACTATTGGTAGGTACCTACAGCTCTGCCTAACACATATATAGGGGTGATAGACGTGCGAGTAAGTACGCGTACTCATAAGTACGTGAGCTCGCCGAGCCATAGCTCGGCGAGCTCACTCGCCCGTCTGTCATCACCGCCAGCCGCGACCCAATTTGACAATGAAATTTTGAGCAAGCTACACGTGTGTCACCGACGGCGAGCCGAGTAAGGTCGCGAACTTAAAGACCGCGTACTTTAAGTACGCACGTCTATCACCCACTATACACACGCGAGGTTTACAGGCTTGATGTTTATGTGTTTTAAATATATCTACAAAAATCTCACCGTTGAAAGCTTTATAAGTCGTCATACTAATGAACGCGACATCACTTTTTCCTTCCACAAGTGACTTCAACGCCTCCGCTTCACCTTCTTCGTAACATTTCTTCCCATCCAAGCCAGGCGCGCATATTTCTTCAAAATAACTTTCCATAAACTCCTTACAGGATATATTTTCATGTCCTGTGATGTAGTTTTTGACAGAATGCCAAGCCGCGCCATCGTAGCGCGGGAAAGCAGCGCGTTTACCGCGCAAATCCGCCATCTTGGTTATTTGAGCGTCAGCATTGACATAAGCAACGATTGTATTCGTTTTTTCGACGATGGGAGTTATTTCGTGGAGGAGTGGTGTTAGGGAGAAATCTCTGGAATAACACAAAAAAGGGGTATTATTTTTTGAGATATGACAGCCACATTGTCTACCACTGCTCTAGAATATACAGTCGCAATCAACCAGGCAAGGGACCTAGATGAAGCCAGTCATCATAATCAGCCTACAATGTTCCCACTGCTGGGACACAGGCCTCCTCTCTGTGAGAGGGAGTGGGCCGTAATCCATCACGCGGGCCCAATGCGGGTTGGTAGATGTCACAAGTCTTCGAATTGTTGGTTCTAGGACATGCCGGCTCCCTCACGATGTTTTCCTTCATTGAGAGCAGTGGTGATGAAATAATTTACACGTAATAAAGCACCCGCGATGTACGACCTACAGATCGTAAATTGCGGGTTACCCCTGGGCCACCACCACCACTGCTCCCAAAACCACACAAAACCGAAAACTGAATATCCAAAAAAAAAACCAGTTAGGTACTGGATTGTGGAGGTCAGATAGGCAGTCGCTCCATGTAAAATACTGGTTCAGCTGCATCCGGTTAGACTGGAAGCCGAAACCAACATAGTCACACCTCTTCAGTCAGCTGTTTCGCAGCTCTCTCGAGCGCGTATCCATGAGTATCGGGACAGTGACGGATATTTAGTCTTTAAAATATTTTAATGAAAATAAGGTTTTTTTTTGTTGTTACTGGGTCGTTTATTTTTATAATAAATTTAAGTCAACTACCCATGGTTTGAGTGACAACGGTGTTTACCCTTGCATACTGTATATCTATGTTCTGAACACACCTTATCCCAGCTACCAGCCAGTCACTGCCAGCGGCAGTAGCATCACAGTCTCCCATTTCCACCGCCTTCAGGCACTCCTCAACGCTGTTCCTCTTGACACATTGCAGAGGCGGTGCGATACCGTACACTGCGCCTGCTTCACTCAGCCAGTCGCATTTGTTCTTAGCTAGGAGAGATGTTGTGCAGAAGTTGATGTGCCTGGAAATAAGAAATTCTTACTAATATTAACGTCTGACACGCCCTCCCGCTCCACCCAGGGAGAAGTCATTATGAAGAAATTACTAACTCAAAAAAAAAAAGGCGTAGTACGTGACGTGGAATAGGTCATAGGATACTTTAATCCCGATATTCCCGCGGGATCGCGACTTACGCGGGAAACCGCGAGGCGCAGCTAGTTTTATTATAAATGCTTAATTTATACCCTCGTGACACCGTAGGCTTAGTAATGTGTTTCGTGGTCAACAAAATCAAAACCCTCCTTTTTGCTTCGCCGCAGTCGGTTAAAAATATGCCTCACCTTGGTGGATCACAACCAGCTTGACTGTAAGCCTCCCTGAACCCTTCAGCCCTCGCCAAGTAATCCATAGGAGCTCGTGGCGGATGCAGGGGTTCCGGTAAGGCTTGGTTGCTCTCCAGCAATGCTGCGAGGGATCCTCGCCAGTGCTGGTCTACCGTTACTGAACTGTCTGTTAAAGATTCGGCTAGTTTGCTCACTGCTTCTGACGCTTTTCTGAAAGAAAAATGTATAGAACTTTAAAGGGGTGATAGACGTGCGAGCAAGTCCGCGTACTTATGGCTCGGCGAGCTTACTCGCCCGTGTGTCATGCTTGCGCAAGTACGCGGACTTTAAAACCGCCGAGTAAGTTCGTCGGCAATCCAACAGGTTTGAAATTTTGCTCGTAGCCCGCCTTGGCTTGTCGTCTATCACCGTCGCGAGCCAATGTGACAATGAAATTTTGAGCAACCTTCACGTGTGTCACCAACGGCGAGCCGAGTAAGGTCGCGAACTTAAGGGGGATGCGCTAGGGTAGCCCGCGAAATTCAAATTTTCTTACGTTTTACGTAAGAAACGTAACGAAACGTAAGAAAGTTTGAATTTCGCGGGCTTCCTTAGCGCATCCCCCTAAAAAGGCACTTCAGTTGTGCGTAGGTATTGAATTGGTGGAGTCAGAACTCAGATATAAAATAACGATATGAGATCGTCGTACCTCTTAGCCACAATAACATTCCAGGGTCTTCGCAGCCAGATGCAGGGCTCTTGTGTCAGATCGCGCCAGGTTCCGTCACGACAGAGGTACGCAAAGTTGTTAGATCCGGTTAGAGTTTCATTTTCCTGAATCTGGAAAAGAATGAGCTCATAAATTAATCATACATTCAGGAATTGGAGGAGAAGATATTGGAACTATCAAGGATAGAGGAGGAATAGATAATAAATGTGGAATTAAGTCACTACCAAAATCATGTTCTAAACTCGGTCCAAATAAAAAACCAAGACAGAACGCTGTCAACAGTGACGTGAGGCCGGTTTCGTAAACATGTGTGCACTTAGTGA
Source organism: Lithophane semibrunnea (assembly GCA_947363905.1). Lineage (NCBI taxonomy): Eukaryota > Metazoa > Arthropoda > Insecta > Lepidoptera > Noctuidae > Lithophane > Lithophane semibrunnea. The sequence goes on along the minus strand of OX376214.1, from coordinate 8,314,643 downwards.
GGTGTAGTTTGATTATAAATGGTTGTAAATGTGTGCGTGTACGCACAGACCGGTGGTGTCGTTTTGGCATGCTTCACTTTATTGTTCGCAGCGCTCTGTTTTATTTGGTCTGAGTTTCTAAATGGCCCATAATAAAAATTTTTACAAAAAAAAAAAAACAATCTACTTCCAAAAAAAACACTAAAGAAGTGAAAAATAACTATAATTTCGGAAGTCGGTGGCTTTGCTTATCAATTTTCGTTTTTTGCCACCGATTTCTTTGGACTGGCCATCAGTGAGCCAGGTGAGGGAGCCCGCGTTGCCCCAGTAGCGGTCACTAGCTGTGCAGGCGTGTTGTTATTTTATGTTACCTTGAAGTAAGAAGCAACATCATCGGCCTCTCCCCACGTGACGTCTCCCTGGCCGTCATTGAGGCAGGTGAGGGAGCCAGCGTTGCCCCAGTAGCGGTCACCAGCTGTGCAGGATCGGGCACAGGCGGCGCAGAGGGAGGGGTAGAGGCTTTCTGTAGGGAAAAGAAGGCATTGACAGCGCATTTATGTCGTAACAGTAAAGGCTCTTACATTCTGACGTGATTCGCCGCGCGACGCGAATTTTAACAAAACAATTTCTGAGAAAACTTCACGGCGAACAATGTGGCGGCGTCGCGTCGCGTGACGAATCGCCCCAGTATGTAAGAGCCTTAATACTTACTATATTCGTAGTCCCTTTTCAGGTTTGTACAGTTGTATTTGTCGCTACAAAGTTATAAAATCCATACCTCATCCATACTACCTACTATAAATAATAAATTCGAAAGTATGTTACCTTTCACGCCTAAACCACTGAAAGGATTTCAATAAAATTTGGCAAGAATTTGAAGATAGATGGCATACCGGGGAAAGACATAGGCTACTTTTGATCGACATAACACTCGGCTTTGTTACGCTTTCACGCTAAAACGGCTGTACGCATTTGGATGAAATTTGGCACAGGGGTAGACCTTGACCTAGAATAGGACATACTTATATCCCGATACTTTTTATCCCGATATTCCCACGAGATCGAGACTTACGCGGGTGAAACCGTGGGGCGCAGCTAGTAACTCTATAAACTACTTACTGAGTTCAGCATCTCTAAATTTGTCGGGCACCCAGGGTCCGGCCTTACAGGCCTTCCCGTAGAAATCGGCGAGCGCCTTCAGTTTGTTCTCAGTGTTAGACCTGGTCGGGTCACAGGACCGCTCCAGAACCAGTGATTCTAGGTACTGGAAATAGAAGATATGTGGTTGATTATGAATTCTTCATAGCTTGTAATTGTATATTTAATGCAGAATATGAACACATTTAAAGTGGGTGATAAACGTGCGTACTTAAAGTACGCGGTTTTTAAGTTCGCGACCTTAAGGTGGGTTTACACGGGTCGATTTTCGCCGTGAGGCTAGTCGCTTCACAAATTGCTTCACCAAGCCGCTTTAGCTTTAGTCACTTGCGACCTAGCCGAATTACCATTAAGACGGTCGATTTACGCCGCGCGGCAATAATCGTGCGGCTTTAGTCATCCGTGTAAACCCCACTTTACTCGGCTCGCCGTCGGTGACACACGTGCAGCTTGCTCAAAGTGTCATTGTTAAGGGCGCACCCTACCTCAAATTGCTTAGCATGATCCTCCGTTATGCCGAAAACACTGCAGCATTAATTTTGAAATAAATACAGGCTGTAAGAGTAAACACTCATGTCATTCAAACCATGGGTAGTTGACTGAAATATAAAAATAAATGACCAAACACAACAAAAAAAAAACGTTATTTTCATTAAAAGATTTTAAAAAGTTTCTATCCGACACCGTGCTCTCTAGCGAAACAGCTGACTGACTGAGGGAGAGGTCGCGCTCGCGGTCGGTCAGGTCACATCCCTCACCCCCCGCCCGTGTGAGACGCAAGTTCGTTGCCCTAGCGCATAGGGCAACGAACTTGCGTCTCTTGTGGTAAAATGTAGATTTAAAAAAAAGTTGTAATTTTCCATTTATTTTACGTTCTATAATTGAAACCAAACCACTGGTTGCAAGGATAACGGTGTTCACCCTAACATCCTGTATATGTTAAAGATGAGGATTGATGCTAGGTCCTATGTTTGGTGAAAACACGATTACATAAAATTTTCTCTATAGAAAAAAAACCAAAGTTACCTCTAAACAGAAACCGCTGGTATTAAAAAAATACTTCAAATTAGATCATGAAACTTTGCATAATAACTGAACTATCTATAAAGCAGGTCTTCTATTTTTTAATACATAAACTTTTCGACGCTTTAGAGCCGCTAGCGCCCCACTCCATCTCGTTCTCACTCAGCAGGCGTAGCATGGCGCTTTCTATCTCTACGAAGAATAGACATAGCTTTTTCTATACAAAGTGACAGTTCGTTTCTTCATTTTTGACATCCACCGTAGAAATCTTTCTACAATCTGTCATTTTGTCTTTCATTTCTAACGATCTTTGTCTAGGTCTTTTTATATGTAGACTATTTCGGAAGAAAGTTTTCTATCCTTACTGTCAAAATCACATTGACAACCGATAAATCCTATGTTAAAACAAAGAATTCTGAGGCGAATTATGTAAAAGAGTGAATTTCGTAAAAAGTGCAGTTGACTCTTTCGATTTTGCTGCCGTCTCGTACTGTCTACTGTCTACAGGAAACGTCATTTTTGTCTACTCTTCCGTCGACAAAACGGTGGTCATGCTACGCCTGCAGGTCGCGAGTAGTATGGTGCGAGCGGGATAAAATCTGAGGTAGGGTACGCCCTTAAATTGACGACTCGGGGCGATGACAAACGACGAGCCAAGGCGGGCTACGAGCAAAATTTCAAACCTGTTGGATCGCCGACGTACTTACTCGGCGGTTTTAAAGTCCGCGTACTTAGCATGATACACGGGCGAGTAAGCTCGCCGAGCCATAAGTACGCGGACTTGCTCGCACGTCTATCACCTTTTTTAGGACCAAGTTATAAGAAAAAAAAGCATTATGCATTGTACTTAATTTGTATGCTACAACAGAACAATTGTAGGAATGCCAATAAATCCAGTATTGACTCTTGACTGACATTGAATATGTAAAAATAAATGTTACATACCCCAGATAATGTCTCGCTGAGTGGCCTCAAATGGTCCATGGTTTCCCCTGGATGGCAAAGAGTACTGTTCCTTAGCACAGCATGCAGGGTGGAGGAATGGTCTGGCAGGATTCGCCGGTTGACTACAGCTACAATATTGCGGGCAAATGGTCCTGAAAATTATCCTATAATTAGTTCTCGCTGGGGCGCGGAGCTCGTGGCTAAGTAATAACAAGCGCACGGGTCGATCCGTCAGGTTAAGCTACGCTTGCCGGGGTGGGTCTGTGGATGGGTGACCATTTTTACATATCGAGACTCCTACGTGGCTCGGAAAGCACGTTTAGCCGTTGGTCCCGGCTGTCATTCGTTGACCTTTGACAGTCGTTACGGGTCGTCAGAAGCTCGAAAGTCTGACAACCAGTCTTACCAAGAGGTATCGTATTACCCAGTTAAGGGGTTGTGGAGGTCAGATAGGCAGTCGTTCCATGTAAAATACTGGTATTCAGCTGCATCCGGTTAGACTGGAAGCCGACCCCAATATAGTTGGAAAAAGGCTAGGCAGATTGATTTTTTAGTTCTCGCTGGGGAGTTCGTTGCGCCACTTCTTCTTCTCAGCTAAAGCACTAGGAAGTGGTGAAGGGTAGGCGTTTTGGGGGACTGTCTTATGTAATTTTGACGTTCGAAAAGTGCTGATTCTCAGCCTAGTTTAGATAAATGTCTTTTTATTTTATTTCGGTAGTTCTATTGAGTAAAGTTCACATGGATGTCTTACTTTTTTTTGGGCATTTGAAATCATCAGATGATGAATGCTGCTGACTGAGACTTTTACTGACTAAAACACACCCGTGTTCCTTCAGTTGCCTGTTGCCAAGGGTCCCAGTATCCCTTTCGGACTTTCCCGCAACCCTGGCAGGCGTCGCGTCGGTCCTAGCGGACTCCGCCAACACTTGGAAGTATTGGAAGCTCACTCAACCGACCGCACACAACTCAAAAGCGAACTCATTTGTTTTTAAAAGCTTACTTTTCCTAAACCTGAGTTCGTTAGTGACGAGAACGTCGATGTTGGCCCACTGCGCTGCCACCAGGTCCTCAGGGCTGAACACTCCAAAGTCCACAGTACCCTTGCTGATGCGGCGGAGACAGTCTAATCTGGAAACAAATGATTCAATTAACGAACCTTTTCAAACTCAAACTCAAAGCATTTATTTCAAATAAACCAATTACAGGCACTTTTGAATTGTCAAGGGGTCGGTCAGTCAGAAATATGAAGTTAGTTGCCCATTCCAAAACGTAATAGGTTCCTATGGAGAAGAACGGGCAAGAAACTCTAAGGACACTCTTTTAAATCAGAATATTGTTACAATATATTCATTACATCATTCATTGGTTACATCATTCAACGAAGAACGGTTAGCATAGCATAATCAGCCTACAAGGTTCCCACTGCTGGGACACAGACCTCCTCTCTGTGAGAGAGAGTAGGTAGGCCGTAATCCACCACGCGGGGACATAGCGTAGGGGTTGGTTGTACCGGGTTGGGGCGGTGTGGGCGACCGCCTACGGCCTCGCGGTCTGAGGGGCCTCGCACCACAACGGTTTATGCATTACTTAAAAACCGTGAACGGCTTCTTCTTGCTCCACCAGAGAGCCTCGCGGAGTGTATCTCGCCCACACTAAATTTAGATTTTGCGCCGCCACTGTTTGTTAATTAGGGCAGTGATAGGAAAGGTGCACGACAAAAGAGGGGTAGTGTCGGGCAATTCAGAATATACACTTATACTCGATACATCCAAATTGAACCAGCACCCTAAGGAGCTGGCCACACAAAAAAGACGTGAGACCATGACGTGACGCAGATACTTAAATAAGTAAACAATAATGACACAATTTTATTTACATAAATAAATAAAAAATACACGTGTATTTTTATATATGACGTGCTCGTGTAATTGATAAATCGATTCCATTCAATTTAAAATCGATTTGGATTATTCTTCAATTTTAATAATTAGGTTATGTAGAAACCACTACATATTGGTGCGGCTCTACGTGTCAAAGACAAAAATGCTCCAAAATTAAAGTTAGTTATCTCTGTATTCTTATAGATAGATTTAATTTTCGTCTCTCATGGGAGCGGGCCAATCCACTATAGGCCAGCTCAGAAGCGAGGTCAGGTATGCAATCGCTTCATGTAAAATACTGGTATTTAGCTGCATCCGGTTAGACTCAAAGCCGACCCCAACAAAGTTGGGAAAAAGCTAGGCATATTGATTGATTGAGGCGAGCTCGGAAGCGGGTTTGAGGATATCACTACCTATTATGTTTTCGAAGTTCAAGAAAATGCCAGTTTCCTCATAGTTCTATAACCTAGTTTATAAGACAAATTGCTCTAAGTAAATTAGCGTCCGTCTGGATTCGAACCTATGACTTACGGCTGTTACTAACCTCGGTGAAGTTAGCCGCACGATTTCATTATTATGAACTTTTGTTAATGCTAATCGTTAGAGAATCGTTAGAGAGGGTTAGAGAGAAAAGAAAAATCGTTAGAGAGTAATTAGTTTTATTTATTTATTTATATATACTTTATTGTACACCACAAAAATATATAACAAAAGGAAAAAAAAAACAAACACTACAAAATATACAATGGGCGGCCTTATCGCTTTCCGCGATCTCTAATTAAGAATTAGAGTAATTAGTTTTTATGTAAAAACAATTTAAATTTTTCGTGTGAAGTTGGCCCCCCTTCCCGCAAAAATGGACTTAGACGTAATTTTATTTTTTTAATCGTTTGCGAATCGTTAGAGAGAGATTGAGAGTTACACAAAATCGTTAGAGAGTTAATATTTTATTTAATATTAAATAATTTCTAAGGGCGTGACGTTAGCCCACCTCTGTGAATTTTGCCCCCGATATAATTATTCTCAACTTTTGTTAATGCTAATCGTTAGAGAGAGAAAAGAAAAATCGTTAGAGAGTAATTAGTTTTATTTATCAACGATTTTAATTACTTTTGTGACATTGGCCCCCATTCCCGCAAAAATGGACGAAGACGTAATTTAAAAAAATATATATTTTGAGAATCGTTAGAGAGAGATAGTAACAAAAATCATTAGTGTTAATATTTAAAAAAAAAAAAATATTTTTGAGAACGCGTTTTACCCTAGGACCTGAGCAGGTTAAAATTATGAAACGTGCCGCCACGATAGGGGATAGGGGAGGGAGGAGAGGGGGGAAGGGTTAGTAGATCCCCCCACTCCCCCCTGCCGGAGGTACAAAGTTTTTTTTAAATGATTTTTAAATATGACAAATCTCTTATATGCTGGGGCCACATCAACGGATTATCGCGGTAGACGTTAACCGTGGGTGTACTTCATCACGACTTACCTCGAGAATTTGTCAACGGCATTTACATTGGCGTTTGACGTTGGGTGATTGATAACTCTGGTGGCGGCATTTTAGGCAGATCAAAGAGATTTACCGCGAGATTTATTGCATTGAATGAAGCGGCCACACTTACGTTTCTCATTGTGTACCGTGAGCGCGAGTAGTAGGTACTACTGATACATGACATGATGCAGAGGGACGTTATAGTTATGATTGGTAAAGTTGTGTATTTGATCAACGATCATTTAACAGTGATACCTGATAAGAATACGAAATATTGTTGGTAGTTTCAATTTGATTCGGTACTTATAGTGCATCATTTATGCTCAAAACACACAAAAGGTGGGTGCTTGTCGGGAGCTGGTCGGGTCATTTTTAACCCACCGACGGAAAAAGAGGGGTGTTATAAGTTTATCGTGTGTGTCTGTATGTTTCATCGTAGCTGCCAAACGGCTGAACCGATTCTGATATTTTTTATTTTGTTTGAAAGGTGACTTGATAGAGTGTTCTTAGCTATGATTCAAGAAAATCGGTTCAGCCGTTTGAAGATTATCAGCTCTTTTCAAGTTGATGAATGGATGTGAGCATCTTCCACAGGTCACATCGATTCGAAAGGACATGACCAAAAATGTTTTTTTATTATTCAATAATTCTAACCAGGACAAGTTAAATATATTTGGATAGACATCCCAAAAAGTAGTAGCTCTAACTGTGTCATGCATTTTTAAGGATTACCAATTTTGAGAAAAATCGTTTTTTTAATTAATTTATTTATTCTAATCTTATGTACACACAGTAAAATACAAAATAGATATGACATAGTTCAAATATGAGTACAAAGGTACTGCTTATTTCTTAAGAAATTATTAATTTAGTGTTAATTTACTCCTAAAACGAACAAACTTTTCTAATTATTTAGGCTAATAAAGTGAACACACCCCAGAAAATAACAAACTTTTCAAAATTGACACATGGTACTGTCATTACAGTCAATCGAATCATTCTTTTTCAATTGCCCTATAGTAAGAAAAAAAAAAATTGTTGTAAAGAATATGACAATGCAAACAAAAATTCTAATCAAGTTATTTACTTTATGTACCATATTCTGAAATAAGATGAAATGGGATATTTTCAGTCAAAAATGTGTAGCATAATTCTTTTAGACCTCTCTTTAGATTATAGCTAATAAGAATCTATAAGTGCAAGAAGTGCATGTTTCAGCATAGTCCACAGGCTTAGCAGGAGTAAAATGATAATAGTACCTACCTACTGATCAAGAACATTTTTTTAATTACGATGGAGAATTCCTGTTTTATGACTTAGAATCGAGATCGGAAGTGGATGAAAAGCCTTTCGAAAATTATGATATTTAAAAACTGAATAATATGCTTTGAATGCAAGTCTTACAGATTTTTTATGAAATAAAACTTTTTTTTTTAGTTTTAAGTAATGATTTATTGATTTTCTTCATTTTCAATGTCCTCTCTTATTAAAATACTGTCGAGAAACTGAGCAGGTGGAGATATATAATTTTGATGCCGGCCCATCCAAGATACCAGACAATAATGTAATACACTCTATTACTATAGTGGTGTGAGTCCTCTGATCAAAGCTGTCTCATGTGATGACGAAATGCCTGGTATCTTCACTAACTTCTAGGTACAGTAAAAGTACCGTTCGGCTGAATATGTTGCCCATAATAAGAGCGAGCCTGTTTAATCTAAAACGCGTTCTCAGAAATAATTTAATATCAATTAAAATATTAACTCTCTAATGATTTTTTTAATTCTCTATCTCTCTCTAACGATTCTCACATTATAAAAATAAAAAAATTACATCTACGTCAATTTTTGCGGGAATGGGGGCCAATTTCACAAAAGTAATTAAAATCGTTGATAAATAAAACTAATTACTCTCTAACGATTTTTCTTTTCTCTCTAACTCTCTCTAACGATCCTCTAACGATTAGCATCAACAAAAGTTGAGAATAATTATATCGGGGGCAAAATTCACAGAGGTAGGCTAACGTCACGCTCTTAGAAATTATTTAATATTAAATAAAATATTAACTCTCTAACGATTTTGTGTTACTCTCAATCTCTCTCTAACGATTCGCAAACGATTAAAAAAATAAAATTACGTCTAAGTCCATTTTTGCGGGAAGGGGGGCCAACTTCACACGAAAAATTAAAATTGTTTTTACATAAAAACTAATTACTCTCTAACGATTTTTCTTTTCTCTCTAACCCTCTCTTCCCGCAAAAATGGACTTAGACGTAATTTTATTTTTTAAATATTTTGCGAATCGTTAGAGAGAGATTGAGAGTAACACAAAATCGTTAGAGAGTTAATATTTTATTTCATATTAAATAATTTCTAAGAGCGTGACGTTAGTCTACCTCTGTGAATTTTGCCCCCGATATAATTATTCTCAACTTTTGTTAATGCTAATCGTTAGAGGATCGTTAGAGAGAGTTAGAGAGAAAAGAAAAATCGTTAGAGAGTAATTAGTTTTATTTATCAACGATTTTAATTACTTTTGTGAAATTGGATCCCATTCCCGCAAAAATTGACGTAGATGTAATTTTTTGATTTTTATAATTTGAGAATCGATAGAGAAAGATAGAGAGTTAAAAAAAATCATTAGAGAGTTAATATTTTGATTAGAAGACATTGAAAATGAAGAAAATCAATAAATCATTACTTAAAACTAAAAAAAAAGTTTTATTTCATAAAAAATCTGTAAGACTTGCATTCAAAGCATATTATTCAGTTTTTAAATATCATAATTTTCGAAAGGCTTTTCATCCACTTCCGATCTCGATTCTAAGTCATAAAACAGGAATTCTCCATCGTAATTAAAAAAATGTTCTTGATCAGTAGGTACTATTATCATTTTACTCCTGCTAAGCTTGTGGACTATGCTGAAACATGCACTTCTTGCACTTATAGATTCTTATTAGCTATAATCTAAAGAGAGGTCTAAAAGAATTATGCTACACATTTTTGACTGAAAATATCCCATTTCATCTTATTTCAGAATATGGTACATAAAGTAAATAACTTGATTAGAATTTTTGTTTGCATTGTCATATTCTTTACAACAAAATATTTTGTTTTTCTTTCTATAAGGCAATTGAAAAAGAATGATTGATGGACTATAATGACAGTACCATGTCAATTTTGAAAAGTTTGTTATTTTCTGGGGTGTGTTCACTTTATTCGCCTAAATAATTAGAAAAGTTTGTTCGTTTTAGGAGTAAATTAACACTAAATTAATTATTTCTTAAGAAATAAGCAGTACCTTTGTACTCATATTTTAACTATGTCATAATTTGTTTTGTGTTTAACTGTGTGTACATAAGATTAGAATAAATAAATTAATTAAAAAAACGATTTTTCTCAAAATTGGTAATCCTTAAAAATGCATGACGCAGTTAGAGCTACTACTTTTTGGGATGACTATCCAAATATATTTAACTTGTCCTGGTTAGAATTATTGAATAATAAAAAAACAGTTTTGGTCATGTCCTTTCGAATCGATGTGACCTGTGGAAGATGCTCACATCCATTCATCAACTTGAAAAGAGCTGATAATCTTCAAACGGCTGAACCGATTTTCTTGAATCATAGCTAAGAACACTGTATCAAGTCACCTTTCAAACAAAATAAAAAATATCAGAATCGGTTCAGCCGTTTGGCAGCTACGATGAAACACACACGATAAACTTATAACACCCCTCTTTTTCTGTCGGTGGGTTAAAAATGACCCGACCAGCTCCCGACAAGCACCCACCTTTTGTGTGTTTTGAGCATAAATGATGCACTATAAGTACCGAATCAAATTGAAACTACCAACAATATTTCGTATTCTTATCAGAGGGCCTAGACAACTGACAATCGCTTCGAAATCGTTTCGTATTTCTACAACAACTTTGACATAAGCTTTCGATTCGCTTAAGTCAGTCCTATACATTTTTGCCTTTTCCATCATCGTTATCGCTGATAGAATGTCACTTTGTCTAGGGCCACTGTTAAATGATCGTTGATCAAATACACAACTTTACCACTCATAACTATAACGTCCCTCTGCATCATGTCATGTATCAGTAGTACCTACTACTCGCGCTCACGGTACACAATGAGAAACGTAAGTGTGGCCGCTTCATTCAATGCAATAAATCTCGCGGTAAATCTCTTTGATCTGCTTAAAATGCCGCCACCAGAGTTATCAATCACCCAACGTCAAACGCCAATGTAAATGCCGTTGACAAATTCTCGAGGTAAGTCGTGATGAAGTACACCCACGGTTAACGTCTACCGCGATAATCCGTTGGTGTGGCCCCAGCATATAAGAGATTTGTCATATTTAAAAATCATTTAAAAAAAACTTTGTACCTCCGGCAGGGGGGAGTGGGGGGATCTACTAACCCTTCCCCCCTCTCCTCCCTCCCCTATCCCCTATCGAGGCGGCACGTTTCATAATTTTAACCTGCTCAGGTCCTAGGGTAAAACGCGTTCTCAGAAATATTTTTTTTTTTTTTTTAATATTAACCTTCTAATGATTTTTTTAACTCTCTATCTCTCTCTAACGATTCTCAAAATATATTTTAAAAAAAATTACGTCTTCGTCCATTTTTGCGGGAATGGGGGCCAATGTCACAAAAGTAATTAAAATCGTTGATAAATAAAACTAATTACTCTCTAACGATTTTTCTTTTCTCTCTAACTCTCTCTAACGATTAGCATTAACAAAAGTTGAGAATAATTATATCGGGGGCAAAATTCACAGAGGTGGGCTAACGTCACGCCCTTAGAAATTATTTAATATTAAATAAAATATTAACTCTCTAACGATTTTGTGTAACTCTCAATCTCTCTCTAACGATTCGCAAACGATTAAAAAAATAAAATTACGTCTAAGTCCATTTTTGCGGGAAGGGGAGCCAACTTCACACGAAAAATTAAAATTGTTTTTACATAAAAACTAATTACTCTAATTCTTAATTAGAGATCGCGGAAAGCGATAAGGCCGCCCATTGTATATTTTGTAGTGTTTGTTTTTTTTTTCCTTTTGTTATATATTTTTGTGGTGTACAATAAAGTATATATAAATAAATAAATAAAACTAATTACTCTCTAACGATTTTTCTTTTCTCTCTAACCCTCTCTAACGATTCTCTAACGATTAGCACTAACAAAAGTTCATAATAATGAAATCGTGCGGCTAACTTCACCGAGGTCATGACCACCGCAGAAACGGGTTTTGTCGACGGAAGAATAGACAAAATGACAGATAACAATCACAATATTCACAATCTGCCATTTTGTCTATTCTTCCGTCGACAAAAGTAAACCCGTTTCTACGGTAGTCATGCTACGTGTATGTAAAGGAGAAAAATCCTCATGGATGTGCTGTCGTTGGGTTCTGTCAGAACCTTACTGACTAAAAATCACCCTGGTGTTCCCTTTGTTCACTTGCGGATCATGGGATCTTGTGCGCCTTCCACGATTCCCGGGCGGACGTTACTACCTAGGCCAACTGGGGGCTTAAAACAGTCACTTTGGCACAATCATAATAGAAAATTGTCACAAATGTCATTGTAAAATGTCACAAACTGACAATTCTATGATCTGCGTGCGGTTGTGAAATAATTCATCACTTTGACAGTTTTCTATGGAGATTCGTAAAATGGTCCACAAATTATGAATTGTTTTTGTGTCAAATTAGAGGAATTCCTAATGACAGCTGGAAATTCAGGGAATTAATTTGCTTTTAGAGGAATTGCCAATGTGGCTGGTTTAGGCCCACAGTGCTCTCCAAGTACCTACACTGCATTCTCATAAGGTAGATGTCAATGCATGATAGTTACCTGTCAGTTCCCAACACACATTCGACGCCAGCCTTCTCCTTATCCAGCACTGGGCAGTGCGTGGGCGCACGCTTGTATAGCCCACGACCTTCTACGATGCACAGGCGTACTGTTGAAAATAGAAATAATAATTGTTACTAATACTATACATAATCAGACATTGTGTGGTCATCGAGTGCAATTAATGTAGTACCGTATAGGTAAATTAAAATATCAGTTTTATAAAAGCTGTTTTTTTTTTCGTGATTGATTCCGCTACCGTTATAACGTGTTTTTTTTTTCATGTTTTTTAGTTTCTTCGTTTTTTTTTTCATTTACGAAAAAAACTTCTTTACAGGTGAAAAAAGTAAAAAATATAAAAAGTTACGATATCTTTCAAAAAAAGCAAATTGAAAAATAATTTATAAGCCAGTTAATTCTTTAACATAGCTACCCTAGAGTTACAGGAAACAAAAAAAACACGTTGTTTATCTTCTAAATACGATTTATCAGATTGTCAACTCATAGTTTAAGTAACAAAATTAAACGGGGACCCCGTTTAATTTTGATAACCTAAAAAAAAATTTTTTTTTCTTTATATCATGTTTTCGTTACAGATTGTTCGAAACGTAATTTATTTTATTTTATTATGTGTCATGTGTAGACGATACTCAACACGTCTGCAAAGTTTTGCTAACTACTTTAGTTTGACCCTGTATAATCAAAGACAAAGCCTGCTTAGCGAAAGAAGCAAAGATATGTTGGAAGTAGCAATGGTATTTCCCCAGACAATTTCCTTCACGAACGGCCGATTCCAGTGATTTACGGACCGTCATTGGTTAAAATTAAGATCCACTCGAGGGCCAGATCTCTAGCACCGCACGCGCTCATTGGTCAAATCAAATAGCGAGCGCTTCCCCGGATCCTTGTTACACACTTCCGTCCCTTTTCACGAAATTAGTCCCATAGATTGCAGGAAAACGAGCCATAAATACAACATTATTTTTTGTTTATGCTAAACCTGAAAAGGGGTAATTTTTACCCGACTACGGCGAAGAAAAAAGGAGGGTTATGATTTTGACCGGTATGTATGTATGTATGTATGTATGTTCATCTGTTCCCTCCTATCTTCCAAACCACTTATCACAATTTGACAAATGAGGTATCGTTAGAAGCGTCGTGATTGTCCGCTGGTTATAGGCTATGTAAAGTCACATTAAATTAAAAATACATTTCAAAAATATATATATTATAACCCCAAAAGAATGTTAAAAAAAATCAAGTAACAAAAACTAAAACCCGACTACGACTTAAAAGGTATAAACAAGACACCACAGACAGACAAATTAAAAATCCGGAGTCACACGTAATATGTTCGATTTATGCCCTTACACGTGTGACTCCGGATTTTTAATTTGTCTGTCTGTGGTGTCTTGTTTATACCTTTTAAGTCGTAGTTGGGTTTTAGTTTTTGTTACTTGATTTTTTACTCATCATTTTGAACAACTTTTTGTAACGGGCCAACCTTGAAATTGCGAAAACAAAATCAGCTGTTCCATATATTTTGCCGATTTAAGTGAACACAAATGTATGGAACAGCTGATTATTTGAATGTTGTATATGTAGGTGCCTACATTGTTATGTGACAACATTAATTAACGTGTCATTTACAGTTAGATAACGTGTCATTAGTCATGTATGTCATCATAATATGCACCTCGGTAAAATCCTTGAGTGGTTCTGTAGAATTTCTACGGGAATTATTTTCCTTGTAAAATAATTGGCATTCTTAAATATTGAGTCATGAATATAAATGTCTATAATTAAATTAAATATGGAGAGGGAGAGGTAGGCAAAAGAAAAGATGGATCGATTGTGTGGGGATATGAAAGAGAAGGGAGTGAATGATAGCGTGACAGGTGACAGGGGAGAGTGGAAGAAGAAAACGTGTTGCGCCGACCACAAGTAACATGGGACAAGGGCAGGAAGATGATGATGAAGTATAGGTCAATCTGCCTAGCCTTTTCCCAACTATGTTGGGATCGGCTTCCAGTCTAACCGGATGCAGCTGAATACCAGTATTTTACACGGAGCGACTGCCTATCTGACCTCCACAACCCAGTAACTGGGTAATACGATACTCCGTGGTAAGAATGGTTGTCACACTTTCGGGCTTCTGACGACACGTAACGACTGTCAAAGATCCACGAATGACAGTTGGGACCAACGGCTTAACGTGCTTTCTGAGGCACGGAGGAGTCTCGGTATGTAAAGATGGTCACCCATCCACGGACCAAATCCGGCAAGCATAGCTTTACCTGATGGGTCGACCCGTGCGGCTGTTATTACTTAGCCACGAGCTCCTGATGAAGTATCTTATCTGGGATAATTCAATAAAACAAGCCGTGTGCCCGATTCGATTTCTCATCGCCTACTTCTCGTGGGCCTAAGGGAACGAGTTTTCAAAAAAACGATGATAAATCTAACTTTTACATAAAAACAGTATCTGATGTCTTAGTACAAAATTCCACGTTTCTAATTTCAACAACGACCAACTCAAATATATTATACAAACTATGATCCCATAACACATTCAGGGAATGAATTTTCAAAAAAGATTCAATGATTTCTCATAGTTCAAAGTTAAAAGATTAAAGTTTTAAATTGACACGCTCTTGACCCAAAAACAAACAATACAAAACAGACTAATTAATAACATCCTCCACTTTTGAAGTCGGTTTACAAACAAAAGAAGATTAATTACGAGGAAAGTACTATACATACGGCTACACGTCAAGCTATACATTTCCAGTATAAGCTGACCTCGCATTGAACGGAAATCCTATACAATGCGAGATCAGCATAAACTGTAAATGTGTAGCCGTGTGTACAATCGGTTATACAGCCTTAATTTTGACGCACATTTGACAGAAATACGAAGAAGATTTAAGTTATAATTTTACATTCAAATTACCAAAGCAAAGCGGATCTTCCAAGCTAAGGGACACTCTTAGCTTGGAAGATCCGCTTTGCTTTGGTATTTCAATCAATAAGGTGCAAACAAATTATGCAAACATAAGACTAGTCTGGGAAACGCCCATGCTTCAGCGCGGGCGCAGATTACGTCAATTTTGTGACAACCTTACGTCAACGTGAACCGGTTTTACTGTTTTTAATAGTGTTGCTTCATTAGAGCACGTCTTCATTAATTACACTGTATGTTCACAAACTTTGAGTGTCACCGAGCTGTTTTTTCAACGATAATAACCTCACTTATGGGGTGCGCTATGATAGCCCGCGAAATTCAAATTTTCTTACATTTTTTCAATCTGCAGGTCCGTGTCAGGTTGAACTAGTATGTTGATCAAACATGGCTTTACACAATTATTTTTTTTATTTCATTTTCGATACTTACATAATCTACATCTACACTATAATAATGTTATAAAGAGGAAAGATTTGTATTTTTGTGTGTATGTTTGTAATGAATAAACTCAAAAACGACTGCGCCGATTTCAAAAATTCTTTCACCATTATAAAGTTACATTCACCCTGAGTAATATAGGCTATAATTTATAAAGATTACACGCGGGCGAAGTCGCTGGCGGCAGCTAGTAGATTATATTTTTAAATAATAGTATAAAAAAATATGTCAATATATAAAAAATAGTAGCCCACTGGTATCGGGAACAGGGTCCACGGTCAGGGATGCAGAGAGGGGAACCTCCTAACAATGCGAGCCGTGTCCAGGAGTACCGCTTTCTGAATGAAGCCCTTAATCCAGCTGCCCAACGAGAGCCTCCCTAAGTGTTCGTCGAGGGTCTTGGCAATTAAACGATTGGCTAATACGACTATCGGCACAATGATCGCAGAGTCCACATCCCACATTATGTCGACAACCTCGCGAGCCAAGTCAAAATACTTGATTTACACAATTATTATCATTAAAATCAGCAATAGAATAATTTTGACCTCAAATCATGATTTTATGATTTCATGAAATAGTCATTCAATAAGGAACTTACGAACTGCAGCTGCTTACCAGTGTGCCATGGAGCGACTGCCTATCTGATCTCCACAACAACACAGTTCACACACGATAACCTGTGGTAAGACTGGTTGTCAGACTTTCAGGAGGCTTGTCTGGTAAATATTTTTACCACGGCACGAGCCTTCGACCAGGGGGCCAAGTCTACTAATTTACAAACGTGTCAGTGGTCTCACAATGATCAGTTTTTGACAGATATACCATACAAAATTTGTCAAAAATCGGTCTCGCAATGATGAGACCACTGACACGTTTGTAAATTAGTAGACTTGGCCCCCTGATGACCTGGTGAAGGCCACGGGAATGCGCTGGATGCGAGAAGCACAGAACCATTCGAAGTGGCGGTGCTTGGGGAGGCCTATGTCCAGCAGTGGACGTCTTTCGGCTGAAATGATGATGATGAACCTACGATATATTATTATTTGTTTGGTATATAATTGTGAGGCACATACGTTTACAGGGTAAACTCATAGAAAATCAGGCTTTGTGTAACTAAATGATACCAGGAAAAACAATATTTTCACAGCGCAAACCATGTCATTACATTATGTAATTGAATGTACCGCATCAATCATCTAATAACATCCTGTAGGTACTTAATCTATATAGTTTATTATGTAAACAGCTATACAGTATGCAAGGGTA
The DNA here is from genome assembly GCA_947363905.1 of Lithophane semibrunnea. NCBI lineage: Eukaryota > Metazoa > Arthropoda > Insecta > Lepidoptera > Noctuidae > Lithophane > Lithophane semibrunnea. The sequence continues at coordinate 8,297,627 of OX376214.1, read as the reverse complement.
AACACCGTTGTTACTCAAACCATGGGTAGTTGACTTAAATATAAACATAATTGACCCAGTAACAACAAAAAAAAACCTTATTTTCATTAAAAGATTTTAAAAAGTAAATATCCGTCACTGTCCCGATACTCATGGATACGCGTACGAGAGAGCTGCGAAACAGCTGACGGCCGGTCATGTAACGTCCCGCGCGGCCCGCCCGCCCCCGCCAACCGCCGGCCGCCGTGTTGAAACGCAAGTTCGTTGCCCTTGCGTGTAGGGTGAAATATTCTTGTGGAAAAATGTAGATTTTCTTTTTTTTTAAAAAGCTGTATTTATCCATTGATTTTACGTTCTATAAATGAAAATAAACCACTGGTTTCAAGGATAACGGTGTTTACACTAACACCCTGTATAGGTATCTAATTGCGTAGGTAACTTATTTTCGTAACTGAGTCTAATCTGTTTGATTTGATAGCTCAACAAAATTCATTGCGTTATTTACGTTGATGAGCAAGTTTTTTTCGAACTTAAGAAACAATGGATTAGTAATTTGTTTCAAACTGATTCAGATAAAAATCCGGAGTCACACGTAATCTGTTCGATTTATGACCTAACACGTGTGACTCCGGATTTTTAATTTGTCTGTCTGTGGTGTCTTGTTTATACCTTTTAAGTCGTAGTTGGGTTTTAGTTTTTATTACTTGATTTTTTTATAAATATAGACTAGCTGTGCCCCGCGGTTTCACCCGCGTAGGTCTCGATCCCGTGGGAATATAGGGATAAAATGTATCCTATGTCCTATTCCAGTTCATGGTCTACCCGTGTGTCCATCCTCTCCTCGCGAACATAGGGAACGTCGCGCAGGCCTCGAACGGTTCGCGTATTGCATTTTTATATTCATGATTACTTCGAAATTAAATGTCCGATTCGAATGAATTATAAAGTAGGAAAATGACAACTGCTGACATCTTACGGACGCGTAATTAAAAGCCTGTTTTACGCTCGTCGTACTAAGTTAGCATAGGCCTTGTTGCTAGCATTTAAGCAAACTATGCTTGACATGAAAGGACAAATCTATTATAGTTATACTAGCGACACGCCCCTGCTTTGCACGCCCACGTGTGCAATGGCGACATTTCAAAAGCGATTTCTGTGCTAGAAATAATAACAAATCATCTATCTCTGTACGGTTTCTATTTTGCCATTTTCATACTACATAAGTTATTTATTTACGCCCAAAGATGAGTTAAAATGAGTGTTGAAGTTTGTATGGAAGTTTCGACGCTCATTACCTACTTCCAATATTTTTTCCAATTCTGCTTCCATACAGGGCTAGATAATGACAAGACAAATTGATATAATTTTTAGTTTTGAACGTACACCGTCGAACAGTCTAGCAATCACCATACTACGTTTGTATGGAAGAATCAACGCACAATGGTCCACCTTTTAAGGACTAAGTGCGGAAACCAAACTCCATAACGAACGAACGAACGTATGGAAGAATCACGGACTTGCGTAACTTTAAACGATGTCAACTAAACACTTTGTGTGTAATTATTACTCGATTTAATTGGTTTAGTTATTAAATATGATTTATGACTTAATCTTTAGTTTAACAAACAACAACATAATACCGCGAAGGGATAGACAGAGCGTGAGATACTAGAGATGAATTTATGGAATGGAGAGCGACCGGTTCTCAATGCAAAGTCAAACTATTCAGCTCAACCATTTTGAAGGGAACTTCTGATCCAACACACACGCCACTATCAGCGAGACATTTTAGTGAGCATGTTATACATACTCTCAGCCGCCAGGGCTGTCAAGTCAGTGAAAGACTTACTTACCCAGTAAATGGTAGCTTTAGGCCTGAATTCCATGTCGGTCGCGTACGCGTAGCAACGTAGTACGCGGCGCGGACGTCAGCTTCGCAGTATGGTGCGTTATAGAACACAATGTTGTACGCGACCGACATCAGCGTAAGAGGAATTCAGTCCTTATAACGGTAGGTTAGGTACATTGTGCTCACACATTTGCTATGCAATTAGCTTATTGGTTGACCCGGACGAATTTATTTCCCTCAAAACGAGCGAATCGTCATTTTTAAGGCCTTTTTTTTTCTTGAGACGCTTCGCACTAAGTTAATTGGTTTGTCGGCGAAACGAAAACTCCAGAAATACTACGTATTAGCCAATTGGCATATTTTGAATTGTTATACAGTAAAGTTAACTTTATTGCATACAATTTTATTATATTAAATCCACTACAAATAAAGTACCTTCGAGCGAATTTCCTCAAGATATTTTTTACTATTCATTCTTTCATTCGCCTGTTTGACGCGAGTAAATTCGTGTGAAAAACCTATAAGCCATGCAACTATACAAAGTCTGCCCCCTTATCACTGAACTTATAGTCAATTTTATATCATTTATTATGTGTAAGGTTAGCTAATAAACAGAAGTAGGAAAGAATTAATAAACAAATCAAGATATTACAAATGCAAACAATGGAATGATGACATGAGGCGCAATGTTACCTTGACACGAGGACACACCGCAAAACCGCATCGGAACTAGTTCAGACGTTTTTGAGAAAAAACGTGACAAATACGCATAAATAATAATGAATTCATTAATACTGCTAATATATCGTGCTTTTGAGAACTGCGCTACTGCTGAACATGACGTCCTGGATTCGATTGCCAGGTCGGGCAGGTTTTTTGAGACAAGCCTTTATCTATTGGCAATAGACAATTACATACATGGGAATACTAATGAGAGAAATATGACTGAAATAGATTTCTGCCAAACCCCTTTGGTAAAAGGCATGATGTCTATCACAAGGCTACATACTTTGACCAATAGTCAGTCGACCATGTCAACAAATCCATATATTATATTCTTAGTATAGGTACACAATCACATTTATTTTTAGCATTGTACAAACAGAAAAACCGGCTAAGTGAAAAGTGCGAGTCGGACTCATGCACAAATGGTTCCGTACCGTTTTTAGATCGAGCAAAAAACGCCGAAAAAAACACGTTTCTTGTATGTTTTTTAACTTTTTGAGTTAGCAATTTTACGTCTTTTAATTTTAGCAATTTTAAGTTTTTAGTCAATATTACGTAATTTTTCCCACTTAGTACACAATATGGACGATATTTTGTTTAAGTTACTCCGTCACTGTTATTTACCTATCAGGTAGTGGCATGCGACTTTGAGTGGGGAAGGTATCACAATCACAACTAAAAAACTAGATGGACGGACATGGCGAAACGATAAGGGTTCCTTTTCACTACGGACCCCTAAAGAGTAAAAAAATAATAAGGTTTTACAAAAAAAAAAAACAACCGACTGCCAAAGAAAACACTAAAAAAGTGAAAAATTACTTTGATTGCGGAAGTCGATGTCAAAAAACGAAAATTGAAAACTAAAAAATATATTTTTCACTTTTTAGTGTTTGTTTGGAAGTCGGCGGTTTTTTTTTGTAATATTTATGTAGATATGCAGATACACTGTACATTGTAAAGCTGATTTTACATCCGTCATCTTTATCTCACACCAGGCGCGGTCGCAGCCCAAGATTTTTTGGGGGGTCACCATTGGTGCCGCGGAATATTTTTAGGGAAATGATTACCTAATTGATAAGTACTCTGAAAACTTTTATGTATATGGCCCATTGGGGTCACTGTGGCTCAAATACCTACAGTTTTTAGTTAGTGATGTACTAGCACGTAAATCATTCAGTCTCTCGACAGCTTGAATGATTTTGGGGGGGGGTAATGACCCCTAGGACTCCCCCCCCTCGGACCGCTCGTCCGTTTGAAATCCAGCGTCAGGCATCTGTCAGGCATTTTTTTTGGCGCAGCCGTGAGGCCTGATAATTTTCCTACATCTCCATTTTTTAATATTATTTATACCATGCCCTCTTGCCTATAAAAAGCATATCATGCCTCTAAAAAGCTTATTTTATTCACTGAAAACAGTGAATAAAAAGCACTTTTAATCACTGTTTTGGTGTTTGAATTTAGAACACCAATTTGTTCGAACTCCATCTCAATGATATCCAAACTCCTATTCGATTTGATTTTGATTTTGAATTAAAACTGTTTTGTGTTCTTTGCTGTCATTAGTAAATGGGCGCTATTTTAAATATTGTAAGTTGTACGAACAAAAAGTTTAGGGTTACTTAATAATAAATCGATTGAAAATGTTTTCAAGTGATGAAGATGTGTTAACACCTGAGTTTATGAAAGAGAGGGCGGCCGATATAGTAGAAAGCTTGCTAACCAACAAATCACGGCTGGCTTACATCAAAGCCTACGATGAGTTTGAGTGTGAGTTTGTTTGTTTGAGTAAATGGAAAAATGAAAATCAAGCTGACCAAATTTTCAGAGTCTGTTTTCCTATTTTAATGAGTTGTCGAAGAAAAAGAAGTCATCGACCTTATGGAGTATGTATTCTATGCTACGGTGTAGGTACTATAAAAACAAGGCATAAAATTGACATAACAACATACTCGAAGTTGCATGTTTTTTTTCTCGTAGTCATGGTATAAAGTATAGTATGCAACTCTTGAATAAAACGGATTTATATCGAGGGCCATGAATCGCTCGCGTCGTTCAGGATTCTAACACTTGAATCACTCCCTTCGGTCGTGATTCAGTCGTTAGAATCCTTCACTTGCTCGTGATTCCCCTATGGCCCTCGCTTTAAATCCGTCCTTTATTCACTAATTGCATAATATACTATTATACCATTCCCCCTCTAAAAAGCTTATTTTATTCACTGAAAACAGTGAATAAAAAGCACTTTTAATCACTGTTTTGGTGTTTGAATTTAGAACACCAATTTGTTCGAACTCCATCTCAATGATATAGAAACTCCTATTTGATTTGATTTTCGAACAGGAGTTTAGCATTAGAATTAAAACTGTTTTGTGTTCTTTGCTGTCATTAGTAAATGGGCGCTATTTTAAATATTGTAAGTTGTAAGAACAAAAAGTTTATGGTTACTTAATAATAAATCAATTGAAAATGTTTTCAAGTGATGAAGATGTGTTAACACCTGAGTTTATGAAAGAGAGGGCGGCCGATATAGTAGAAAGCTTGCTAACCAACAAATCACGGCTGGTTTACATCAAAGCCTACGATGAGTTTGAGTGTGAGTTTGTTTGAGTAAATGGAAAAATTAAAATCAAGCTAACCACATTTTCAGAGTCTGTTTTCCTAACTTATTTTAATGAGTTGTCGAAGAAAAAGAAGTCATCGAACTTATGGAGTATGTATTCTATGCTACGGTGTAGGTACTATAAAACCAAGGCATAACATTGACATAACAACATACTCGAAGTTGCATGTTCTTTTTCTTGTAGTCATGGTATAAAGTATAGTATGCAACTCTTGAATAAAACGGATTTATATCGAGGGCCATGAATCGCTCGCGTCGTTCAGGATTCTAACACTTGAATCACTCCCTACGGTCGTGATTCAATCATCATGAATCATTCCCTACGGTCGTGATTCAGTCGTTAGAATGCTTCACTTGCTCGTGATTCACCTATGGCCCTCGCTTTAAATCCGTCCTTTATTCACTAATTGCATAATATACTATTTTATTTTATTTTGTTACATTTTGGCACGTTGATATTCTAGCGTGTGCCTTTTAGTCTGTGCTAAATTATTATCTTTCACTGTGTCTGTTTTTCTTTTATTTTTTATTTTCTTTTGTATATTGCTTGTACCTATTTATTAATGTAATTAGTTATTATTTAACCGTGTATTTGTATGTTGTGCTGTCTTTTGTGTGCACCAAATAAACGTTTTTATATAACTATCTATCTTTCTTTATTTGCTGGTTATGGCTTCCCTGAGATACGCATACCATCGATTAATCGCTTGTAGCCGTCCGCGTCATGCACTTGCTACGCGTTGTGACCGTGGGACAGCTGTTGCGTACAGCTTTGTGACACAACTTAAGGTTGATGCGCTAGGGTAGCACGCGAAATTCAAATTTTCTTACGTTTTTTGCAATTTGCAGGTCACTATCAAGTTGTATGTTGATCTAAATATTATTAGCGCTCGTAACAAATATGGATTTACGGAATTATAAACATTAGAATCAGCAATACAACTTTCTAAGTGCATGAAAGTTAGATCAACATACAACTTGATACTGACCTGCAAATTGCAAAAAACGTAAGAAAATTTGAATTTCGCGGGCTACCCTAGCGCATCAACCTTAAGGGACATGCCCCGTTACGAAATGTCAGTTGCATTACATCCAAGAATTTCAAGATGGCGGTGACTTTTCCCTTTTACGGTTTTGGCAAAAACTGCTTGAAATGAAAGCGAAGGTGAATCATTGTGCGTAGGTATTATCTGATTTAAGATGCATCTGGTTGTAAAGGTAGCATAAAAGTGGATTATGAGGGAAAGTTTATTGACAATGGCAGCATTTTTTTTTAAATGTGTCGAATAAAATATTGTTTTTATGGAACCACTTTTTAACCAAGAATTTGTAAATGCAGATCTGCATTGGTAGGTACTGCATTTTTAAGTCATATTTTTGTGTACTTTGCAGTAACAACACTACCAACCCTCAAACATAAGACCTAGCATCAATCCTCAACTTTAACATAAGTTTAACATAACATAAGTTATTATTTATTTCAAAATTAATGCTGCAGTATTTTCAGCATAACGGAGAATCATGCTAAGCAATTTGAGGTAGGGCACGGCCTTAACCACAAACCCAGGAAGGGAAAGGTCCACCAATCCTTCCAGGAAGATAATAGCCATTTAATTTAAATATATTTTATTACCACAGATTAAAAATAAAATAAATTGGCACACAGGCAGTCGTTTCTGAAGTTCTGAGTACGAACAAAAAAAAAAGATGACCAAGTCCGGTCCGTGACCTTGCAGAGATTTATTTGTAAGTGTATTTATACGTTTATGTATGTTTCGAGAATTATATTTGCGAAAACAATCTATGTACCTACATCATTTTCCTCATGTTGCATGTTGTTAAAATATTATGATTAAAATGTTTGATTGACCTCATCCAATAGGTAATTATTAAGTAGGTACTTACCACAACCCATATTCATCCATCCGCCTAGCCTTTTCCCAACAATGTTGGGATCGACTTCCAGTCTAACGGGATCCAGCTGAATACCAGTATTTAACATGGAGCGACTGCCTATCTGACCTCCACAACCCAGTAACTGAGTAATACGCCTATACCTCTACCCCTTGGCAAGACTGGTTGTTAGGCTTTCGTGCTTCTGACGACCCGTAACGACTGTCAAAGATCCACAAATGACAACCGGGACCAACGGCTTAACGTGCTTTTCGAGGCCCGGGGGTATCCCGGTATGTAAAGATATCATACCCATCCCTGGACCAACCCCGGCAAGCGCAGCTTAACCTGATGAATCGACCCATGTGGCTGTTATTACTTAGCCACGAGCTCCTCTACCACACCCAATAAATGATCTCAATAAAATATAACTTCAAGGTAGCCCACGAAATTCAAATTTTCTTACGTTTTTTGCAATTTGCAGGTCAGTGTCAGGTTGTATGTTGATTAAGTATTTGTTGATATTTGTATATCATAGATTTTTACATTTTTTGATTACCTAAACTCACGCACTGTCTTATTTGTAAAAATTTTAAGAATATTGTTATATCGTAGATTTTTACTTACAATGTTTGTAATGTAAATATGTGAGCACCATTGTATCTATCACATACTTTAATTTATTTGTCATTGCTTCATTTTTAATTCTTTTTATCAATTGTGGTACAGTAATCGTATTCTAGGTGCATCGTATTCACATGTAATTATACAGGGTGTTAGTGTAAACACCGTTATCCTTGAAACCAGTGGTTTGGTTTCATTTATAGAACGTAAAATCAATGGAAAAAACTTTTTTTTTTTAAAGAAAATCTACATTTTTCCACAAGAATATTTCACCCTACACGCAAGGGCAACGACTGGCCGCGGCCGGCGGTTGGCGGGGGCGGTCGGGGCGCGCGGGACGTTACATGACCGGCCGTCAGCTGTTTCGCAGCTCTCTCGAACGCGTATCCATGAGTATCGGGACAGTGACGGATATTTACTTTTTAAAATCTTTTAATGAAAATAAGGTTTTTTTACTGGGTCATTTATTTTTATATTTAAGTCAACTACCCATGGTTTGAGTGACAACGGTGTTTACCCTTGCATACTGTATAATTGATGTATACAAAATATTGTAAAACATTATTTTTAAAAGAGTAACGGTGGAGTTTCTTGCCCATTCTTCTCCAAAACTACCTTTTGGAAGGGGCAACTAGAATCAGTTTTATTTCTTTGGTTTTGGCGTTCGAAAGCGACTTTAATGAGCGTATTTGAAATAAATTATTTGACTTTGACTTTAAAATTATGATTCGCGACCTTATCACATTTATATACACCTTAGAATCAGCAATACAACTCTATAAGTTTATATAAGTGATTTTTTTTTTTTTTTGGTTGGGAAATCATCAAATGACTTCTCCCGCTCTGGGCGGAGCGGAAGGGCGTGTCAGACTCTTACTGACTAACTGAGACCCACCCGTGTTCCTTCAGTTGCCTGTTGCCAGGATCCCGGTATCCCTTTCGGACTATTCCGCAACCCTGGCAGAAGTGTATTGAATGACTTTTTAAAATTTCATGAAATCATGACATTTGGCACTTATATGAACTTAAAGATTTCTGCCTTTGTCTTTAAGCCTACATTATGGAATGCAAATAAAGATATGGAGGGGATATAGGGTCAGTTAAAAAGAAATTGCGTAAGAGCACAGATGATACGAGTGACCTTTTGACAGGTACAAGACCGGTCGATGTGACGTCACTTTGGGGAAGCCTATGTGCAGCATAATCAGCCTATAATGTACCACTACTGGGACAGAGGGCTCCTCTCAGGGGGAGAGGGCAATAATCCACCACACAGGCCCAGTGCGGGTTGGCGAATGTCACATAATAGGGAATATGCATGTATTTTCTTAATATTTTTATTCGATAGTTTACATCGTCAAATAATAGTTAAAAAAAATTCGACGGCAAAAAAGCAATTTAAAGTAGTTAAAAAAATGTTTAAAAATATCCAACCGATCCGGGCTATTTAAACGCCCTCCATTTGGCGCGCTTGGTGTGGTGACGTCACAGTTCGTGAAAACAGACAAGCAACTGTCAAGTCAACGTCAAAAACTCCTTTTTCTATGAGCGTTTGACATTGACTTGACACTTGTTGATTGACTTGACATTGACATTTTGATTGTTATCCCGGATTGTTACGTCACATCCGCTCTTAGCCTTTTCAAGTATTTGAATTACCCACAGTTTTTTGGGACTTTTTAAAAATTAATTTCTCGCTCAAAAAGAAATTTTATTCAAAAATATTGATGGAGGCATAATTCTGAAGTAACATAGTTTATAGAAAAAAATATTTGACCCATATTTGAATCACATGCATATTCTCTATTATCTTCGAATGGGGGCGAGCCTTTTGCCATAAACCGCGCACAAATCCAGACTCCGGGTTGCATTCAAGATGGAAAAACCCAGTAACACTTTGCCTGACCCGGGAATCGAACTCGGGACCTCATGGTCAGCAGTAGCGCTTGCGATCACTGGATCAACGAGGCAGTCGGACAATACAGCGATATTTTTCATTATATCTATCAACAGTTAACATCATGAAACACAAAGTACTTTATTATTTTTATTTTGTTTCTTTTTGCGTTCTTCACGAGTCAGTGCGTAAAAGCTGTTTTAATAATCAACAGTCTTTTAGAGTACTTATAAGGATATACCCAATGTCTTTGGGATTTCCAGACGCCTTTCATAAGATTTTTATCTGACAGGAAACTCTGATGTGAGGTCAGACGATGAGTTAGGTAAATTGTCCGTATTCATTAATTCGCAAAGTCGAATTAATTAATACGGACAATTATTCCATATTTCGAGCCATCCACAGAGGCGGATTATCCCTAAGGCGAACTAGACATGTATGTATATAGGCGCGAAGTAACAAAAAGGGGCGCGTGCAGAAGTTTAATAAAAAAAAAATAACTAAAAAATTACATCAAATTAATTGTGTAAATATGCAGCTACTAACTATTACATATTAAAACTGCGAAAGTGCGTATGTAAAGGTAAATCTTGCTTCTCCATGCAAAAACTACTGAACCGATTGTGATGAAACTTGGTATGTAGATAGCGGGAGTCTCAGATTTAACTTCCAGATTTCAGTACTTATTAGTTATTATTTGCGTAAGTACTAAATAAAATTTACTAAGCTCAAAACGCACGAAGGCGGTTGCGTGTCGCGTGGCGAAGACACGACTAATTAAATGAAAAACATCTCTCTTAGCACCTAACACAAATGTTCACAGTTCCGCACAAACCTACGTTATTGAAACAAATTGATTACCACGGGTCTTCTGGCGATAATCTTACTAACTAACCATAGTAGCCATAATTATCGTCTTACATAAGCAAGTAATATTGAAGACGCTGTCTTGGTTCCAATCAGTTTTCAAAAATATGTAAAATTGAATAGAATAATTAAAAAATGTAATCGAATTAGAAAACAACAACAACACTTTTCCAAAAATATTCTACTAAGAAAAGAACGTGTTGATTTACTTAATAAACTAAATAATTATCAAATCAAATTAGAAGACAGCAAAAAAATCTATGAAATTGATACGCAGCGCTTACAGTCTGACATACAGTTACTTGAGGGAAGACTTAGTTCCCTTTACATTAAATATGTGGGCTCTCAGAACCAAATTAAAGAACATATTCTTGCTGCAAATGAGTTAGTTATGTGTCAGTGTACTTGTCAGAATGTTTTAAACCCTGAAGCTGTCCAGTCTCAGGCAACGGAGGACCCGTCCCAGACTGAGAGTTTATCTGGTATAATATAAGATCTATCTCAAGTGGTACAGACTGAGATTGGTAATTGTCCATCATTCAGTAGTCATGATTGCTATCATTCAATTATGTTCTCCGATAGTATAGGAAGAGGTTTAGGTAAATTAATTAGTAATAACCTGAGTTGTTCTACTCAAAATTATTGTATGCCAGGGTCTACCTACAAACAAATAATGGCATCAGTAACAGGAAATGTGTTCAATCCTAAAACCAATATTACTGTATTTGTAGGTAATAGTTCTAAGGTCAAAATAGAAGAAATAACTGATTGTGTAACTGGGTTGTTAAAGCTAAATTGTAGTAAAATAATATTGTGTGCATTCCCATATTTTGAAAAATTGACAAAAAGACAAAACAATTATATTCATATGCTTAATAAGCATATGCAATTCTTAGTTAGCCATTATAGTGACAAGCTTGTATTTCTTGACACCAACACTTTTGTGGAAACTTTAAAGTCGACTAGGGGTACTGTTTATCTGCCTGTTAGTTTTAGACATATAATAGCAAGGCTATTAGCTTTTTATATAAACTCAGACATAAATAGTATGTCGAAGTCTTGTATTATTAACACCACAATGATTAGTAATAATACTAATAATAAGGTGGTGAAACTGAATGAATGTAGCTCAAATGCTATAAATAGTTTTACAAATTGTACGAAGGAGTATCCATGTCCCTCACTGACTATGAGCTCACTGCCTGGTGATGACATTGAAGTCTTGGGTTTAACTCCGGATAGTCATTTAAACTAGTTTATAAGACAACAGAAGGTACCAGTAAGAATATTCTTATAACTAACAACAACAAGGTGTCTTCTTGCTCTAATATAAGTAATTAATAAAAAGGAGATCAGCAGAATGCCTTGAAATTATTTCATCAAAATATTCAAGGTATTTCTTCCAAATTATTAGAAATTGAAATGTTTTTAGAAAAAACACAGTTTGAGATTGTTTGTTTTACTGAACATTGGCTAAAGGATTACCAAATGCTAATTAATTATAAGAACTACAGTGTGGGCAGTTGTTGTAACCGTAAATCTATGCTACGCGGAGGTTCTCTGATCTTGATAAAAAATTGTTTAAAATCTAAGCAACGAAATGACATAGTTGGTTTATCAGTTGAACATTGCATCGAACTGTCCTGTGTTGAGCTGGATAAGCATGTCGTAGTGTGCGTGTACAGACCCCCTAATTATCAGAACTTTTCCTTATTTGAGTCAATAATGGAAGATGTCCTAGCGAAAGTTGCATCCAGTAACAAACCCGCAATTATTTGTGGTGATTTTAATACTAATATTCTGGAAAATAATTCAAATAGCTGTAAAATGTTAAGCCTTTTTAAATCGTTCAATTTATCGAATGTTTTTACAGAACCGACTAGAGTAACTCCAACTTCTGCTACTTGTATCGATAATGTCTTCTGCGATTGTGATTATTTAGATAAAGCCATCGTAAACTATTTGCCGTCTGATCATAGTGGACAAACGATAACTTTTAAGTTTAAAACACCAATGCAAAAAATGCAAATACAATTTAGACCGATTACAACAGGCAAATTAAATAGATTCAATAGTACCCTAAATAATAAATTAATTGCCCTGGGCCAGAATATGGACGATGCAAACAAATTGTATGAGGATTCCTTTTCAGTAGTGCACACTGAATTTAATAAAACTTTTGAAAAGAAAACAAAAAATATTTGCCCTAATTTTATTTTTAGTGACTGGGCAACTAGAGGTATTAGGATAAGTAGGGAAAGACTGTTCGAGCTGTATGGCCTTAAGCCTTACATTAACACTGGAACTTTCAATAAGTATGTTGCTACATATTCCAAAATTTTTCGAAATACCTGCAAGATAGCTAAAGCCCTGTTTATTAGCAACAAGATCAAATCAGCAGAAAATAAAATAAAATCAGTTTGGAAAGTTATAAATAATGAAACTAATAAGAATAAAATACGAAACACTGATTACACATTGGAGACTTCACGTGGTGCCATAAGCTCTAATTTAGAAGTAGCTCAAGAATTTGTACACTTCTTTACTAACATACCAGCTAAAACGACGGAAGTTTTAAATTCCTCACCCGACGTCTCAATTGATTTATTAAGAGCGAACGTTCCAGGCTGCCCGGTTGAATTTCAATTCAAGCATATAAACCCTATGATAGTTATAAAAGCTTTTCGACAAATCAAAATAAAATTAACCGAAGATCTATGGGGATTATCTATCAAAGTTTGTACATCCATAATCGACACTATAGCACCATACTTGGCTTTAATATTTAATTTATGTGTGGATCAAGGAGTCTTTCCGGATTTAATGAAATACAGTAAGGTTATACCACTTTTTAAATCTGGAGACAGTAAAGACACCAACAATTATAGACCAGTATCTGTTCTGCCGGTGTTCAGCAAGGTCTTCGAAAAGGTAATGCTCAATCAAATGCTTAATCATTTTAACACCAACCAAATCTTACACGATCAGCAGTATGGTTTCACCAAAGGACGTTGTACGACTGACGCCGGTGTCACCTTATTAAAACACATTTTTACTGCGTGGGAGGAGGCCCAAGATGCCATAGGAATCTTTTGTGACCTCTCCAAAGCATTTGACTGCGTAAATCACAAAACCTTACTCTTAAAACTTGAGCATTACGGACTAGGTAAACTTGCGCTCAGTTTAGTAAAATCTTATTTAAATGATAGACAACAGCAAGTTCAAATAAATGGTGTCAATTCAATCGGTTTAAATGTAAAAATGGGTGTTCCACAAGGCTCGATATTGGGTCCTTTCCTCTTTGTAGTATATATTAATGATCTACCCCATTTATTAAAAAACCAACCACAAATGGTGTTATTTACTGACGATACTTCATTAATTTTTTAAATAAATAGACGTGCATCAAATCTTGACGACGTAAATAACGCCCTACTGCAGGTCCAAAATTGGTTCACTGCTAAGAATTTAGTATTAAATGGGAAAAAACTAAATGCATGAGATTTGCTTTACCGAATGTTAAAAGTAGTGATTGTGACATAATATTGAATAGGGAGAAACTAGAATTCGTCGATAAGACTGTTTTCCTGGGGATCACACTCGACTCAAGGCTGCAATGGGGTCCTCATTTAACATCTCTTGCAGGACGGTTAAGTTCAGCAGCATATGCTGTGAGGAAAATCCGTCAATTCACTGATGTAGATACCGCGAGGCTAGTCTATTTCAGTTACTTTCATAGTATCATGTCTTACGGTATTTTACTATGGGGACGGGCTGCAGATATCGAGTCTATTTTTATTCTGCAGAAAAGAGCTATCAGAGCAATATATGACATCCGTATGCGCGATTCTCTAAGGGAACTGTTTAAAGATATTAACATCACGACGGTACCTTGTCAATATATCTACGAAAACATCATGTACGTAAGGAAAAATCTAAGTCTTTTTAGTAAAAGAGGTGAAAAACACAATTATAGGACTAGGAATAGGGACCAATTAGTTCAACCGGGCTACAGACTGGCTAAAGTAGACTCATCCTTCATGGGGTACTGTTTAAAATGTTACAATAAAATACCTCCCCACATACTCCAACTGAATGAAACAAAATTTAAATCTTGTATAAAACGCACACAATGCGCCAAGCATATTATAAATTGGGAGATTACATCACTGACAAAAATGCTTGGCTCAGCGCTGGTCCAGCTCCACAGGGCGCAACAAGTAATTGATTAGCATACGAAAATATTGTTGGAGCTGCTGAAGATTGTAAAAACTATCTTTACATTGTATAAATTCAATCTCCTAGTATTGTATAACTGCATAGCACATGTGTGTGAGCACTATGTACTTACCTAAGTACTTTAAAGCGTCTTTACTAGGTACGTCTTTCATTGACTTGAATGTGCCCTGGCGGCTAAAAGCATGTCATGCTCACTTTAATGTCTCGCTGGTGGTGGCGTGTGTGTTGGATCATTAAGTTCCCTTCAAAATGGTTGAGCTGAATGGTGCTGATCCATGCGTCATGTTCGTGAACGGGCGCCATCAGTAGGGACTGGTCATCTCTTAGCTGCCACGGCTTATTTTGATTTATTTTAATTTTTGAATTGTTTTGTATCGTTTTATCTTTTATTTACGGACTCTTTTAACCTGCACGTTTTTCTACATTGTACTCACATGTATGATTCCAACATGAATGATGTAAACAACATATTGTAACAATATTCTGATTTAAAAGAGTGTCCGTGGAGTTTCTTGCCCGTTCTTCTCCATAGGAACCTACTACGCTTTGGAATGGGCAACTAGCTTCATATTTTCTGACTGACCGACGCTTTGACAATTCAAAAGTGCCTGTAATTGGTTTATTTGAAATAAATGCTTTGAGTTTTGAGTTTGAGTTTGAGTTTTGACTGGTAAACAAACAGCTGCAGCAGCACCAAACTGCGTAATAAACGATCAATCAGAATTTGAATAAATGAAATGATAATTGGAATTGGAGCTCGTGGCTAAGTAATAACAGCCGCACGGGTAGTTAAGCTACGCTTGCCGGGGTTGGTCCGTGGATGGGTGACCATCTTTACATACCGAGACTCCTCCGTGCCTCGGAAAGCACGTTAAGCATACGCTACGCCGTTGGTCCCGGCTGTCATTTGTGGATCTTTGACAGTCGTTACGGGTCGTCAGGGGCCGAAAGTCTGACAACCAGTCTTTCCAAAGGGTATCGTATTACCCAGTTACTGGGTTGTAGAGGTCAGATAGGCAGTCGCTCCATGTAAAATACTGGTATTCAGCTGCATCCGGTTAGACTGGAAGCCGACCCCAACATAGTTGGGAAAAGGCTAGGCAGATGATGATGAATCAGAATTGGAATCAGTTTCAAACAAATGTCTAAATCCAATGCTTCATAAGTTCCTAAGTTCTTTACGTTGTTGAGTAGAATTATTTTTACCCGACTACGGCGAAGAAAAGAGGAGGGTTATGATTTTGACCGGTATGTATGTATGTATGTTCATCTGTTCCCTCCTATCTTCCAAACCACTTATCACAATTTGACAAATGAGGTATCGTTAGAAGCGTCGTGATTGTCCGCTGGTTATAGGCTATGTGAAGCACCTACCCCCACCACACATTAAATTAAAAATGGCGCCCTCTAGAGGACATAAAGTAAATAAAAAATTAAAAAAATGGTTTAATCGTACCATGTTGGGTATCAAATGAAAGGGCTTAATGAGCACATTTCAAAAATATATATATTATAACCCCAAAAGAATTTAAAAAAAATCAAGTAATAAAAACTAAAACCCAACTACGACTTAAAAGGTATAAACAAGACACCACAGACAGACAAATTAAAAATCCGGAGTCACACGTAATCTGTTCGATTTATGCCCTAACACGTCTGACTCCGGATTTTTAATTTGTCTGTCTGTGGTGTATTGTTTATACCTTTTAAGTCGTAGTTGGGTTTTAGTTTTTATTACTTGATTTTTTCGAACTTATGAAGATTAGACACTTGTTTCAAACTGATTTCAATTATGACCGATCGTGCATTACGCAATTAGGGAGCTGGTCCATCTGGTGGTCTCAAAGAGGTGGCACGCTGTAATAAATGCTGGCTGCATGAGGCTTAGGCTGTGCGTTGGCTATCAGTGAATTCTTTAATTTGAAAGATTTTTATATACCTACTTAGATAAAAATATTAACTTTAAAAAATTAACTTTACAAACTTTAAGCGGTGCTTTAGAACGTCGAACTGAATAACAGGCTTGAAATCCTCTTACGCTGATGTCGGTCGCGTACGGTCGGTCGCGTACACGTAACAACGTAGTACGCGCAGCGGACGTCAGCGTCGTAGTATGGTGTTGTATAGAACACAACGTATATGTATACGCACGCGCGACAGACGTACAAGACCGACATCAGCGTAACGCCTTACAACTTTGAAATCGCGAAAAAAAAATCTGCTGTGTCGTATAAAGTAAAAAAAAACAGCCACTTTGGCAGAATCATAATAGGAAAATATTATGAATCATCGTAAAATGTCACAAACTGACAATTCATAAATGATCTGAGTGCGATTCATATTACGAAATAATTCATCTGTTTGACAATTTTTTGTGGAGATTCGTAAAATGGTCCACAAAATTATTATGAAAAAAAAATATTGTGTGTCAAATTAGAGGAATTGCTTGAATTGAAATGCCAGCTGGAAATTCAGGAAATTAATTGTTTTTAGAGGAATTGCTAATTGTGTCCGGTTTAGGTTCTATATATAATCTATGTGTTAGTATTACGAAAGGAAATGAACGATCTACCTATTAATATACGTCTTACTAGACTATCCTAATTGCGTAACTCACTATCAATCACAATCTGAATTGGTTTGAAACAAATTGCTAATCCATTGCTTCAAACTCAAACTCAAACTCAAAGCATTTATTTCAATTAAACCATTTACAGGCACTTTTGAATTGTCAAAGAATCGGTCAGTTAGTCAAAAAGTTGAAGCTAGTTGCCCATTCCAAATCGTAGATCTCTATGGAGAAGAACGGGCAAGAAACTCCAAGGACACTCTTTTAAAAATGGATATAGATATTACAAAATCCTGGGTACAGTATTCTTGGTGCTTCTATATGTGAGAAAAATGTCAAATGAAAAATAATCAAAAACAATTCAAAATATAAGATTAAAAATAAGCCCTGGCAGATGAGAGATGACCAGTCTCAACTGACAGCGCCCGTTCACGAACATGACACGTGGATCAGCACCATCCAGCTCAACCATTTTGTAGGGAACCGAATGATCCAACACACGCGCCACCATCAGCGAGACATTTAAGTGAGTATGACATACTCTCATCAGCCATGCTCTTTCAAGTCAATATAAAACATGATACCATATTAAACGGCTCCATGGTACTCACATTTACAAAATTGAAAAAATGCTTCTAATTTATACAAAACTATAATTTGCAATGTACGAATAATATATGATCGAATAATTTGTCTGCTCAACAACGTAAATAACGCAATGAATGTTGTTGAAGTGTCAAAATGGTAGTCCAATAGCCTATTTATACTCCAGATTTGAGGATATAATATAAAAAATATTCATAAGATGGGGGCTTAAAACAGTCACTTTAGCAGAATCATAATAATATGAAAATATTATGAATCATCGTAAATTGTCACAAACTGGCAATTCTGGATTAACACATAGATTATTCCTTTTATCCCGATAATCCCACGGGATCGAGAATTATGCGGGTGAAACCGCGGGTCGCAGCTAGTATACTATAATGTTAATACAATGAACATCAATTTAATATAACCTCCCATTACATGCATCTTATTTCGTGTCCTTTTAAGCGAGGCAGCTTGACCGCAGTCCTACTCTTAGCGAGACCTTCAAAACTCGTTATAATGTCAAAATATTCATATAAACAGCTCTAGGAGATGCTTGTGTTTAGTATTTACACGTTTTTGTGCGTCTGCGAATTTTAGATAATTTTGTATGATTACAAGCTTCTACTTATTACCTCTGTGGTCTAGTAGTTAGATCACTTGTCTCATATCCAGAGGTCTGGTTCGACACCCAGTGAGGGCAAAATTTTCTGCTCGGTTTGGTTGGTGGTCCCGGCTGTCATTTGTGGATCTTTGGTAGTCGTTACGAGTCGTCAGAAGCACGAAAGTCTGACAACCAGTCTAACCAAGGGGTATCGTATTACCCAGTTACTGGGTTGTGGAGGTCAGATAGGCAGTCGCTCCATGTAAAATACTGGTATTCAGCTGCATCCGGTTAGACTGGAAGCCGACCCCAACATAGTTGGGAAAAGGCTAGGCAGAAGAAGGTTTGGTTGGTGGTAGGGCTTGGTCTAAGTCCGCCTGGCTAGCTACCACCTTCTTATCTAAGTCTGTCGCCTTATCAACAATGTTAATTGTGTTTCAGCTGTTAGATGTAAGAAAACCAGTTCCTCTGTGGTTGAGGATTCCGGGTGAAGCTCGCTTCCACCTACGGCCTGATCATCACTTACCATCAGATGAGATGCAGGCCAAAAACATCCCGTAGTGGATTTAAAAAAAACTATTTATGGCGTTAAAAAAATAACTTTTATGCTTTATTTAGTCAATCGAACTGAATAACAGTTTAGTACAGTAGGTACAGTGGGCCTAAAACGGCCACAGTAGCAATTCCTCTAAAAGCAATTCTTTTCCTGAATTTCCAGCTGTCATTAGAAATTCCTCTAATTTGAAATAAAAGCAATTCATAATGTGTGGACCATTTTATGAATCTCCATAGAATCTGTCAAACAGATTATTTCGTAATATGATCGCACGCAGATCAATAATTATGAATTGTCAGTTTGTGACATTTTTCGATGATTAATACTATTTTCCTGTTATGATTCTGCCAAAGTACCTAGCCGTTTTAAGCCCCCTTTTTTTTGTGTGGGAAATCATCCAATGACTTCTCCCGCTCTGGGCGGAGCGGAAGGGCGTGTCAGACTTTTACTGACTAAAACCCACCCGTGTGCCTTCAGTTGCCTGTTGCCAAGGTCCCGGTATCCCTTTCGGA
Organism: Lithophane semibrunnea; assembly: GCA_947363905.1. NCBI lineage: Eukaryota > Metazoa > Arthropoda > Insecta > Lepidoptera > Noctuidae > Lithophane > Lithophane semibrunnea. The sequence continues at coordinate 8,278,101 of OX376214.1, read as the reverse complement.
CTAACCCGCAACCCTGGCAGGCATCGGTCCTAGCGAACCCCGCCAATTGTGCTGACATCTCTTTTAGGCGCGCGTGGAACACGATGCGCCATCGACCCGGGCCTGGTCCTAATCGGACGGCGAGCTACCCATTGCTCGCCATCCGCAAGCCCGCGCCTATGGTGGCCGGGAATCCGCCTGGGATTCCCGACGCCCAGGGCGTCTCCAACGGCGGCGGTTAGGGGCGTGAGGGCGCAAACTTTGCCTCTCCCTCACGCGTTCCGCCTCCTCTTTCGCGAGCATTACTGCTTCGCAGAAGGAGGTGATTAAGCCCCCTGAACTCTGTTACCTATAATAAATCTACGAATTCCACCAGTTACCTCGAAAATTATTGCATCAACGAAGATCGGGTTTTTTGAACGACCTATTATAAGAAACGGGTTTTTAGACGGACATTACTTACGTCATAAATGGGGACTTTTTTATCGTCCTTTGTAAGAACATTGAAGATTATTCGCGTTAGCAAAATGTTGAAGAGTTTATCTTTTTCTAGTTATTCTAAGAATATGACTAGAAATTACAGAATACTGGATGGAGATTTTCTGCATGTAATTGCGTAACTTATTTTCGTAACCGAATAAGACTAATTTGTTTCATTTTGACAGTTCAACAACATCCATTGCGTTATTTACGTTGTTGAGCAGATTTTTTTTCGAACTTATGAATAGCAAAAGCAATACATTTTATTTATATAACTACTTACCTACAAATAAATAAATTAAAGTATCTGTTTGTAATGTAAAAATTACACCTTTTTACTAAATGCACTGAAAGAATAAATCTAATGGTACATAAACAAAAAAAACATTTTTTTTTTGTCTGTCTTTTTGTTGCGGCTAACCTCCGAAACGGTTGTACCGATTTTGACGGGAGCGGGACTCTTACACGCAGATAGCTGATGTTGTATCGAGTAACTTAATTAGGCTACCTACTTAGGTACTTTTATTTTTGAAAAAAGAATGACATGTCAATCTTTATATTATTTTCAAAAACGCAAAAAAATCTTTGGTCAATGTTGTTATCCCATGTCTGAGGATTGTAGTTATTCTCGTTGCTATCTCGTTCTCAATTATTATTGAATATACTGGTCATTAATTATAAGGTAATAGTCACATAATAACATCTTCGAACGACACAACAACGAGTATAAATTAACGTCGAACTTCACTTACAGGTAAAGTTCGTTTGACCATTCAATTTTTGCAAGTTTTTTGTACCATGATAAGCCATCTGACTTGTAATTGTATTTTTTGTGACTGATATGTTTTAATCAGTAGCACGAATGCAGACAATCAACAAACAAAAAAATATTTATTCTATCTTAGGAATAACAAGGTTATACGGTTGCTCAGCACTTTGTTTCAGAAAAAAATAACGTAGGACGTAGGTATACAATGAGAGACAAAGTACTTACAGTTTCCGTCATTTCCCGAACCGGTTCCTTGTAATAACACAACTTTTACACAACAAAATAAAACCAGAAACACGCTCACATTCATTTTGGAAATCATTTTTCCCAAATAACAACTTTTTAAATAATCATAACATAAAAAACCAATTCGCGCCAAAATTGCTGTCAAAACTTATCAATTTATTAACTGTTTAAATTTTTAATTCATGTTTTTTTTATTCGATTTCACACGGCCGTGGATTTTATAAGGAAACGTCTTATATGAATATGAATCTCACGCGAACTGAACCTCCAAGGTTTTATTAGTCACATAATATACCTACATACATAAACATACTATGTAATGCGACGAAGTTGAACAGGTAGTGTGACTCTTGAAAATTGTTAGTGATCGTAGAGAAATGTTAATTGGTAGGGTAACATTTAGATAATGACCCTGTTGATGACCGTCAATCAGTCATTAGGTCGTTCGCGTAATGGATTATCGAAATATCATCAAATATTATGAAAAGGTTTTCCAATTTTATCAATCTGCCGAGCCTTTTCCCAACTATGTTGGGTTCGGCTTCCAGTCTAACCGGATGCCGCTGAATATCTGTATTTTACATGGAGCGACTGCCTATCTGACCTCCACTACCCAGTAACTGGGTAATACGATACCCCTTGGTAAGACTGGTTGTCAGACTTTCCACCGGCTTAACGTGCTTTCCGAAGCACGGACGAGTCTCACTACGTAAAGATGATCACCCATCCACCGACTAACCCCGGCAAGCGTAGCTTAACCTGATGGATCGACCCGTGCGGCTGTTATTACTTAGCCACGAGCTCCTTTTTTTCGAGCTTTTTCCAATTTTGTATAGATTCAATTAAGTAGATTCAATTGCGCCGACCCCAAATGAATTGGGTAGGGGAATGATGATAAAGATTAAAATTCACACCTGTAAAATTTCATTGTGGTGAATATCTACCATGCGCTCATGCAGCACTTAGCAATCTTCGGACGAGCCCGATCAATCACTATCTGAATCGTTTTGAAACCAATTGCTTCTTCTTTTCGTGTGGTTAGTGACTAACGGTGTCAGAGTTTTAAAGCCGCACATGGACCTCTGACTTGGCTTCACATGCCGTCGAGAAATATCTCTCAGGAACGCCGGTTTCCTCACAATGTTTTCCTTCACCGTTTTTTAAGGAAGTGATAATTATACAATACGCACAAGAGGTGTGTCAGTACTAAATATAAGTTCGAAATAAAAATCTATTTAAATAAATGATGTTGAACCGTCAAAATAAATCAGATTAGTCTTATTCGTTTACGAAAATGTGTTACGTAATTAAATAGCGGATGTCTTCATGTATACCAAGGTAATCGGGAGAACGCCCATCCGCGCCCGGGCAGGCTATGGCACAGAACATTAATACTCAATAGGCTATGGTTAGCACTCAGCTCAGCCTAGTTAGGGAGTACCTATTACCTAACCCAGCCGCTGCACAGGACGGGAACATTCAGGCAGGCACTTATCAGCTATCTACGCTTGCCGGGGTTGGTCTGTGGATGGGTGACCATCTTTACATACCGAGACTCCTCCGTGTCTCGGAAAGCACGTTAAGCCGTTGGCCCCGGCTGTCATTTGTGGATTTTTGACAGTTGTTACGGCTCATCAGAAGCCCGAAAGTCTGACAACCAGTCTTACCAAGGGGTAACGTATTACCCAGTTACTGGGTTGTGGAGGTCAGATAGGCAGTCGCTCCATGTAAAATACTGGTATTCAGCTGCATCCGGCTAGACGTGAAGCCGACCCCAACATAGTTGGAAAAGGCTAGGCAGATAATTATGACTTAGAGTAATGACTTATAGTACCCCAGCGTGCCTAGACAAAGTGACATTATATCAGCGATAACGATGATGGAAAAGGCAAAAATGTATAGAACAGAGGGCCTAGACAAGTGACAATCGCTTCCAAAGCGTTCTGTATTTCTACAACCACTTTAAACAGGATTGACATAATTATGCTTTTCGATAGCATAAGTAAATCCTGCTGTTGAAAGTCGATTACCTTCCTCAGTCACTGAACCAACGGCTTTAGTTTGTTACTCATACGATATTCTTTTGTTTATGTATTAATAAGGGTTTATGCACACACGTCGTAAGTCACGTCAACGTCAAGTCACCGATCAGTCACGTCAAATAATACGTAGGAGTTGTAGGACGTTGGCTACACACATCAGGACGTTGGCTCCCGGCGCGTCTCAGTCGACGACGCATCACCGGCAAAATTTGTACTGTAACAAACGAAACGGGCGGTGCTATGACTGACTGACTGACTATCTGGGGGCTTAAAACGGTCACTTTAGCAGAATCATAATATAAAAATATTATGAATCATCGTAAAATCACACAAACAGACAATTCTTAGTATGATTTGTGTGTAATTCATATTACGAAATAAGTCATATAATTGACAGTTTTCTATGGAGATTCGTAAAATGGTCCACAAATTATGAATTGGTTTTATGTCAAATTAGAGGAATTGCTAATGACAGCTGGGATTCAGGAAATTAACTACTTTAAGGGCGAATTTCACCAAACTTTTATACCGAGTATAAGTCTTATCCTGCGAATAAATTTTGTAATTTTGACAGTTTTTCACTACACAAACTGTCAGACGATAATTTTATTCCACGGATAAAAGATATCTGACTTTGATGAAATCAGCCCTTAGAGGAATTGCTAATGTGGCCGGTTGAGGCCCCCTGTTCACACACGCCCCTGAATTTGACGTGACTGATCGGCGACTTGACGTTGAAGTGTGTGCATGAACCTTAAGTAGAGGAAACCGGTTACTTTTTCCTTCACTTGTTATTTATTATACTTGTAATAAGTAATCAACCAGCTGTAGGTGATTGATTAATTATCTGTCAGTTGTCATGCCCACTAGATTCTCTGGTATGTTATGTCTTGTACAGTTTTGTATTTGATGTATTCTTGTATAACTTGTTTTTAACAAAGAGTTGTAAGTAGTAGCAAACTACTTGTTACAGTCTTTTTTATGTTAATTGCAACAAACAAACTGACTGGAGGAGCTCGTGGCTAAGTAATAACAGCCGCACGGGTCGATCCATCAGGTTAAAGCTACGCTTGCCAGGGTTGGTCCAGGGATGGGTGAATATCTTTACATATCGGGATTCCTCCGTATCTCGGAAAGCACGTTGGTCCCGTCTGTCAGTTGTGGATCTTTGACAGTCGTTACGGGTCGTCAGAAGCCCAAAAGTCTGACAACCAGTCTTACTAACCTACTACCAGTTACCCAGTAGGTTGAGGAGGTCAGATAAGCAGTCGCTCCATGTAAAATACTGGTATTCAGCTGCATCCGGTTAGACTGCAAGCCGACCCCAACAAAGTTGGGAAAGGCTAGGCAAATGATGAACAAACAAATAGACTGATGCAGAGCTGGTTTTAGCAATATCGGCGCCCTGGGCGAGATTTCTGCAGCGCTCTTACATTTTCCACTCTTGGAGAGTACGGAGGGGCGTTAAAATGTTTGCACCCAGCGTCGGAAGGCTTCGCTTTTCTTTTGTCCATCATCATCATTCTTCTGCCAATATTTGTCTATTCATAAAGAAACCTCCTTTTTATTTTAGTCGGTTAAAAATAGGAGAAACTTTGTCGACTGTCAGAAAAGGGAGATTCTAGCAAGATCGAGCGCAGCGAGCTTGAAAATATTTGCACCCTGCTTCGTATTCATTTTTTTCCCTAGCCTGCGCTGTAAGCCTCCCTCCACTCCTTCCATCTTTCGCGAGCCCGCGCGTCCTCCTTCCAGCAGGCGTAGCATGAGCACCGTTTTGTCGACGGAAGAGTAGATAAAAATTACGTTTCCTCTAGACAGTACGACGGCAGCAAAGTAGAAAGAGTCAACTGCACTTTTTACGAAATTCACTCTTTTACATAATTCGACTCAGAATTCTTTGTTTTGTCATAGGATTTATCGGCAGTGTGATTTTGACAGTAATTATAGAAAACTTTCTTCCGAAATAGTCTACCTACAAAAAGACTTAGACAAAGATCGTTAGAAATGAAAGACAAAATGACAGATTGTAGAAGGATTTCTACGGTGCGATGTCAAAAATGAAGAAACGAACTGTCACTTTGTATAGAAAAAGCTATGTCTATTCTTGGTAGAGATAGAAAGCGCCATGCTACGCCTGCTGGTTTGATGGAACCTATACAGCTCGTCCCGCCATCTCCTACGTGGTCTGCCGCGACCCCGTCTCACTGTCTAAGGGGCACCAGTTCTGCGCTATTTAGGCCCACAGTTTGTCATGCGGCAGACGTGTCCTGCCCAGTCCCATTTAAGTTGGGCAGCCTTTTGAGCCACGTCAGCTATCTTTGTTTTTGTTTTCTCGTATTCATATTTCTCGTTATTAATAACATCACGCATGTTTTCCCATGAATCAGGAATGAAGAGATCCGTAGGAGAACCAAGGTGATCGACATAGCCCGAAGTATTGCCAAACTTAAGTGGCAGTGGGCAGGGCACATCGCTCGCAGATCAGATGGCCGATGGGGCCGAAAGGTTCTGAAGTGGCGACCGCGTACCGGAAGACGTAGCGTTGGAAGGCCCCCACAAGGTGGACCGATGACCTGGTGAAGGCCGTGGGAATGCGCTGGATTCGAGAAGCACAGAACCGGTCGAAGTGGCGGTGCTTGGGGGCGGCCTATGTCCAGCAGTGGACGTCTTTCGCCTGAAATGATGATGATGATGGTGATGTTTGCCCAGAAGGGACTTGGGTTTGATTCCCAGGCCGGGTAGTATTATTGGGTTTTTCCATGAAATTTCTCAGTAGCTGCACGGAGTCTGAATTTGTGCCCGGTTGATGGCAATAGGCTCGCCCGCTATTACATAGGACTTCAACATAACTTGCGAAATGTGGGCGTACTATAGGTGTACCTCTGGTAACCCTTAGTGGAATACAGGCGTGATGTTGTGTTAGAAAAGATGATACGTCCTCCATATTCTAGAAAAATCATATTTTCTATTGTCCCCGTCGACTGGTTTTACTGTAATTACAATTAAAACTGGCCAACTGCGTGTCGGACTCGCGCACGAAGGGTTCCGTACCATTATCTATAAAAGCAGCAAAAAAATCATGTCTGTTGTGTGGGAGCCCCCTTAAATATTTATTTTATTCTGTTTTTTAGTAATTGTTGTTATAGCGGCAACTGAAATACATCATCTGTGAAAATTTCAACTGCTCTAACTATCACGGTTCATGAGATACAGCCTGGTGACAGACGGACGGACGGACAGCGGAGCCTTAGTAATTGGGTCCCGTTTTCCCCTTTGGGTACGGAACCCTAAAAAGGTAGGTACCTAAACAGGAAACCAGTAACACCAACACAATACAGCCAGCCAGTCTTAGCGTGTGGATAGCAATCTATTTTTAGCCAGCCATTAATTATTTATGACTAACTTGTTTGTCATATTGTAAAGCCCAGAAATTCATCGGTTATTAAAGTTGTGTTAAGGAAAAGGTAGTCCCCGTGAGTCGATGACGTGGCCACTATCACTACGACACTACGTTTTTTCTTTTCGTGTGGTTTAGTGACAGTGACTGACCTGCATGCGTAGCATACACAGAAACGGGTTTTGTCCACGGAAGAATAGACAAAATGACAGATAGTGATTGTTTATCTGTCATTTTGTCTATTCTTCCGACGACAAAACCCGTTTCTACGGTGGTCATGGTCTGCGTGCTAGTGTCAGAGTTTTAAAGCCGCCCAGGGGCCTTCACATGCCGTCGAGAAATATCTCTCAGACAGCCGATTTCCTCACGATGTTTTCCTTCACCGTTTTTGAAGCAATACGCACATGAATCCGAAAAGCCAGAGGTGAATGCCTTGGGTTCGAGACCTGTGACTTGGCAGTCTGACGGTCACACCACTTAGGCTATCACTGCCAACATCATAGACCCCATGGACCAAGAATTTAGAATACAACTTTGGTACACAAAATAAAACACAAATATCAAATACCACCGACAATTTATTACAAAAATATTACACAACTGGCATTATCTATGATTTCGCACCCTTTGAAATGGCGCGAAACGATTAACCTTCAAATTTTTGACAGGCACCAAGACGTTCTCACGATTTCCCAAAAAAGCAAACTCACTCGATCATCGGTTCGTGTTCCGTTGACAAAAAACTATTGTAACTACTCACAGAAGGGCCTGTTTCCGTTCCCGGGTTTCCATCAGATTTTAAAGACGCTGGTTTCTTACTTACTCTTTTTTTGTGAGACGATTTACTCTTCAAAAAAATTTTTTCTTGGTTTTCCTTAATAATGATACCCGGCGTCAACTGAGGTGGGGTGACCTCTTGTGGAAAAGATAATAAATTATCGTAAGATTTAAATGTCGAGACGGTTTTTGTTTCGGCGGTAAGACAGCACTGAAAACATTTATTCGAACAAATTATTGAAGGTTTCGAAGCTTTGGTTGACCGATACCTGGTTTGCTGTTTTTTAGGCTTCGGAATTTTATTTTTCATGACCCGATCCAATTTGTTTTTGGATTCTTTTTTTCGATTGGATTCTTTTCGACTGGATTCTTTCCGACTGGATTCTTTCCGATTGATTTCTTTTCGATTTCGTTCATCTCTACATCTTTTGCAAAGTGGTCGCCTCCTCTTGCGTTCTTCTTGTAGTCGTTTCTTCCGTTTGATACATTTAGGACAATTCGGGTCGAATTTTAGATTTACATTTGGATTGGACGGATTAGCTGGTGTCTGCAAAGGAATCGAAAATTAGTCGGAGTCTAATGACGGGAATCTAAAATAACCTGCACGCTTAGCATACATAATCAACCTATAATGTTCCCAATCCACCACGCGGGCCCAGTGCGGGTTGGTAGATGTCACATGTCTTCGAATTTTTGGTTCTAGGTCATGCTGGTTTCCTCACGATGATGTTTTCCTTCACCGTTTTAAGAGCAGTGGTGGTGAAATAAACACAAAGTAAAACGCCAGATAGTGTTCGTACCTACGACCTACACTCTACACTAGGCTACCACTGCTCCTACGCTTAGCATGCTACACCACGATAGAAACGGGATTCATCGACGGAAGCATAGACAAAATAAAGATAAGAATATTAGGCTATATACCTAACACTACGCTACAACCATGAGGAGCCGAGCAAAAATTTAAAAAAAATCTGAAATAACGCTAAGCGAAAATGGAGGCGCGAGCGGGCGATGCAATGGGACGCAAGGTTGGGAACCAGAAATATAAAACAAAAGCACAGTATAAATAAGTGACAGTACTACATCTCTGCAGTGAACGTTGTTAAAATAATTACCTACGGCCGCTGGGTAGATAAACCTTCCGCGTCGAATCTGTTGCGTACTGAATACACTGAGATTTCGAAGCGCGTCGTTTCGACCGTTTTCTTTGAAGATATAATACTGTTAGTTATTTATACTGTGACAAAAGTTAATTGGAGGAAAACACGTACCGCTCTTAATGTTTGGCATCCGCCCAATCCCGTCATCCCCACCTGTAAGAAGGCAAAGATGAAAAAGTTAAGTTATTCAAATTCAAAACTACGGTTTCTGAGGTAGCTCCGCGTAGTGACTTGACGGGTATCGCGAAGCAGAAAGAATTTCGTACTTTTTTTTTTTTTTTTAACTATGGCATCTCGTAGTTGATTTCTGAAATCATGACTACTTAACCGGACTTTCCTCTGGCTGCCTTAAGAACTACTCTCAGGGCCTCCAGGCAGGGGCTTATAACAAACTATTCTAATTTAATACTAAGTGAACGCTCGCTAAGGGCACCCCCTGTGGGGTACGAACCTCGGCTTAGGGCGTCACTGACGGGAGGACAGCAAGTCGGGACAGGCTGGATCAATATCAGATCATCATTATTATTAATCGGGGAATTTAAAGCTACGTGCTTAGCTTCGGCGCGGGCTGGCACATCATCGAACAAGGGAGAATTTCGTACAATGACCCTTCATTACTTATCTCTATCGTTCGCGCTCAAATGTATTGCCGTCGCGCTCGCGATAAGGGCGGTCCTTCTAATGTGTGAGCGCGACGGCAAATACATTTGAGCGCGAGCGATAGAGATAAGTAATGAAGGGTCATTGTACGAAATTCTTTCTGCTTCGCGACCGGACTTTAGCTAAAAATGATTAAAAAACAGATTATCTTAACTCATACTTAAGTGACATACTACCAGCAATCCCGACCCCAAAAAAAACATCAAATGTTTTTAATTTTTATTTTATCGTACAATAGACGTAGGCAGATATATTTAGTAACCTATTCCGCTTAACTATTCTCCAAGAGTCACACGTGTTTCACCTCTCAACGACGCATCCTCAAGATGACGATTGACCAGTCGCAAACCAGAACACGACGTGTTGCCACACCGACCGCTGGACGCAGATCTGCGTCGATCAGCGTCTGAGGTGAAACACGTGCCGATTTCTTACAGGGTTTTTATGACTCTTGGAGAACAGTTAAGAGGAATAGGTTACTAAATATATCTACGTCTATTGTATTTTATTATTTATAATGGATTTCCGCAAAGTCACGCCTGAATGAATTAACTAAGTATCTTATTTTATCGTTTTTAGATAATATTAGATAATATGATACTCAACACGTCTCCAGAGTTCCGCTAGCTAATATCATTTGACCCTACACAACATTATTTTTTGTTTACTATGCTAAACACGAAAAGGGGTCATTGTACTCATCATTTTGAACAACTTTTTCTATGGGAACACCTTTAAATTGCGAAAAAAAAAATCAGCTGTTCCACACATTTTGTCGATATATGTGAACACAAATGTATGGTACAGCTGATTTTTTTTTCGCGAGTTACCTACAAGTTAGCCACATTTCGACAGTCATGGTAAAGTCCCATGTAATATGGGGCGAGCCTATTGCCATCAACTGAGCACAAACCCAAACTACGGCCTGCTAGTTACTGATACATTCCAGATAGGAAAACCCAATATCACTTTGTCCGACCTGGGAATCAAACCCAGGACCTCATGCATCAGTAGCGCTTGGGACCCAACGAGGCAGTTTGCAATCATCATTCTGCCTAGCCTTTTCCCAACTATGTTGGGGTCGGCTTCCAGTCTAACCGGATGCAGCTGAATACCAATATTTTACATGGAGCGACTGGACCTCCAGAACCCAGTAACTGCATGGGTAATACGACACCCCTTGGTAAGACTGGTTGTCAGACTTTCGAGCTTCTGACGACCCGTAACGACTGTCAAAGATCCACAAATGAAAGCTGGGACCAACGGCTTGACATCAAAGTGGCAGTTTGCCATCAAATAACATAAAATAAAACGATGCATAGACCTGTGTTATAGACCGGCGCTTATCCAGCTCATCAAGCATCTTCGGAAAGGCATTGTTGTGAGTGTGGACTCGGTTGATCTGATCGCGGGGTGACTGACCCCTCCCCTCGTACTCTAGTTGATGTTCGTCGTTGAACTGGTCGACTGCATTGCGCGTTTTCTAAATTATAAACAATAAAATATCCCTTAGTCATGTCGACAAATCTTGAAGCGTGCATGACGGTCGTCATCTGCCTAGCCTTTTCCCAACTATATTGGGGTCGGCTTCCAGTCTAACCGGATGCAGCTGAATACCAATGTCTTACATGGAGCGACTGCCTATCTGACCTCCACAACCCAGTTACTGGGTAATATGATAAGATTGATTGTCAGACTTTCGGGCTTCTGACGGCCCGTAACGATTGTCAAAGATCCACAAATGACAGCCGGGACCAACGGCTTCGATGCTGATCCGTCGAAATTAAGAGATCCAACAATACAAGGTACTTTTGGCGCGTGGCCAAAATCCGAACTAGTGCCGCCATATTGGTTTGTCAAACAAATTCAGTGACTTGTCTGTCTCCCTCGTTGGTCTACTGGTCGCAAACGCTACTGCTGCCTGTGTATGACGCCCTTTTTTTTTTGAGGTTGGCCAATCATCGAATGACTTCTCCCGCTCTGGGCGGAGCGGGAGGGCGTGTCAGACTTTTACTGACAAAAACCCATCCGTGTTCCTTCAGTTGCCTATTACCAAGGTCCTGGTATCCCTTTCGGACTTTCCCGCAACCCTGGCAGGATCCATGACCCACTGATGGGTTCTTTTCCCAGGTTTAGCGAAGTGTTATCGGGTTTTTCCATCCAGAATTTCTCAGTAACAGCCGGGAATGTAGATTTATAAGTTTGTAACCAGGTGATGGCAATAGGATCTTCCCCTATTACATGGAACTTCAAAATCACTGGCGAAATGTAGGTTTATAACTAAAGTTATTTTATAGTAATTTCTGAGTTGAAAACCGGAATATGGTTTATAGTCTGGTAGCCATAGAGATATAATAGATAGAGGGCGCGCAACAAACTATGAACAGTAGACACGGATTTGAACAACACGACGTTCCTCACCACACTCACTCACTTGTCAGGTCGAGATTCATTCATTTGTACGTCACAGTGAAGCGGTACAAAATGTTATTTTGAGGTGTTGGGACATTCAATCATTTTGTATGGGACATTTGAAGTCCTTCTTGTATGTCCTACCCAACACTAATCTATAGCTCACTTGTCTACGATGTGCACTAAGTGATTTGTGCAATACACGCACTCTATGTAATATTATATCTCCATGCCGGTAGCATAAAATAACTTACGAAATGAAGGAGTAGATATTTACCGGCGTACTGCAAAGCAATCAATTATGATCGCGCATTACGCTTCGCTTGCTCTCATCTACAGCTTGGCAAGAAAGAGTTTGGAAAAAAATGAGGGCGCCACTACCGCATATAGGTCACTTCAAATGGGAAATGAGTAAAAGAATAACAAATAGTTAAAAACGCTGCTTGTACTGACTGACTGAAAACCTACTAGGACTTGTCGGCAAAGTAGTGCCAACATTGTAGCTCTGCATTACTTATATAATTATGTAAAATATTTAGTTTCAATTGTCACCGCATCATACTCTTTTTTGCCAAGCTGTAGGTATTTTGTCGTCGTGGCAAGGATGGTGAGCGTACGGTTCCATGTATTGTCTGTACGTACCTTCGCCGGCCTCATGTTAAACATAGGAAGCGGACCTTCCTCATCGATGATCATCAGAACTAGATTGACCATATTCTGTTTCGCCGACCGTTTTGGCAGCGAGTAGACTGTACTGCCAGTCAACGCGGTTTGTACTGCAGAGTCGCGGTCATCACTAATAACAATATTTGTCTTTTGTTGGAATTTAGTTGACCCTGGCATTTTTTCTTTACAACTGAAAATTGAGGAGTAGAGAAATAGATAATTAGATTCAGGCGTGACTATGCGGAAATCCATTATAAAATACAATAGACGTAGATATACTTAGTGACTTATTCCGCTTAACTATTCCTCAAGAGACAGACTCTGCGTCCAGCGCTCGGACTGGCAACACGTCGTGTTCGGGTTCGCGACTGGTCAATCGTCATCCTGAGGATGCCTCGTTGAGAGGTGACACCCGTGTCAATTTCTTACAGGGTTTTTTATGACTATTGAGGACTATTTAACTAAATATATATACGTCCACGTTTAAGTAGAGAAATCTACGGCAGTTGGGACAGTCCAGAGCTGAATCTATCAAGCATTGTGTCCTTAGGTACCCAGAATACGTTACTATGACCTGTGATAATATACCATCCTAACATTGTCCCAGAGCAGGGGGCCAAATCTACTAATTTACAAACGTGTCAGTGGTCTCAAATGATCAGTTTTTGACAGATTTTGTATGGCGTAGACATTGTGAGACCACTGACACGTTTGTAAATTAGTAGACTTGGCCCCCAGGGTAAATGCCTCATCTTTACCATGACAAGAATAATAAATAGAATTGGTGTTGTCTGTACTAACGCCTGACGGTTTCCGTAGAGCAAATACACACGTTCGAAGCTTTGTGAGATCGAAATATAAACTCAAAAAAACACCTCTACTACGCATCAGCGTAGCCATACCAACTAAAGTTTGCAACGTTAGTGCCGACTCGGCTCTTTGGACAAGTGGCTAGCTATGGTTGCACAGACCATTGAGATTCCTGGTTCGAATCCCGGGTAGAGCCAAAAAAGTAACGGGAATTTAATTTGAAATAGAAAATGGCAGAGTGGCTGCCTGCCCCACACTTAAGGTACTATAGTTGGATGTGTTTAGATTGGTAGGTAGCCCGGTAGATACATAATTATGTCAACACGTCAATTATGCTGAAAAATCACAAAAACATAGGAACACAGTATTACAAAATTACCTTGCACAAATAATTTTAACGAAATGCTAAGTTCCACTCAAATTAAAGTTAGTTTCATATAAATATGTTTCTTGCATTTATTATTTTACGGGTTTTTAGGAGTAATTAAATTATTAGAATTTTGACTCATAAAACAAGACTTTGGCAACCATAGTTAACCACTTGCTTCACAGACTTGCGTCTAGATCTACACCATAATGTCCTCTTGGTCAAAGCAAGAAGTTCGGGATTTCTAGACCGCCTCATTGGTGTTTAAGTTTATTAGGGTTTTACAGGCCTAGCGCTTATCTGAGGCGGTGGTGTGGTGATAGCCACAGGGTACTGCATTATACTATACTCAAAGTGATAGCTGTGCGGCGCAAGAGGGGTGTGGTGACGTGACGCGAGGCTCAGTCATTCATTCTTACCTAGAGTAAATATGGTTCCTTGCATTGAATTCTCTCGCATCGCGCAGGTATCTCAGGCGCTGTCGGTAGCAGTCTGATTCGTAGTTTGTAACTTCTCAATTAAGGTCTAATACGCTTAATAATTAAGCAATTATTGCGCACCAACACGGTAAATTAGGTGTGATAACAACCTCTCTCGGCTCTCTCTACTCTCAAAGCTTTGTATTATTTGGATCGAAAGAAACCACTCTATCAGTGTAACTTGAGAGGCTATGAATAACATCACGCTGTATTCCACAAAAGTATAAGTACAGTATCTTTATTTAACGATTCATAAAGAAAATATAATAATTTCCATGAACGATCCAACCTAATCTCGCCTACATAATATGCTAACACCAGCGCCCTCTAGCGCTCATAAACCGAAACCAATTAGTACAATGTGCCCAAAATATCTCGGTAGACAGCGTAATAGGAAATTAAATATTCTCCTTTGAAGGCGCAGACTCCGTTTTGATTAAACTCCCGTAAAATGTAACCAATAAGTTCATATTTTCTGATTCGACATTTCTGCCTTGAGTTCGTATTTTCCTCGGTAGATGGCGACAGTCACTGAAAACCAATGGTTTTAAGCTTGCCTAAACTAACACCCTATTACAAATTACAATCTGCCTAGCCTTTTTACCAACTATGTTGGGGGGGTCAGCTTCCACTCTAACCGGATGCAGCTCAATACTACTACTTTACTTGGAGCAACTACCTCTGTCCTCTAGCATACCCCAGTTACAAAAAAATCCCTTGGTTATCAGCCAGCCTTCTGACTATCCATAATCAACCCTCAATGAACCTTGACAATTCAAAAGTGCCTGTAAATGGTTTAATTGAAATAAATGCTTTGAGTTTGAGTTTGAAGTCAAAATAAAACAAGTTTACATTTTAGAAAACATCTCATTTCTTTATGTTTAGGATACAGAATTAAAACTAGACATATTTTTAAGACTTAGTTAAAAGTTTTGGATTACTATAATCTACATGAAAATGAAGGCTTTATAAATGCCAACACTAAATTGAGTTTCGTTAAGGCCTTAGTAGTCACCTTAGATCATTAATGAATTATTATTCTTAAAACAGCCACACAATAAAATTAAATTAATTCTGGTTATATTCCAGAGTATTACGCCTGTATTCTAGAAGGTAGACAGACACCCAAGTATTGAAATACCTTTAGTAATGAAATAAAAGTGCATTTTACTGCTAAATAAATTTTAAATCGGGAAACAAGGAATGATAAAGTATGTTGGTAGGTCTAAATCAAAATCAACCAAGCTATCCTGAATCAATTGACGACATAATATCAAATTTATTTACATCTTATCATCACTAAACCTAGAGGAAAACAGAAAATTGTAGTATGCTTTACTTGGAAAACGAAATGTGCTTATGAAGTGCAGTACGAACTTCAGTAACGCATTATGATAAACAAAACCTTGCATGAAGCAGACCAAAAGAAATCACCAAGATGTATATTTTATTATGTGATCACAGGACTGGGAAAACACATGTCTCGGTTGTATACTTAGCTCCATAACAGGTCATAATATACAGAGGCATCTTTACAATACACAAAATGTAGAAAATACTAGCATGTACTTATACTCCATTTGAAATAAGATTAGACATTTAAACAAACCTTTTTACAGTCCGTTCAACCGATTTTGACTTCTATACTGTCGGCATAAGTATGGCATTAAAACCAAAGAAGGTTACACAATACCAACTGTCTACTGCAGCTGCCATTTGTCATGCCACCAACGCAATTGAAGTCAAAATTGGTTGTACGGACTGTAAGAAAGGTTTATTTAAATGTCTAATCTTATTTTAAATGGAGTATAAGTACAATCAAATCCACAATGAACTAGAGAAGATTCATGTCTTTCAAATATTTTGGTGAGCCGTGTGTACAACACATCTCAAAAGAACACTCCCATCAGACACCGGGTCTGATGGGAGTGTTCTTTTGAGATGTGTTGTACACACGGCTACACATCAAGCTACACATTTCCAGTATTAGCTGACCTAATATTGTACGGAAATCCTATATAATGCAAGATCAGCATAAACTGGAAATGTATAGCTTGATGTGTAGCTGTGCGTACCAACACATTTCAATATGATACAACCTCAGACCAATTGAAAAAACCAAGACATAGTGCTGCAAACAAAACAGTGAAGCATGCTAAAACTACACCTCACTAAGTGCACATATGTTTACAAAACCGGCCTCACTGTTAGCAGCATTGTCTTGGTGTTTCATTTGGTCTGAGGCTGAGGTCTGAGGGTAAAACTTGCAGTTTCATGGTTCTGTCACAACAATTTTTAAGACTACTCATCAAAATAGTTAATTCATCGCTTGTTACAAATGACTACATCTAACTAATGACTTGTATGTTTTCTTACAACTCCTAAGAGCATTATTCCTCGTATCAAAACACTTATTGACGGAAAATAAAACACTTGAGACCTTATATAGAAAATGTAATCACAAATTTTGGACTTATAGCTAGAACTCTTAACGGCGCCCGCGGCCCCGGCCTCCACGGCCTCCCCGAGGTCCTCCGCGACCTCCGCGACCCCGACCCCTTCCACCTCTCGCACCACCACCTCCTCTTGGAAAACCTTCCCTCTTGCCACGGCCTTTGGGGGTATCGTCGATTAATAACGTCTCCAAAGGCAAGCTGTCGGGCAGCAAGTAATATCTAATATTGTTCCCACGAATACTCAAAGTTTCCAGCTGCAATTCTTCTTTGTTTTTAAGCGTTACCTTCACGGCTTTCAAATGTGTGTTCATTGCTACATCCACTCCGGTTATCGTTCCGTGCACAACACTGCCGTTCTTCAATTCGATAGTCACTGTTTCATGGCTCAGCTTCATTAAAAATCTTACTAGTTTCATTTTTGTAGATTATTAGCTTACTTTAGTAGAAAACAGAAGCGGCGTCGGTCAATTAGATAACCTCAAATTCTTTCTAACCAAAATAATGATGGCGGCTGTCCAGTTATTATGGTATTGCCAGATAAAATGAAAAAAAAAATACCATCACGTCACGATGATATCTACATTTTTATGAAAATTCTTATTTAGTAGTATTTAATTTTTGATGCCAAATGAAAGAAAGACGAAAGAAGTTCTTGTATTGAGACTTTGAGAGTTGTGTTGAGACCACAGAGCACTATATAATACTGGTAGTTGAGACCTCGGCCTCGTCGTATAGGTTCCTCCTTTTATACTTATTCTACTCTTTGATATGTTCGTTGAGAGTTGATAGAAGTCAGGAATTAAAATACTGCTCCACAGAGTACATTTTTCTAAAGTACTGCTCAAGGAACATCACGGCGAGAAACTGCTGCTGTAAAAGATTAATAAAACATTTAAACTTTACTGAAAAGTTACTACCAACATGAATCCATCCGTAGGTGAAAGTTTGCTAAGTCACGAACATTACGGTTCAGTTGATGAACAGGAAGAAGAGAAACCGGAAAGATCTGTTTGCGCTCGATTGATACTTACTAAAGAACAGGTAATCAATGAACTTATAAGGCTAAAAACTCACGGAGCGGTTTTCACCCGCGCCCGCCGCGCTTGCGGGCCCGCAGCTTCTATAGGATGTAGATTTATATGCAAAAAGTAAGAGCACATTTCACGACGCGTTTTACACCCGCGGCTAGAGAAGGGGGAATAAATAAATTCCACTATAAAAATATGCTTAGGTTTAAAATTAATTGAATGACTTGAAAACATTTTTGCAGCAGATTGTATGATTCGTCATTTTGAACTGGAGCGACTTAAGACTATTATCTTAAAAACATTTAATTTTACGCTTTATGTTCAATTTTTTCATAGCTTAATTTAAGAGGTTACCTATGTTATATAGAACTATGACCAACCGCGCGCGAGCCGAGCGGATGGAGCGAGCGGTGCCGCGGCAGCGGCCGGTGAGGTGAGGAGCAACTTGGAACGTCAGGCGACGTCTGCGTCTGAATTTTTTGTTCAAGCTTTTCAAAGTTTAGATATTCGTAGTTATTGCCCCCTCGGCCCCCAGTCCAGTGAGGCCCCCAAATCTCGAGAAGTACTTTTCAACCAAATCCCTAACAAGGCCAAAATATCTTCAGTAAGAAAGAGTCAGTTTGTAGCCTCCTACGCCGACGTATGCAAAATATAAATGTAGCATCCGAGCTCGCTCCGCTCGCTCTTCCATCGTACATTTTTTAACTTTTGTGTATAGGTCGACAAAATAACTCTTATTTCTGTAAGTATTATAATAAAATAAAATAAAATAAAATTCGTTTATTTCAGACTAATTATGTCCATATTTTGTTGTTATTATAATGTTCAAAAGAAAATTTTACCTTTCTGAGACTGCTTGCTAAAATGATTGAACCGCGCTCTTTCATCCTATATTCTGCTCATTACCTTCTCAAACTTTTCTGCATAAGTCAACAACGACAAAGTATCTCCTATTTCTCTATGTAGGTATGGTCAACAGAAAACCTTACCTTTCTGAGCCAGGGTGCAAAAAATATTGAGCTCTCGAAGCTCGCTCTTGTAACCTGCATTATTCTAAATATTTTCTGTAACAAAATATCTCCTATTTCTGTAAGAACGGTTGAAATACCTACAACCGTATTTAAACCATCCGTGGTGGCGTGCTCAAATCAAAGCTCGCTTCGCTGTTCTTGTTTCCTGCTGCTCAAACTTTTCTACATTAGAAATAGCCAGTGGCTGGGGCCAGGTATGATGAATTCTTGAAAAAAAATCTGATTAGCAACAAAACCCTCGTTTTTCTTTCATTTCCGCCCCGAGGTCTACGTTTGGTACTATGAAAATATCAGTGATTTTCTACTTGATTTGAATGTTCATCCAAAATCAATACCTACCTACCGAAGTGGTCTGAGCTACCGAAAGGCAAAAAATCTACCCAAACATTTAGAAAAAAAATTTGCAACACCACATGAAGACAGCCTATAGTTCTTTGAATCATCGACCTACTACGGGGTGGTTGCCAAAGAGTTGATAGATCGATATCAGTCTCGCATAGCCACATAGTTTATTAACACTTAAAATGGATGTCAGGACTTTATCTGGAACTGCGGAATTTTCCGACGAAGACTCAGTTGAGGAGGTCCAGCATCCACCTACGATAAAAGAGGTTCAGGCGAAGTTTGCATTTACTGAAGCTCAGGTAGCGACATATTTTATCTCTTAAAGGACTATGCCCAAAAATTACCAGAAGACCGAATTCTTCCTTGCTGAGAGCGTAATGTTTACTGATTAAAAACTTTTTCAAACTGTTTTCAGCAACGTGATTTGCTCGAGGCTTTCAACCTTCTTGACTATACAGGCGAAGGGAAAATTGAAGCGGAAGACTTTCGAGTTGCTGTCAAAGCTCTAGGTAATTCTAGAGAGCGCAAATTTGAGCTAAGTTATGAGCTAAAAAACTGAGGCATGTTACAATTTGGCACGATTCGGTCTAACTGTACCCTAATTGCGTAATACCGCCAGACACAGCAACACACATTTGAACACTTGGTTGAACACATGTGAGGCACGGGTGTTTGGGTATTTGATCAAAGTTTAGTCTCACATTTATTACCGTACCTCACAAGTGTTCAAATATGTCACATATTTGAAGCACGATCAATCAGAATTGGAATCGGTTCGAAACAAATGTCTAATCAATTGCTTCTAAAGTTCGTTTGTTACGTTGTTGAGCAGAACTTTTTTTGAACTTATGAAGCAATGGATTAGACATTTGTTTCGAACCGATTCCAATTCTGATTGATCGTGTATAATGCAATTAGGGTGCTGGGCGGCAAAATACACATCATGCCGACACCAAAATGTGTGTAGCACTCCTCACATTTTTATTTTTATTTAGGTTATGAACCCACTAAGGAAGACCTGCAGAAGATGATAAACGCGGTAGATAAAGGGAACACTGGAAGACTTAGTTTTGAAAATTTTGAAACCGCCATTATGAGGAAGATCATGTCACTGGATAGCGATGGCGATATTATGAAAAGCTTTCGGCTTTTTGACATGGACGACCGCGGTATTATCTAATTTCTCACATAAAAAATAATATAGTTTGTACCTATGTTAACTAACACAGGGCGTTCCCGTTACCCCGAAAGTAATAGTGTATCGTCCATACAAACTAAAAAAAATAAGACCAGTAAAAAAAAAAAATTATGAGTACCTAGTGAAATGTTCACAAAACTACCTATTAAAAAAGAAACACTCTGTACACGCACACTTGTATTTGTACAGAATAATGTGTAAGAAGAAACACTCTGTACACGCACACTTGTATTTGTACAGAATAATGTGTAAGTGTGCGAGTACAGAGTGTTTATTTTCTGTATCAATTTAATATTTTTATGAATATTTTACTAAAAAAAATAAACTTTTTTTTTTAATGTTTAGTAATATTTTTTTTAGCATGTAGGCATAGACGCTATAATAGTGCGGGCTAACGGGAATGCCCTTTGTTATCATACTGTCTGTCTTTAATAAATGTCGGTATGTATTTGTCTGTATGTGGTAATGAGTGTATTTGGTTTTATTTTCCAGGTTTCATAAGTTTTGATAATCTTAAAAAAGTTTCACGAATTCTCGAAGTTGGTTTGACAGATGAACAAATAGACGAGATGATTGACGATGCCGATAAAAATTTTGATTCCTTGGTAAGACACGTTCAGATAAAATATTGAACATTTATAATCATAACCAATATTATAAATGCGAAAGTGAGTTTGTTTGATACGCTTTCACGCTAAAACGGCTGAACGGATTTCGATGAAATTTGGCTCATAGGTCATCCTGAATCGTAGACGAAGTCGCGGACAACAGCTAGTTGAATTATAATAAAATAAGGTTTATCCTCGTCCATTTTTCAAATAACCAGAACTTTACTGCTTATTTTTTTCAGGTGAGCCCAGAAGAGTTTATGAGAATGATTAAAAATTCTGTTAATATTGTAACACCATAAATATCCATCGGATTTTAGAAAATAGATTCACACGGTATTTTCTTGCTTGAATTTTCTGTTCTATTCTGAGTGAAGATTTTTCTGTTTTTAGTGACGATAAACTTAGAAATACGTTTTATGTTTAGACTGTACGTTAATTTATTCTTGTAATTTGAATAATAATTTTATTATGATGTAAAGTTTGAACAGTGAGTTGAAAATTATAACTTTGTTTTATTAAAAAGGAACCTGGAACGTTACGATAGTGCAACAGCTTAAAAATTCCTCCGATTTGGTTTGACATTAGTTCTCTAAGTAGTCTGTGGTTTGACATAAAAGTCAAAATTGATTTTGACACAGACGGCTCCTTTGTTTGAAATTAGTGCTGTTATATTTGAAAATCGTAATCATTTCTATTTCTTTTGAATTTTTATTCTTAAGACTACAGAATAATAAACAAATAATAAATAAATAAAAGGCGTTGTCCTCCATTGTTGTTATATTCGTCGTTATCGTGAAACTGTGTAAAAATAGAAATGGGTAAGTTGAAATGCTTACACAATAAAATTTGTTATATTCCATTTTCTAAGCACTCTGTCATGGTTTTATTTCTTATTACAGACTCCGGAGATCTCGAATTAGAAACGAAATGCGAAAATCTCATGAATATAGTCGTCGAATCTCGAAAACGATTCGGCAAAGCGTGTAATGATTATGACCAAAAAATGTTGCTGATGGAGAACAAATTATTGAATTTACAAGTCGAAACAGCGTCTAACTGTCGTTTTAGACCTAAAAACACAATTCCTAACATCGACGAAGATAGCTGCAAAGATTTGGACGACTTATTCGTTGAGATAAGTGAAAAGCAGAGGCGAATGGAAGATATGATTAGAAAGTTGAAGAATACGCATGAAGTAATAATGCAATTAAATGCCGACGTCATTGGCAGTAAATTGCGAGCCCCTCTTACTGCAGAAACCATGTTGGCTCAGGCTAAGGCTAAAAACGTTTAGACAAAAACCTGTGTGAAATCATTGTGCTGATTATTTGAGAACTACTTAAGAGAGGTTTACATTAGGCTTTACTATGCAGATACCTTTATCTGCATAGTAAAGCCTAATGTAAACCTCTCTTGCATCATGGACTTTTAAAACTCGAGTTACTGTTTTTAAATTCAGAACACACTAACATCTGGATCTACTGAGCTGAGTAATTTTAGTATACGTTTGAGTACATCCTTGCCAGTGTGCTCCCACTGACAATGCTGCAGCAGTGGCAACATTTTGGGCCCTCACTAAAATTTAACATAACATTAAGAAGAATTTCATTGTACTGAAGTGTGATTAACTATAATAGTTTCGATTTGATAGCAGAAAAGAGGGACTAGACAAGTGACAATCGATTCGAAAGCATTTCATTATTCTACATCAAGATTGACATAAGCTTTTCTTGTCTTCTACATCAATCATCAACTATATCTAATACAATCTTCAACAACATTGGATAGCTTGCAATTCTTTTGTGAAACTAAATTAAGTATGGGCTTGTACCACTGCCCTTAATACAAGTTATTTCATAACTTAGTAAGGGTGCTGGTTGCAACACCTACCTGTTTTGTTAACTAGAATAAGTCAAGTGTACCTACTATAGATCCTAATATTTAATGTTAACGCTATTATTATTTGATTAAATAATTCATAGCTTACGTCAGTCCTATACATTTTTGCCTTTTCCATCATTGTTATCGCTGATAGAATGTCACTTTGTCTAGGGCCTCTGTAGTGTAACTGGTAAAAGAAATTTGATGAATTGTCACTTCCAATCCAATCAATGTCACAGTGAAACCCCGAATGTATTATAAATATTGTAGTAATAACTAAAAGATACCTATTATTTGTACACATGAGCTAAATACAGGGTCACATTGAAATAGCTAGTGAAACTCTGCAGATATGATGGGTTTCAATATCTAAACATGATAAAACAAAAATTAATTTCACGACTTTTGCGGATTGAACTGCACTCTTGAAATAACCTGTTTCCCTGAAGGGTTGAGCAGAGGTGTAGCTATAGCAGGTACACCCACATTTCGCCAATTATGTTTAAGTCCCATGTAATAGGAGGCGAGCCTATTGCCATCAGCCGGGCCAAATCCTTACTCCAGGCTGTTACTGAGAAATTCCAGACAGAAAACCCATAACACTTTGCCAGACCTGGGAAACGAAAAGGCCTCTTGAAATATTTTAATTTTTCTGTTTAGATATTGATAATTTGATATCCATCATGTCTGCAGAGTTTGGCTAGCTAATTTAGTTAGGCCCTGTTTATAAAATAATGTAACATAGACTGAATTAAAGTAGATACTTTATTTTTTATTACAGAGTGTAATTAAAAATAACTATGGATTTATTATCTTAATAAATATAATTTCTAACATAAAATAAATATTGTATCTTTGTTCTGACTATACTAAAGTCTGTTTTTTCATCTCATAGTCTAATTTGACATTTCAAGTGATTGTTTGTTTTTAGTACATTTATTTTGTACTTAAAAAATGTCCTTTTTTTTTGACTAACATAAGTTTTAAGATAATGTACCTATTACTAACAAAATATCGACACATTATGAATTATTAAACAAATTTTATTTTATTTATTTATTTGTCGTCTATACCCGACCGTGGCGTTTTAAAGGTTAAATAGGTGCATTGAGTTGTCAATGCATGCAACGAACGGCCTGAGCGAACACAAAATCGTAATCGCATATCTAAAAACATTATTTTTTCACCAAATTCTTACTTTTGTACGCGAAGGCGCGTGCATGTGCATGTATCCAAACGAATTTTTTATCTGCGTTCCGGTTACAGCATAGACAAACTACGACCAAACTTCTACGTAAAGCCACTTTTACATGTTTTAGTTTTGCGATGTTTTACAGAAATATATCCTCATTCGTTTTCGATAAAAACACTTAATATCATAAAGGTAGATTAAAATATACACTGCTACAAGGATTTTTTACCGTGCGTTTGCACTGGCGAAACATTCCGAGTCAAAACAGTTGAAATCTCTAGTTCCTGTCAAAAATTGTATGGAATATTGACAGAAAATAGAGATAATCCAACTTGTTTTGTCTCCAATGTTTCGCCAGGGCAAACTTACCGTGCGTTTGCACTGGCGAAACATTTGCGACAAAACATGTTGAAATCTCTATCTTCTGTCAATGTTCCATACAACTTTTGACAGGAACTAGAGATTTAAACATGTTTTGTTGTAATGTTTCGCCAGTGCAAACGCACGGTAATGAGCAAACGCACGGTTAGCGCTATGAAGACGTTGACAAGGTGACAATGGTGCCGATTCTCTTGTACACCGAACTAAACTATCAATAAAATTCCTTACTTTATACTATGACCGTACGCAAAATACGCGCTTTCAAAGTCAAAGTCAAATAATTTATTTCAAATAGGCACATAATATAGCACTTTTGAACGTCAAACAAAGAAATAGAATTGATTCTAGTTGTTTGTCGTGGAGTTGCGGATATAAGCCCGTATAACCTATTAACCTACTATGAGAATCTTAGAGCTATTCTGCCAAAAAAAATCTCTAAATTTAAAAATTATTTTGACAACTAAAATCGAATTTGACAATTGCGACTCCACTTGGTATGTACCTACTTGTTTGCCTACTGCTACGGCTACACTTCGCGTTATCGCGAACTTTTCTTCGTGCGCTCTCTCTCGCACACCCCTCGATTACTCGCTGAGCAACAGAGAGCGTACGAAGAAAAGTTCGCGATAACGCGAAGTGTAGCCGTAGCATTACACGTGATTTTGTTTGAACCGGAGAGGCGCGCAATGTGGCCGTCTCGGCGTATTTTTGTATGGAATTTTTCACTTTTTGGAAGAAAACAAGAAAAAAAATACCAGCATGTTTAGTATTACGGGTTTGCGTGTTGCAAAGGGGGTCAAAGCTAAGAAAAATAAAGATATAAGCAAAAGAAAATTAAAAAAAGATACAGTACCGTTTTGCAACTGAAGTCGAGGTGTTGGTTTGAATTTTAGTTCATGACATCTAATTTTATTCCACACATTTTTAATCGTGATTAAAAATAGTCAGAGTTAGTTAGAAGATTTTAGTTATAGGACAAAAATTTTGGTTAAAACGTCAAATTCAGAATAGCATTTTCACTAAATTAAAACTCAGTGCCATCTTAGTGCTGTCAAACTAAATTATAGTTAAGTTGTGTCACTTTAGTCTATTTTCAGAATGGGAAATCGTCGTTTGACAGGTATAAACTAAATTTTAGTGATTTTTAATTTAGTTTAGAGAATTTGTGACAAGAGAATCGGCACCGCTGTTGCTGTTGGTAAACATTTATACAATTTATTTGTGAAATGTGATAAGGTAACAAGATGCGACGTTGGTTCCGATTTTAGCCACGTGCCAAAGCATTCTGGTACAACTATAGACAACATGCTGAAGTCTGTAATATTTCATTCTACTTACAGTCAATGGTTGGTAACTAAGCAACATTTTTTGTCAAAGTTGTTGATATGAGATTCGGAAAATTCTTTGCGGAGAAGCCTTTGCGTAGACAAAGGATATAAAGTCTTATCGATTTATACTCTATCACTATCGGACTTTTAAGTGAATTTTAGAAGCTCATACGATGGCTGACCTTCAATCTCTTTTTAAAGAGCACTGTATTATACCCGATGTGATCAATATAGCACCAGCCGAGAAGCTGACTATAAAATATCCTAATGGTAATGCAGTAGAGACTGGCAAGGAACTGACTCCCACTCAAGTTAAAGATCAGCCTACAGTTTCATGGGTCGCTAAAGAAGCAGATTATTATACACTGGCTATGGTGGATCCTGATGCTCCCAGCCGTGAGGAGCCTAAGTTCCGTGAGTGGCACCACTGGCTAGTTGGAAATATTCTGGGTTCAAACTTAGGCAAGGGTGAAATACTATCTGAATACATCGGTTCAGGCCCACCAAAAGGTACGGGACTGCATCGCTATGTATTTTTAGTGTATAAACAACCAGAAAAATTGGATTTCTCCAAAATAAATAAGTTGCGGAATAATTCAGGTGAAAAAAGAGGAAAGTTTTGCATTGGTAAATTTGCTCAGCAATTCAAACTTGGAAGCCCAATTGCCGGAAATTTTTACCTTGCCAAATATGACGACTATGTGCCAAAATTGTACGCAAAATTAAAGGGGTAATTTTAAAACTTAATAAAAATAGTACAGAACCAAAAACCAACTAAAAATAACGTATAAAAGATGCTTTATATGAGAACATCCGTTTGTCTATGGTAGTGATCGATAATTTCCGCCTCCGCGTGACATTTCCATTTTTCGGTCTTGTCCGCCATTACATTTTGGAGTTAGCGTAAATTGGTCGTAGCTC
This sequence comes from Lithophane semibrunnea, assembly GCA_947363905.1. Classification (NCBI taxonomy): domain Eukaryota; kingdom Metazoa; phylum Arthropoda; class Insecta; order Lepidoptera; family Noctuidae; genus Lithophane; species Lithophane semibrunnea. The sequence goes on along the minus strand of OX376214.1, from coordinate 8,251,482 downwards.
TGCGAACACACATCACCGAACGTTATCAGTGACAGTTAATTCGTGTACGTGCGTAGTATCGCAGTGTTTCGTGGAACAAAGAGCCCCGAAGTTCAATCGTATGTCCATCCAGAATCTGAACACATACGACCCATTCGCCGATGCTATCAAAAGCTCGGAAGACGACGTACAAGATGGTTTAGTCCACGTCCGAATCCAGCAGCGGAACGGGCGTAAGACGCTGACAACGGTGCAGGGCCTCTCGTCGGAATATGACCTGAAGAAGATAGTGCGGGCATGCAAGAAGGAGTTCGCGTGCAACGGAACGGTCGTGGAGCACCCGGAGTACGGCGAGGTGCTGCAGCTGCAAGGCGACCAGCGCGAGAACATTTGCCAGTGGCTGACTAAGTCGGGCCTCGTGAAGCCCGAGCAGCTCAAGGTGCACGGCTTCTGAGCCCGCGCTTGCACATACATAACATGGTCACCGTTCATAGTCGTCTTATATTATGAGAGCGTGCGCGTTATTGTAAAACCCTATCGAATATGTATTTAGAAAGCACAGACGTTTACAGAGAAGAGATTACACGGCCGCATAGGCCTCCCGCGCCCTGTGCCTTGCGACTCCCATGTAAAAAGTTTAATAATATAAATATATTATCGACGCCGTCTCACGTCCTTAGTTGCAATTAAACTGAACGAAATAGTAATAATCGCTTTTTGTTTTTTACGACATTGTATTTTTTAAATTTCTGTAATGATTCAATTAATAATAAAACGATTACACATGTTTTTGTAAGCGTGGTGTTTTTTTTAATCTTGCTGTTGTGGCACAGGTAACCTAACGTAACGGGACATGCCTGTATAAAGAGTGGTTTACTTACAGTAAGTGAAAGTAGGTGAACGAGAGTATGCGACTATCTATGCGGCAAAATTCGCGAGTTATTGTGAGACCGTTATAATTAACTTGCATTTAATCATCTCTCATTCTCCACTCATTTGATACAGAAATACCAATCTAAGCAATTTACATTGTTATTTACCATAACCAAATTATGCATGCATATTATTTCTCAAGAACTGTTGTAGGATGATTAATGTTTTGCTCGTTCCCAAGCTTAATAATTATTTTCCGCATCAGATAATTGGTAAGAACTAATGAATCTGTAATTATTAATCGTTCTATTGTAATTAAAAAATATTACAAGCATGGTGATTGGTGACGCATGACATCTCTATGTTCCCGCGTATTCGTGATAAACGCACTTCGAATTACATTTCTCGCTAAGTAGGTTTTACTAGAATGTTGACAAACGGGTTAGTTACGAACGCATCGATGTACCTATTCAAAACCAAGCATTATCGATAAGTCTGTTGAGAATATCGCCCCTGGGAAATGAGGAAGGAATCGAGTTTTATTAACACGTTTTAATATTTGTCATTGTGGCTCTTATGAATAGGCAATAAGAGCTACAATAAAAACAGGAAAAAATTTATAATGTATGACTCATGTCCTCGTTTTAGCGAGGCTGTTACCGTCGTATGGTCCGTGAGGTCACCGCCTCGCTCAACGCTAACTGTACTAAATAACGATAAAAGATTTTTTTTTTATGAACGTGTTCATCATCTTCACAAGTTTTTAATCCTGTAGGAAGTATGAAAGTCAAAGCTTGCATGGCAACACGATTTTGGGATATCCCAATCAATTCAATTCAATTGACTCAAAATTGAGTTCTGCCGCTTATGCATTATCTTAATGATATTAGTCAGGACAATAATACCGTGGGACTGACTATAAAAGGCGGCACTTGCGGTACGAAGTTTCGGCACCCAGGGTGTTAATTTTTATAGTCACCATCAGTAAAACTGTGGTAGGTAGCTCCTGCAGTTAGTAAGAAACAGTCATCCTACCTAATGCGAAAGTAAGTTTGTTTAATTACGCTTTCACGTTAAAACGGCTGAACGGATTAGGATGGAATTTGGCGCATGCGTTGACCATGACCTGGGTTAGGACAAAGGATACTTTTATCCCGATATTCCAACGGAATCGAGACTTATGCGAGTGAAACTGCGGGGCGCATAAACTATACTAGAAACAGCCCGGTGATAGACAGACGGGGCGTTAGCTTAGTAATAAGGTCCCTTTGAGCCTGCGTCCCGTAGGTTTAATCAAGAACTAGGTGTTCAAGGGCGTTCTCTGAGGTTCAAATGCAGGAGGTAGATGAAGATGCAGGCCGACAACACATCTAATTACAGGATTAGACAAAACTAAGTAAGTAGGTAGGTATTTTAAATAACCACTTACAGCTAACAAAAAGCAACAATACATCTCTATTGGATCAATTTAATACTTAAGCATTAATTTTATTATGCATCGTTATCTGTCCCCGTTTAATTTTAAAACGTGTATGTAACAAACAACAAAAATATAACGTCATTGATACTTAACATGTAAACAATAAAAATACCATTTGCACTGGCTTAGTATGATTCATCCCGATATTTTACAACGATTATTAATGTGATGCAATCTTATACAGATTACATATTAGAGTCTGGCCAACAAAAGTTGATCCTGAAAACTAGTTGTTGGCCAGGCTCTAATACATAATACTCAAGTGTAGGTCTGATATTTTTTCTGCTGTGCCAGCAGAATATTTAAAACGATTTATTCCTCCCACCCAGTCACCCCACTGGTTGGCCAAAGTAGAATGCCTATGCAGTGGAATCTGCCCGGCCAGTTTTGTTCCACATGTCTATTGATGGTCTGATATGTTGTCCTGGCTGCCCATTGAAAGGGACATCCAGCTGCAGTTGTACAGATACATTTCTGTTATCCGGCAGTGACATGGGGGGAGCACATCTTGGATGAGGCTGTCACAGAAGCAAAGAGAGAGTCCCCCTTATACCCAGCAGTGGGTGAAATCGGCCTGTTGATGATGATGAAAGTAAGTATGCCATACTCAGCTTTGACTGGAGCCACTGAACTCAAAAACTAGATTTACATGCACTAATAGAAAAGACTCATGAAGTGTAGATCTGTAGGTATATGACAAGATAAGTAGATATTACGTATATTGTATTGTTTACGATACAAGGACAGTCGCCAAATACTTATTGCTAAGTGATGCCCTAAAAATGCCAACGATAGTGTGTCATAGGATAGCTACAAGCAGTTACAAGTACCGACTTATTTGGGCTATTAGAATAGGCTTATCAAAGAAATCAATAGAATGACTCGGCGAATGGATTCGGAAGACGGACATACAACAGTAGTAGCTTCCTGATATAATTTGAGGTAAATAGTAGTGTCTCAAGTATGGTTGGCCCGCTGATAAATAATACCAAAGGTCAAAAGAATAGATTATGGATTTATGGCCCAACGTCTAGATGGAGGTTGGGAATTTTCCACTAAGAAACAATAGTATTGCATGTAAAAACACGGTGCGTAAGAAATTATAATGAAATATACATATAATTATATAATTATGTCTCTGAATACACAATTATAACTTTTTTTTGTCTTCCTCTACGTTTTGTTATTGATCTCATGCACAGACTATTGCATGGAAACCAGAAAGCAGAAACGAAACGTCGATGAGCAATTTGCCAAATTGACAGTTATTTGACAACACAAAAATCGGAAATTCTGCATTGCATCTGCAGTACTATTTTGGTGGTTTTCTAATAAAATCTGACCAAAATAAGCTGAACATCGTTAATTAAAAATATGCTGTAACTTATAAAACAGTTTATCAATCGACAGCTCTAATTCTTTAGTCAAATAAGGTGGTAAAACTGTTTCGACAAAAGTTCGTTTCTATGTATTCTATTTTTATTAATTTTCGCTGTAAAATTGCAGTGTATGACCTCAGACCAATCGCTGTAAAATTACAGTGTATGACGGTTTTTTATTTGGTCTGAGTGTATGACAATAAGAAGCAAGGATGTCGGATAAGCTGTTAACGCTGGGCCAGCGTGTGATGGTAGTTGGCAAGGATGTGAAAGGATCTGTCGCATACGTTGGGTACCCTACCTTTGCCACGGGTAAATGGATCGGGGTTATCCTGGACGAACCGAAGGGAAAAAACAACGGTACTGTCCGGGGACATGCTTATTTTACGGTAAGGTTCCATTTTCTAAGTATTTTAAGACATTCTAGTGAGCTTAGGTAATGGTATTTACTGCTGAATGTTTTCTGAAATCCTGTTGAACTTTTTGGCTTCAAATCTCATTTCAACTGGTATGAGTGGTGGTTCTTATTTTTGTCAACCAATGACAATTATAGCTAGCAAGAGAATTTTGCTTAGTATCCTATAACTAATATTATAAATGCGAAAGTGAGTTTGTTTGTTATGCTTTCACGCTAAAACGGCTGAATGGATTTGGATGAAATTTGGCACAGGGGTAGACCATGACCTGGAATAGGACATAGGATAGGATCGCATTTATAATATTAGTTAGGATTAGGATGGGAGGACACTGTAGGCCTTTGAACAAGTACCAAAGTACGGTATAAAGTATAAATAAATTACTATTACTTACTATAAATTATTATACACACAAATTATCTTTTCACCACACCGAACACACAAACTTAACAAAAAAAGTTCTTTAACTGACTGAAGTTACGTTACCTAATCCATATCCTAACTATAATATAATAAATGCTAAATAAAGTGAGTGTGTTTGTTAAACTTTCACGCTAAAACGGATTTGGATAAAATTTGGCACATGGTGACCTGGTGAAGGACATAGGCTACTTTTTATCCTGGTCCGCAGAGGAAGTCAGGGAACAAATCAAGCTAAAGAGTTTTTGTTTGAACGAACTAATCTTTGGAAATACCTGGTGGATTTGAAAATTGTTTTTATAGCCTACTAACTGCGCCCCGCGGTTTCACCTGCGTAAGTCTATGAAGTCTGCGAATTGACATCGCACCGATTCGCACTTTTGTGTACAAGCCCTAATAGCGCGGGTGGGCGACGCGATGCGATGCGACGCGGTGGGTCGGGGCCGAAGTACACTAAATTGAAAAAAAATTGACCGATTTCTTTTAAATTAAATGGGAAATCGCGTGGCACAGTTAGTAAGCAATAACTTGAAACATTTCATACATGCTGACCATCAAGGTCTATGTTGAAACAGTCTTACTGTAACCATTTCTTTCAATACAGCACGAAACTTCAAACAACATTGTTAGTTTCATTCTTATACATTTTTTAAGCAAGAATTTTGGTGATATCATTTTATTTGACCGTGTTTATTTAAAGTCATGTGTAAAGTGAAATATATTAATGAATATTGTTTTTATTGAACAAACAACAGTTGTCTGCCTAGCCTTTTCCTAACTATGTTGGGGTTGGCTTCCAGTCTAACCAGATACTGGAGACCAGTATTTTTATATTGAACAATACTGTATGTATCACCTCATGTACCCCATATTCAGACAAATAAATGATTTGATTTGACAAAGAACAGTATAAAATACCTATTCACACAAAAATAATAAATGGTGAGTTCAAATGCCCTTTTTGCTAAATATTTCAGTGTGAAGAGAACTACGGAGTGTTTGTACGTCAGACTCAGATCCAGTTGCTGGACCCTGAGGATAACCCGATGGAGACATCGATTACTACACCGTCTGAGGAGCCTCGGACCACTGCTACAAATAGACGGCTCAGCAGGTATGGAATAAAACTAAATATTTCGAGTGCCATGTGACAAAAATCACCTAAAGCTAGTATGATTTAATCTTATTATCAAATTCACAATGAATGTTGCAAATTAATGATAAAGTCAAGGGGAAATTCAGGTTTTACTGTACATGAGTGGTCAATACATCTTGTTACTGGGTAGTTTACTCACTATTTATTTAGCAAATAGTAAGGTGTGTGAAATAATTGGGTTATAGCATGATATTAATGATTAGAAATAGAAATTACTAATTTAAAAAGCAACATTTATTAATTATAGTAAAAAACTGTGTTTAGTTGTGTATTTTTAGAATTAACAAAGTTTTTGTAACTTTAAAAAAATGTGTATTGTTTCTAAAATATTTTCTACCTATATTTTTTAAGTCCTACGCTGGCAACACCTACATGTCCTGACTGCGCCCGCAAACAAATTAAAGGGTATAGCAACACAGTATTCATATGCTATAGGATCTAAGTAGTATCGATTTTTTATTGTAATGTTGCCAGGAAAGCAATACATTACTAGTAATATACACTGGTGTTACTAGTAAGAAACAAAATATGATTACCATTGCTAGACGAATTTGGTTGGTTTACAAAAAATGTTGCTAGGTGAAAATAAAGATCTCTGGTAAAGGTTCTATGCACTTTTGTAATAATTACATTGTAAATGTAAACACAGGGGCATGAAAAATATGTTTAGAAGAAATGGGGGTTATTTAGTAGTGTTTATGGTAGAAAAATGTAGACAGTGTTTTTTAGTCTTGTAACACCGATTTTTCTTTTTGAGTGAATGTGATAAATTAGTTCTTACTAATATTCTCCATCAGATTTGCTATTTTCATAATGTTTAGAGAACTGATAAAAATATTAGGTTTTTTTTTTCGTATCATTTCCCACTGCTGGGCAAATGTCTTCATCCAAGTTAGAAAATAAAAAAATCTAGACAGAATGGTTTCTTTCCTTTTTTTTCTTATAAAGTTCTATGCGGCATAATCAGCCCATAATGTTCCCACTGCTGGGACCTAGACCTCAGTAACAGGGAGTGGACCGTAATCTATCACCCTGGCCCAGTGCGGGTTGGCAGATGTCACATGTCTTCGAATTTTTGGTTCTAGGACATGCCGGTTTCCTCACGATATTTTCCTTCACCGTTTTGAGAGCAGTGGTGGTGGAATTATTTACACAAAGTGAGGCGCATGGCTGGGTTCGAACCCACGACCTACAACTTATAAGTTGGGGTCGTTACCACTGGGCCACCACTACTCTCTATACGGCGTTGGTACCAAAAACATCATTTTAAATATGAATATTTGGTAAAATATACAGGCTCTTGATAGAGTAACTTGTTATTAATTATTTGAACGACCTGTATACAGGATGTTGTTTAAAACATCATAGTATTGCAGCAATTAACCTTTTCACCGCCACGGACAGAAGTTTTGGATTTTCGTGCCACCAGCCCCACGACTTCATTAGAAGCTCGTCATTTTAACTATCTCATAAAAATAAATTTACTTTATTTAAAAGCTTTGTTTCCTGTTATTATTTAATATAGCACTGTCTGACGCCCTGTTTTCTAGTTTTCCACACAAAAGAAGCCCTTAATTGTTCGTCGAGTCGTTGAGCTCCTTAAGTTCTGAGTTGAGTTACACGATTACTGACAAATGCGTGCACTGACTGGACAGGTCCACTCAAATCTGTATGGTTCTTTCCTCAAAAGACCATTTCAGACACAAATCTACATGGTCCTCAAATGATCTGACCAAGATTATTTCCGGTTTTTTATATTTATATTTACATTGACATTTTATTCAAACATTGACATGAATATTTACTTTGTAAAGTATTATATTATTTTTAATTATTGTGAATGTGAAGATTATGTGGATCTTTCTTTTCTTTTTTATTATTTATTTTTTCTTAATTTTAATTAATCATAGTCTGGCAGTTTGAGTAATTTATGCGGCCTAACCAAATGTCCTTTCTTTGGTATTGTTCGTCAAATCGTTGAGCTCCTTAAATTCGGAGTTGAGCTGCACGATTACTGACAAATGCGTGCACTGACTGGACAGGTCAACTCAATCTGTATGGTTCTTTCCTCAAAAGACCATTTCAGACACCAATCTACATGGTCTTCTCATAATCTGACCAAGATTATGTCTGGACTTTAAAAGAGACTGTGACCTCTGAGTTTGTTTCGGCCTTTCTTCTCAGAGTAGTCAGATAGGAAACGCCGACCTCATCTCGTTTTAAAAATGTGATTGACGTGTAAAAGTGTTTGTACAAACCTACTTACAGAAATAAATCATTTATCATTTATCATTGTCTTAAAATCGGCAAAAACAAAAACTCGTAACATTTTTAATGTCCCCTGAACGCCAAGGACTTTATACAAAGTCGGCCAGTGATGGGACGCGAAAGTGTTTGATTTCGCCCGTGGAAATATAAATAAATACTACTATCGAAATCAATTTGAGGTCAATAAAATATGAACTTATAAACTACTTTATAACAAATGGAAAATTTACCAATTTCGACCTTCAGATGGGTGCCGATCCGGAATTAAATAGTTCTAGTTATTGTTTACCACTCCGTGTCGATAATTTTATTCCCATCTCTACAAAAAAGTTAGTTGTAATTGCCCCGAGCGCCACGGACTACTATAGAAGTCGTTCTGTGACGTCATAAGCGTACGAGTATCAACGTCATTTTGGCATAGTGCAGAAAATAAACGGGAAAGCGCGAACGCATCCCTCTTTCCCGCTTTGCTTGTGAAAAGATAAAATGAATACAAAATTGGACTGATGAGTTACTAAAAATTTTGCAAGGTTATAAAAATTGTGGAATCGGAGTCGGAAGTGGAGGATATTGACACAGAAGACGATGATTCTGATGTAAGTCCAACTAGATAATAATCATAGTCTTTCAATCGTTCTGGATAACCAGTTTACTTTAGCCACTCAAACCCATAATCTTTGTTTCCATATCCTGCCAAGTCGTACCTCTGCTATTTGGCTTTGGCCCCTCGTACGCCTTCCAAAGGTCCAGGACCCCAGGGTCCCGAGAATTGTCAAGAGACGTAAAAAAAATAATAACGTTATTCATCAAAAAGTAAGAAAAAACACGGGATAGACGAAAATCAAGGAAAGAAAGATCATAGACATCCTTAATCAGAATTGAATTATAACGTGCTCTGAACGCCAAGGACTTGAAATCAAGTCAACAGATGACGTAATGAAACAATTAGAGATGTACCACATTTCTTATAGCTCTAATTAAGTTATGCATTTTTCTCTTAAATTTTTATAATTTATACTGGTATTTCTTACTCACGATAATGCGAAATAAAATAAATATGGAAATACTGAATCAGTTTTTATTTATATTCGTAAATTAATAAAATAAAGCCTGACGTAGGCGTATAAATTTCATTTATGGATAGGAACATACCCTCATCACTACTGTTTACTATTATTTCTTTATACATTTATAGTTTGGCGCTGGCGAGCGCATCGCGTTCTGTGTACGTGGGCGGTGAAAAGATTAAAGTAATTTTAAAATATTGTGTATCAGTTCTCTAAAAACATAACAATATTCTGGGCGTGTTCAGGTGTATGGCGTCATTTTCTATTCAAATAGCCATTAATAACGGAATAATACGTACGTAAATCATCCATTATTTAAAAAAACTGGTATATGTTTAGATGTTAAAATAATAAAAAAACTCAACTAAAAACTAAACTTTCTCAACTACGTTGGGATCGGCTTCCAGTCTAACTGGATGCAGTTGAATACCAGTATTTTAAATGGAGCGATTGCCTATCTGACCTCCACAACCCACTAAATGGGTAATACGATACCCCGTGTTAAGACTATTTGTCAGACTTTCGGGCTTCTGACGACCCGTAATGACTGTCAAAGATCCACGACTGACAGCCGGGACCAACGGCTTAACGTGCTTTCTGAGGCACTAAGGAGTCTCGGTATGTAAAGATGGTCACACATCCACGGACCAAACCCGGGAAGCATTGCCAAACCTCATCTGAACGCGCCCTAAAAAATCGAGCCTAACTGATAGTGTGTTTCTTTCCCCGCTAGTATAACAGTGGCGCAGAGGTCTAGGCCTACCACGTGAGTATAGACTGAGCACAACATAGCACAACGTAGCGCACTGTAGCATAATTTAGCACAACGTAGCGAAATTTAGCACCCTGTAGATGCTTTTGCACGGTGTTTTGTTGAACCGGTGAAGTGGTTCATGTTACTATGCGAACACAGCAGGATGGGACAAGAGGATTTTAAAATCAATGTATATTAATACTTATATAGTCGAAATAAGGTATCAATTTCAAGTTTTGCAGGGTGTTGTCTCCGAGCATTGAAATGTAAACTTTATTTCAATTACATAGGGTTTAATTTACATTAATCTTCTAACGTGACATCCTCGGTATTGCGCTTGTTCTAAATTGATGTTCTGCTGTTCAGCTTCTATACCTTTTGTAAGCCAGTACTTGACTTTTCGCTTGTAGCCTACTGTCATCATTTTTTCTGCGTTACTCCCTTGTCGTGTTATCAGGGCTTCTGTGTTCGGTGGAGCCTACGTTATGTTACATACATTGTGATCCACGGGCGCCTCAAAGAGATGTCAGCATAATTGACGGGGTCCGCCAGGGCCGATGCCTGCCAGGGTTGCGGTAAGTCTGAAAGGGATACCGGGACCTTGGCAACAGGCAACTGAAGGAACACGGGCGGGTTTTAGTCAGTAAAAGTCTGACACGCCCTCCCGCTCCGCCCAGAGTGGGAGAAGTTATTTAATGATTTCCCAACCACAAAAAAAATAAAAATGAGTTGTGTGGGTACCTTCTTCAAGTACCTCATCATCTTCCCGACCCATGTTACTTGTGGTCGGCGCAACACGTTTTCTTCTTCCACTCTCCCTTGTCAACCGTCACGCTATCATTCACTCCCTTCTCTTTCATATCATTCCTCACACAATCTATCCATCTTTTCTTTGGCCTTCCTCTCCCTCCGTCAACATTTATATCACTCTTTTAGTCACATGCGTTTCAAAGTCAAAGTCAAAGTCAAATAATTTATTTCAAATAGGCACATATATGGCACTTTTGAACGTCAAACAAAGAAATAGAATTGATTCTAGTTGCCCCTTCCAAAAGGTAGTTTTCGTATGGAGAAGAATGGGCAAGAAACTCCATCGTTACTCTTTTAAAAATGTTTTACAATATTTTGTATACATTAATTATATAATTATATGTGAAGACGATGCACCTACAATAAGATTACTGTATTACGAAAGGTAAAAATAATTATAAATGGAGCAATAATTAATAAATTAATTACCAGATACATGGTGCTCACATATTTACAAAGATTGTAAAAGTATACGATATTACAATAGTCCTAACATTGTTACAAGTAGTACTAATAAGTCAGTGCGTGAGTTTAAGTAATGACAGAGTGTAAAAGTCTATGACATACAAATAATAAACAAAATTTGTCTAGACACTAAATCGTCCTATGGAGCAAGACCAGCATGTTTCCAAGCATTCTTATCTTGGATATAATCCTCTAATTTGTAATAAGCTTGTTTACAAAGTGTACTATTTATATGAGTTTTAAATTTTCTTTCATTTAATTGCAATATATCACAAGGTATTTTGTTATAGCATTTAACGCAGTACCCCATAAAAGATGTTTGTACTTTAGCTAATCTGAAAAATGGTTGATCTATTTTATCTTTATTTCTAGTATTAAAATTATGCCTATCACTTATTTTATTAAAAAGATTTAAGTTTTTTCTCACATACATAATATTCTCATAAATGAATTGGCAAGGTACCGTCATGATATTAATCTTTTTAAATAGTTCCCTGAGAGATTCGCGGTGACATAGATTATAAATGGCCTCCCTCCTCATCACCTGCCCATACCAGGCCATACGATTTCCTTTCAATTTTTCTCACTGGCGTCACTGGCGCCACTCTTAAACTTCACCTGAAATTGAATTAATGAGATCCTCTTAAGGGGTCCTTTTAACCATCATTATGAACAACTTTCACCACGGAACTAACCGTGAAATCGCGAAAAAAAAAAATCTGTTGGTCCCTACATATTGACGAGTTATGCGACCATAAATGTAGGGAACAGCTGTATGTTTTTTCGCGATTTCAGGGTTGGTCCCATAGTATTCAGATTCAGATTCAGATACTTTATTTGCTCAAACCTGTGTGTACATACAATACAATGCATGCAAGGTCATATGAATAGGTACATGGAGTTGTGCTTACAAGTTTACCATTTTGTCATGGTGTGCAAATATTAATACAATCATGTTTCAAAAAAAGTATAACATTATTCAATAGTCACAATGCAGTAATAAATAAAATAAAATTGATTGATTACATAATTAATTACATAGATAAGAATTATATTATAAAATCGTCAAATATTTAATAATTAAAAACAAAAATCATACTTAATATAAAATAAAATAATGTCCAAAATATTAAATAAAAACAATAATTATCAAAATCATTATTAAATTACATACATTTCAGATTCAATAAATATTTATAAAAGAGCATGTCAAATTAAAAATGATTCCCTTAAAAAGTCATTTACATCATAATATGCTTTACCAGCTAAAAAAGATTTTAAGTTCCTTTTAAATTTTTCTAAGCTTAGCTCTTGTATTGTTCATCCTTCTACACGAGTAGCCTGTGGGTCTCATACACGCGCGGACAGTACAACGCCTTGCGTATGCAATATCATAATGCATTCAGGGCAGGGCTTGAAAACGTTACCAATTCACATAAAAAGTAACGTTAAGTAACGGTATTTCCGTAGAGATACTTCGATATCGGTACGATTTGGTAGCGTTACTTAGTAGCATAACAAAATAATAACGTTATAAATCTTGGTAAAAATTACCGGTATTTTTAACGTTATTGTAAAAATAGCGGTAACAAATTACCGGTATTATTTTTGTTATTTTATGCGACGTTGCCTGCCCGTTTTCTCAAAGGAGGCCGGCGCGCGCCCCTCTTATACGCTGTCGGCGCTGTTGCCATTTCGTTTGTCGTCTTCTATAATCTCACGGCAGTCGCTCGCGCTTACAGAACACGCTCGCGAATTATTAGGTATTCGCGAATTATTAGTTCTTGTTTTAGTCACGATTACGAAAAGAAATGTCGTCTATAGATATTTTGAAATAAATGAACAAAAACACAGAATAGCAAAGAGAATATTAAACACGTAATAGTCGTACGGCACAGTCTGAGCGTCGATGCATAGTCCACTCAACGAGGAAATGATTTGGAGACTTCCGAATAATTCAATTATATAAATCGCTTATAACTCTCTGTGAATATTTCCTCAGACTGAAATACTTTCTGTGTACGTAAATATGTACTATTTAGAATAAGTATGTAAAGGAATCCAATATTTTACCGATTTCAGAGATACCCCAAATTTAACTTTTAACATTTTGTACTATAATTTCTACTGACAAATTGCTCTGCTAATTGTTATTTTATGCTTTTATGTCCTTAAATACACAGCATTGTTTGGTTATCCAAAATATTTTAATTTTTTTTTTTTTTGCTAGCTACTTAATGTGAAAAATTACTCCATCAATTATTATACCTTTATTAGTCTTCTGATTTTATATTATAAAAGATTTATCAATAATCCAACAAACTTTCGAACTTTCATATATATTATGTTCGCTGATTTATGCTAGAACGTAAGGGACCACTCGGAGCTGCGCTGCCACACACTTATAGTGTAGGCGAGTTTGGTGGCCACCGTTATTACAAATATTTTTTTTATCTTAATACTTTCGCGGACAGTGAATGAGACAATTGAAGTTTTATTGTTATTACGTCTATAGGCGTTTACTGCCCGCGAAAGTGTTAAATTTACACTAGTCGGTCATTCTTCCATACAAACGTAGTATGGTGATTACTCTTCTGTTTGACACTGTAAGTTCAAAACTAAAAGTTATGTCAAATTTTCTTGTCATTATCTAGCCTTGTATGGAAGAATTTTAACTCATCTTCACCTTGCTTTTCACATCTACACTTTAACTTATGTGAATATTTCCTCACAGAAAGAAACGTCAAAACGGACTTCTTAGACTGTCGCGGGTCTAATGATGAGTACAATGACCCCTTAAGAGATTTCGTGTATGAAAAGATACACCTTATACAACGTGTAACGTTAAATGCGCAAAACTTGAAAATAGTTTGATCAGAATAACGAGCAGAATCAATTGAACCACTTTATAATATAGGTGACATTAAAAAAAAATCTTCATTAAAAACGTTGCCGTGTCTATTTATTAATAGGTCAAGCCAGCGCGACGCAGCAGCCCGGTGACAACCCCTCCGTCGATAGAGCGTCGTCGCAGACGCAAGAAACAATCAGAATTGCCAGTAAAACTAAAACAGCACATAAAACCTTTACAATTTTTCTAATGGTTTTGTTTCTCAATAGGTCAATTGAATTAAAAATCAGTAGGGGGTCTGAGTTTTTGCGCATTTAACGTTACACGTTGTATATATCTCTTTGCGACACAAAATTCGTGCGGTGGACTCACCGCTAATTTCAACTCACCGCACGCGTTTTATTCATCTCAATGCGCGGACTTCTTTGACATTGCATATTTGACAGATTTTGCGGTTATCCATTTGATTTATGCCTTATGATTTATTAACACGTATGACTCCGGATTTTTAATTTTTCTGTCTATGATGTCTTGTTAGTTGACTTTTTTGTCGCAGTTGGGTTTTAGTTTTATCACTTTTATTTTTTATGTACAGTCACGGACTTTAATTGATGAGCCACCTGGTACTGTTCGTATTTTAGCCGTGTAATACAAATCGGGTTTATTCGGTTCCCGACACGCAAAGTCACATTCTTCGTATTAGAAGAAGAAAATTATATTTCATATCTTTACCGGTTGGCTAACCTGAGAGCAGAACTACAAACTTGACAGCAGTACCTACTCAAAGTCAACCAATTGCAGGTCTAGCAACGATAAACAATTGTTGCTAGGTTACTGCTGCATAGTAACGTTAGCGTACGGAGAAATTCTCTGACATCGATATTTCAACTGTCCCTGTCTTCAGTTAAATTTTCAGAATTATTGAGTTAATGAGCTATGATTCAAAGGAGGTCAGTATCAAATAGATTGGATAAACTTAATGCAACATTGTATTTATTTTTATCATTAAGAACTTATTAGTCAACCTCTATGGATAAGACTATTTCCGATTAAAAGTAATTTATTTGTCATCTTGATATTTCAACTGTCACTGTCTTCAGTTATGTTTTCATAATTATCGAGTTAATGAGCTATGGTTCAAAGGAGGTCGGTATCAAATAGATTGGATAAACTTAACGCAACATTGTATTTATTTTTATCATTGAGAACTTATTAGTCAACCTCTATGGATATTTCCGATTTAAAGTAATTTATTTGTCATCTTGATATTTCAACTGTCACTGTCTTCAGTTATGTTTTCATAATTATCGAGTTAATGAGCTATGATTCAAAGGAGGTCGGTATCAAATAGATTGGATAAACTTAATGCAACATTGTATTTATTTTTATCATTGAGAAGTTATTAGTCAACCTCTATGGATATTTCCGATTAAAAGTAATTTATTTGTTATCTTGTGCGAGCTTGCGATTTGAGTTCGTGTTTAATCGTGTAATCTCGTGAATGTATGAAAGTAAACAAGATGACAAATAAATTACTTTTAATCGGAAATATCCATAGAGGTTAACTAATAAAGTCAACCTCTATGGATATTTCCGATTAAAAGTAATTTATTTGTCATCTTGTTTACGAGCGTGCGATTTGAGTTCGTGTTTAATCGTGTAATCTCGTGAATGTATGAAACTGCAAAATTGAAAAGTTTGAAGGTGGCTCATCAATTAAAGTCCGTGACTGTACGTATTTATTTATTGATATGGCACTTCGCGGCGTTAAGTTTAAATTCCATGTAATAGGGGGCGAGCCAATTGCCATCAAGGTACAAATCCAGACTCCAGGCTGCTACCAAGCAATCCCAGATGGAAAGACCAAATAACACTTTTCCCCACTTGTGAATCGAGCCCAGGAGACCTCATGCTCAGCAGTAGCGTTTGCGACCACTAGCCCTACGAGGCATTTTTCATAATATCACCGATGAAATATGGTAATAAATAGTTTGGTTTCGTAACAAAAAATACACTATGTGAATCTAGAACCCCGAGATCTTCTCTCTCTTGGAGATCGTCAAAAAGCATCATGTGAGCCCAAACTCAATCGTTTTACTAGTACTAGTAGCCACTTAAAAATTACACTGTCCACCTTCTGGCACCATCATCAGACCCTCGACACCAAGTCAAATATATTGGACTCATTAAAACGAATCACATGAGGCTAAACTAGGGAAGTTTACTAGTAGCCACTAAAGAATTCCAGTATCTATCTCTTGGCTCCATAACCAGATACTCGTTACCAAGCTCAATCTATTGGACTTGTGAAAACGAATCATATGAGCCTAAACTCGAGGGGTTTACTAGTAGCCACTGAAGAGTTGCACTATCCACCTCCTGGTTGCATCATTTAGATCAGCTTCCAGATTCCAAATTATAGTATTGTTATCCGAACTACATCAAAATGGTTGGGTCCAAGGTTTCATTTCAAAACGACAATTAGAAGTTGATGAATTACGTTAAAGATACCGTTACATAGATGTGAATGTGATTCTAGAACCCCGAGAACTTCTGACTCTCGGGGATCGTTTTACGTTTCGACAACACAAAGCTTACGAGTATTTGTGACATACTATGTTTGCCCTACCTCACCATGCATGAATTATTTTAATCGACTCTTGATGTTTTGTAGTATCCTCTTATTTTAAATGCAATAATATAAACACTAACGCCGGGTCAATAGGACTTCAGTGGTGGCGCGGACTCTACACACATTTATAACGGTGAACTTTTGATACCTAATCGGTGAGAGAATGTCAGTGACAAAATTAAGGAACTTTGACCTGCAATAGTTCTTTAACTACAGGTTCAAATTGAATGTAATTTGGCAATATACCTAGTTAAACTAAGCCCTCTTGGTAACTGAACTGGCTCTTAGCTTTATCCACAACCAAGTTACAGGAGGTCGAAAATGTTCTGAATGGCTTCTAGAGAAGATGGTACGGTTGTGCCTTTGTGTTTGTTTTGCTCGGCTTGGCGGAGGCACTGCCGTGCCCCCCGATATAATTTTTATTTTGGAACGTACACCGTCAAACAGACGAGTAATCAACATACTACGTTTGTATGGAAGAATGACCGACTAGTGTAACCTTAAGATAAAAAAATAAAATTGTAATAACGGTGGCCACCAAACTCGCCTTCACGAAAAGTGTGAGGCATCGCAGCTCCGAGCGGTCAAGTGAAGGTCAACCCTTTCGGTCTAGCATAAATCAGCGAACCCTAAAATATATATGAACGTTAGAAAATTGATAAATCTTTTTTAATTTATAACCATAAGCCTAATAAAGATTGACGGAGTGATTTTCCACATTACGTAGTTAAGCAAAAATCGAAAAAAAAAAATTAAAAAGGAAAATATTTTGAATAACTAAACAATGCTGTGTATTTAAGGACATAAAACCATATTATAAAATAACAATTCGCCGAGCAATTTATCAGTAGAAATTATAGTGCAAAATGTTAAAAATTCAATTTGGAGTACTTATCTCTGAAATCGAAAAAATATTGGATTTTTTTTAATACTTATTCCAACTAGTACATGCGTACGTATACAGAAAGTAGTATTTTAGTCTGATGTATTCACAGAGCTATAAGCGATTTTCATATTTAGGTTAAAAAAATAACTTCTCGTACCTAACAAAATTTGTTGGATTATTGTACGTCTATACTTTGTATTACCTAACTTCATCACATACCAAATTTCATAGACGGGAGAATTTTTCGGGTTACATACACCCCGTTGATTGCGATTGGACGAGAGCTACGGTAACAAAACTAAATCATAACGGTAAAATTATCGGTACCGTAGATTTTATCGTTACATATTTTAACGATAAAATGTGCCAGATATACCGGTAAAAATTATAACGTTATTTATTTGATAACGATATCTGCATTAAAAGGCTGTAACGATACCATATTTTTAACGGTATTTCAAGCCCTGATTCAGGGTGCTGATGGGGCTGCTCCGATTCTGCAGCGCATCAGGGATGTTCGCCGAGTCGCAAGTAGACTGTTTCTATTCTACTATGCGAAGACGGTGTACATCCCTGGTGCGCAGGGTTCGGGCTAGCGCCAGCGGCATCCTGAGGGTTGTCGGTACTTGAACCATTGCTGTATGGGTCACATACTGAGCAATCGAAGTCTTTAATTTTGTTCTGTATAGTTGTGTTTTAATTTCTTTTAATTGTGTGTTAATTTTGTCATCTCTGTGTCTATGACCCTTTTGTTGGTCGAAATAAACGATTTTTATTTGATTTTTTTATAGTGAAAGTTGGTCATAATGATGAGTACAGTGACCCCTTAAGAGGGTGCCCATGAATTAAATTTCACTCTGTTTATATCTCAATGCCGCAGTAGTTTCTTTTTGGATGTTTTGAATTTTTGGTGAATGCATTTCTTCATTATTCCAACTTCTAGCGATGCTGGATTTCTTATTTTCCTTTTTTTTTGTCGTCCCCCAGATATTTCCTTGATCCTGTTCTGTCGTATTTTATTTTCTTGCGTAGAATCTGAGCTTTTTTTCAAGAGTAACATGAACCGCTTATTTTATTAGTAACTACGTTTTTATTCCAAAATTAATGTACCCCCTGGTTTATGAAAGAGGCTGTGATTGGTTGAAAAATAACAATAGCCAATCGACTCAGTTGATCTGAGATAAAATGGTAAACTTCGTGTAGTCAAACACTGATGATTTACCAGCGTGTTACCGGCGAGGTCATTGTTTAACACGCTCGCTGCGTGTGCGTAGCAAGCACGCCACGTGTGCGCAACGTGTTCGCTGCGTTTTCGGAATAAGAGCAATTGACGTGAGTGCAAAATGAGAGCGAGACAAGCAAGTGTATTGTGAAAGCGCAGAGAATAGGGGGCTTACCACCACCGCTTACAGCAGTATTATTTTAATCTTACTTCGTGGGGGAAAAAAAAGGAGCCATACGGCCTGTAGAGCTTCATATCTTTCCTACACTGAAGTAATATTAAAATAATACTGCTCTCAGCGGTGGTAGGCCCCCAGGTGGCGTGGTCGCGGCTAGCTCGCTTCGCACCCGTGGAGAGCACGCTGACAAATCATCAGCGTGATAACACTAAAGATTTTTTTTTTGATTAATCATGTTGGTGTTTTAACCGTAGTGTAGTATTTGCATTTAAAAAGGGCGGCATTGTATACGGCAAAAATGTCGCCTCAATTTAAGCATAAATACAAAAATGGAATTACGAAACATTTTGAAAAAGGCATAAAAACCTCATTTGTTTTTTTTTTCTGTATTTACTGTGAACTAAAAATGGCGAGGCATAGAATAGAAGTATGCCTCGATTTGAGTAACTTTTCTATGGGAAGTAGATAGTTGCATGAGATATTAAATAATGTAAGTTAACTAAATAATTATTCATGTTATGAATGCTATACTCATTATTTGTGTATGTAATATTCCTTTTATGATATATTTTATCAATGGCTGCAGTATCCATTGTACATAATTATATTCTTGTGTATAAATGGCAATTTCTTGAATGTATTATTAATTTATTAATCTATATTGTTTTAATTGTATTGTTCTAAGGGAAAGTGATGTCCTGTCAAAAAAAAAAACTGTATTTTTTTTAATAAATTCTGCCCCTTTCTTTCTTATAACTTAAAATATATGCCTTATGGAAAATTAGAACTTATACTTCTTATCAATATTTTCTTACATATTATAATACAATGTCTTCCGCCGCGTTTGTCTATCTGTCTGTTCGCGATAAACTAAAAAACGACTGCACCAATTTTCATGCTGTTTTCACCAATGGATAGAGTGGATTTCGAATAATGTTTTAGTATATATATAATTTGGCGGGTGAAGCTGCAGGCTAAGATTTACGGTCGCAGTCTGTAAATGTTTACCACCATAAGGCTTATAATTGCATGCACACATCTATGTCACAAGGTCGGAGATTCAAAATACAAACCAGTTTTCTTTGTTAAATGTCATTATGGTAATGTGTCAATTAAGATATAGCATTTTAGTTTTTACTGCACAGTGTGGTAAGAATCTAATAGACCGCGATGGTATCTATAGTATAGAAACTTTTTTTAAACATAATTATTGATTCTATACGCCAAAAAATTCTCTAAAGCCAATATGACTCGATGTTATTAATCCCCACGAGGCATAACTTATCTCAATCCCTTTGATTAAGCTAAACTATCACTTTTCCTCCAAAAAAATAATAAAAATGTTTAACAAAAGTGTGCGAACTAACTCTGGTGGTTGCAAAGGGTGCGTCGGAAGGCGTCGCCCGCGCAGACCAAAGCGGGCACTCTGTCCATGTCGAGGTAATGATACGTGTAACATAGTACGCGGTGATTTGTTTATTTATTTGCCTTTTTAAAATAAATAAATAAATGACGACCGTTTTTTGTGGAGGTGGCTGTTTGTCGCTCAAACTGAGGCGTTAAATTAACTCTATGCGAGGCAGAAAGTTTGTGTAAGAAATTGACATGATTAAAGTAAAAATATGAAAATATTGTTTCAAACTAATATAAATAATAAATATTTACGAGTATTATAATAAGTGATACAATTAAAATTCTAAAGCTTCTTTTTCTAATAGTTTTCAAAAAGGTAATATCATATACATAGATATTTCTTTCACTTACACCTTTTTTTTTAACTATTTTAAAACTCATAATGTTTGCCAAACAGCCTCCTTTGAAAACCACCATAAATTATCAACACTCCTTGCCTGGTATAAGGTGCATTATGGACCAAATACGGAACAGCTCAACAGTAAATGTGGAACAGCTCAACAGTAACTGTTGAACAGCTCAACTGTTGAGTTGTTGTAGCTTAAAAACATTGAATAAAATTGAGTATTTTCGGACCTATGCAGGCGGATACTTTTTGCATTGATACAGTAAGAAAAATAAAATAATAAGAATTACTTTTGAAAATGGAAAAACCATGTGGTTTGGTTTGTTTTTTTGACAAAAATAAGTCCATTTTGACCTTAACAAGTAAAGTTAACAAGAAATAATTATTTCGTTGTATTTATTTTTCTATAAAAAATATCTGTCAACATGGTCCTTACACAAATTCTACAAAAAAATACTTTTAAGTTGCATAATTTTTATTTTTCTGTTCACTTCTATTATTTTGATTAACAGCATGCTGTATTTAAGAAATAATTATTAATTTATTAAGAAATAATTATTTTCATAAGGTAGAGTTTGTGTTGCATTTAAATTGTTATACATACATGATGTTTCCAGTTCCAAGTGGCCAATATACAGGACATATTTTGGACGACATTTTTTTATTTTTATCTTTATGTTTTTTCCATAAGTTAATATTGGCTACTGATAACAGAAACACCTTGTAAATTTCGTTTATTTAAATAATTGTATTTTAATTTTAAGTTCACAGCTTCGTTTCATGCCGCACAATATTATTATTATTACGTTATTTTATATTTTTTACGTTCTTTTTTATTTGTAAGCGTATATTATGTTCTGTGACTAAACGTCTGTTTGTGAAATAGTTTCTATTTCTGTTCACCAACCGAATATTAGCTTGTACAATTTTACTCTCCTTAAAATAAAATAAAAAATCAAAATATTTTATTTCACATAAGCCTACATTGGCACTTATGAAACGTCAGAAGCTAGGTGCACGGTTCCAATTGGTCGTTTCCTATGAAGAAGAGCCGGCAAGAAACTCCACGGTTACTCTTTTAAAAGATAATTGGCTTTCAGTTGAAACTGGTCATCTCCTATCAGCCAGAGCTTATTGAAAAAGTCATAAATTTTTTTGAAGTTGTAGTGGAAACTGAACTTTATGCTTCGATGTTAAAGGGGTTCCGAAAAAACATTATTTTTTACATGTTTGGAAACTAAATAGCGAACGTAGTATAGGTATTCTACATTATTGTTTTTTTCATAAAAATACAAGGTTTTATTCGGTCGGGTTGCTATTTACGTTATTTTACGTTATGATGTATGCGTAGTTGGTGATATGTCATGTTTTAAAGCTAGTTTTGGACGACTGAATTAAATTGTAGGCAGAATGCTTATCCACTGTTATTTATTTGAAGGTGAGTTTTTTTTGCTGCCCACACAGTGCGTCGGCGAATATCTCTCCTATATACAAAATATATCCTTTAACTTTAGTTGTATTGCTGATTCTAATGTTTATAATTCTGTAAATCCAAATTTGTTACGGTCGCGAATCATATCTTATTCAACATACAACCTGATACTGACCTAGAAATTGCAAAAACGTAAGAACATTTTGAATTCACGGGCTACCCTAAAGCTTTCGCCTGCCTTTAATTTTATTCAGTGGTTCAAGACAAGTCTCTAAAATTATAGCTTACTGTGTACGTTAAATATATTATGAGTTAATCGAAATAAACTGTCCGCTTGTCGATCTGTCTCGCTTACAATTTAAGCTTCATACAAAATGGCTGACAACTGACATTAGACGTCTTATAATCTTAGCACTACACAAGCTGCTTTTGGGCAAATCGACTTAAGCTTTTCGATAGCTTATGTCAGTCCTATACATTTTTGCCTTTTCCATCATCATTATCGATGATAGAATGTCACTTTGTCTAGAGCCTTAGCAATGAAGACGCAAAACCGCAGATCGCCGATTCTAAAAGTATTAATCCGCTATATGAGTCCCTAAATATTATGTTCATTTTTACAAGGAAAAATAGATGTCGTTTTGTTGTTGATTTCGGCCATTTTGTATGAACTATGCTTTGTATATTGCATGACAAACCGCCGAGTTGAAACGAATCTGAAATGTATGACAGAAATAAAAAAATGGAAATAAATCTGGGTAATATATCTTCCAATCTATCATCAGTGAAGTTATGGTGAGTCGAAACTGATTCTGGTGATCTAAATTGATTATAAATTAATTTGTATGGACTTTGGGCAAAGGCGTCTTGTCCCCCAAAAAAATATTTCGTGTTAAGTGACTTACTCGCGAAAGATGGAAGGAGTGGAGGGAGGCCTTTGCCCAGGATTGGGACAGAGTAGGTGAGGAAATTTAAAAAAAAAAGTGACTTAGTTCTCGATTATATCGAAGCCAGTCTTTGAACTTTGTAGTTCTGACATTTTATACTCAATATCAAACGATCGCTGCGATAGATCGGAAGATGAAAATTTATCCAAATCTGGGTGCCTACCACCACCGCTTACAACAGTATTATTATAATATTACTTTAATGTAGGAAAGAGATGAAGCTCTACAGGACGTATAGGTCCAACTCTTTCCCCCACGAAGTAAGATTAACATAATATTCTTGTAAGCGGTGGTGCCCACAGTTTTCTTGCAAAAGTGTCAAAAAATCCGACACCCTCGCAAAATGTACCCTTACTCTTCTACACCAGGGTACATTTTTGCTAGAATACAGTTTTAAATATCTACCTTTATCTTCAAAATCAGTTCGAAGCCTGTCAGACTATCAGGTCGGTTCAACTCGGCTCCCACCAGACTAGCGCCCTTAAGATTTGAGGACGGTTCCAGCTCGCGCACCTCGTTGGCCAGCAGTCGACAGTCTCTGACGTCATATGCCTCACCGACGACAGAAAGGGCCGCGTCGCCTGAGCAGGGGAAGAGAGCATCTTTTGTTGAGGTACCCTTTACTAACCATATTTAAGCCGCTAAGTGTGCGTAGTTGGTGCCGATACGTCGCGCAAACGCTGCGTATATGTCACGTAAATTCTGCGTATATGTCGCGTAAAGGCTGCGTATATGTGGCATAAATGCTGCGTATATGTCGCGTAAGCGCTGCGTACATGTCGCATAAACGCTGCGTATATGTCGCGTAAACGCCGCGTAAATGTCGCGTAAACGCTACGTATATGTCGCGTAAACGCTGCTTATATGTCGCGTAAACGCTGCTTTTATGTCGCGTAAACGCTGCGTATATGTCGCGTACCTCATATGCCGCCAGCTGACACTATGTCTGACGACATATGTCGCCAACCACTGAGAGAGCTGCACCGCCAGAACAAGGGAAGAGGGCGTCTTCTATTGAGGTAGGTCAATCCATTAGTCCGCTGGACCTATACTCCATTAGAAATGAGATTAGATATTTAAATAAACCTTTTTTACAGTCCGTTCAACCGATTTTGACTTCTATTGCGTTGGTGGCATGACAAATGGCAGCTGTAGTAGACAGTTGGTATTGTGTAACCTTTTTTGCTTTTAATGCCATCCTTATGCATGTCCTGCAATAAAAAAATCGAAGAATGTGACATCTACCAACCCGCACAGGGCCCATACCAATCCTTCGCGAAGAGAGGAGGCCTGTGTCCCACCGATGGCACATTATAAGCTGATTATGATGATGATTTCGTGAGGAGCTCGTTGCTAAGTAATAACAGCCGCACGGGTCGATCCATCACGTTAAGATACGCTTGCCGGGGATGGTCCGTGGATGGGTGACCATCTTTACATATTGAGACTCCTCCGTGCCTCGGAAAGCACGTTAAACCGTTGGTCCCGGCTGTCAATGTAGATCTTTGACAGTCGTTACGGGCCGTCAGAAGTCCGAAAGTCTGACAACCAGTCTTGCCAAGGTGTATTACCCAGTTACTGGGTTGTGGAGGTCAGATAGGCAGTTGCTCTGTAAAATACTGGTATTCAGCTGCATCCGTTTAGACTGGAAGCCGACCCCAACTTGGTTGGGAAAAGGCTAGGCAGATGATGATATGATGATGATTTCGTATACAGATAATGAACATCACAATCTCTGTTTGCAGACCGGTTTTGTGGAGACCCTGACTCCTCAGTATACTCCTGGTCAGAGTATCACATCGCCACAACCTACAAGCAACAGCATGGAGGACAAAATAGCGAATATACAGGCGCAGCAAGAGGTTAGTATTATGAACAATGATGGAGGACGAGTCAAAAAAAAAAAAAGTCCTATCTTATACCCTAAAACCGTGTACTGCCCGGCGTTACAGGGCGTAATGTACCATTCGCAGCGAGCATGTCACGTTACGCCGTGTTCTAAACTCCGTGTAAGATGCTCTCGTTGCTCGCGTGTTCGTGCTCGTTTCCACGTACTGACTGCATGAATGCTCGCTTTGTAACATGTTACATTACACCCCGTAACACTGGTAAGTACACGGCTTTATGCTAGCCCACACATGTAACGATTTACTTGCGCAAATTTATCGTTACGTGTGTTGGAAAAAGTTTACGCAAACTTATATACACGTCACGATAGACTCGATTGTATGGAAGAATGACCAACTATTATAACCTTATCGTCTGACGATCATTTTCCCAGATAACAACTCTGAAAACCGAAGTAGAAGACCTGAAAGAGAAACTCGAAACTCTCAAAGTCCGCCGCGCCGAAGACCGGGAGAAGCTGAGAGAGTTGGAGCGGTTTCGTCTGCAGCTGGACCAGGCCAACGAGTTCAAAGCCAAGATCATGGAATCTCAGGCGCAGCTGCAACGAGACCTCCAAAGGGCTAAGCAGGAGGTAAGAGGAAGATATACTAGGTTTTTGAAGTGAAAACTTCTTTAGGCGCGTTGATCACTTTTTGGGCGAATAAAAATCATGGAACTCGCGTGATCGTCATGCTTGAAGAAATGAATGAATGTTTTTGGGTGAACAAAAATCATGGAACTCGCGTCATCGTCACGTAGCATTCAATTTAATGTGACGTCACATAGACTATAACCAGCGGACGATCAAGACGCTTCCAAAGATACGATTGGAGTTTGGCTATATTTCAGTAAAAGACATAAGATTTCTTGAAAATTAAAAATAAAATTTATTCCTTCTAAAACATGACTTACTAGTTTTCCGTTGACATTCAAAGATAACAAAACAACGCCACCCACGGCTAAAAACGAAACTAACTGATGCGTTTACAAATATACCTAAAGCTGGGTTAAAATGAGGTATCTGTTGAATAGTTAAATTTAAAGGTGTCTTTATAAACACACCTTTAAATTTAACAATTCAACAGATACCTCATTTGTCAAATTATGATGTGTACTTTAGAAGTTAGGAGGGTACAGATGAACACACACACCGGTCAAAATAATAACCCTCCTTTTTGCTTCGCCGTAGTCGGGTATAAAACACAGTCCATATTACCACAAAACTGTGTTTATCCGTTGTTTAACCTAAACACCTTTTAAACATGACATTTCTGTATGAAGTTTGACATAAAACTGACAATAGACACGCGTTGAACAAGAAGTGTCTAAATTTTTTGTGGTAAGGCCCTAATTTCCTAATATTAACTTTCTCCATTCTAGGTCCGAGAGGCCCAAGAAGCTCTGGAAACCCATAATGACGAGACCGCGGAACTGCAAGAGGCCGCTGAAATGGCCGCATTGGACAAGGAGATGGCTGAAGAGAGATCTGAAGCATTACAGGTACGATCTTGAGTCGATTTCTTACGCTTTTAGTGCTTTTTAGAGGGGCTCGTGGCTAGCATGAAGGAATGATTCATTCATTGTATTCGTTTCCTTCATTAATTTGATTAAATTTTTTATTCCATTCATTCGTTGGGATTTGGAATTGTATTGGAATAAAAAAAATTGAATGAAATTAATGAAGGAAATGAATGTAATGAATTAAATTAATGGAATGAATTAAATGAGTGGAATTAACGAATGAATGATATTAATTAAATGAATTAACGAATGAATGATATTAATTAAATGAATGAAATGAAATTCATGAAATTAACGAAACGAATGAACGAAAAGAAAGAATGAAATGTATGAACGAAAAGAATGAATGTATGAAATTAATGAATGAAATGAATGATCTCTTTATTTGAAGCCGCACGGGTCGATCTAAGGCTAAGCTGCGTGTGCCTCGCTCGGTCCGTGGATGGATGTTCAGTCCATTAATTAAATGCCGAGATCAGTCCGTATCTCGGAAAGCACGTTAAGCTTTTTGCCCCGGTTGTCATCCGTAGATCTTTGTTAGTCGTTACGGGTAGTCGGAATCCCGAAAATTGATACATTATTCTTCTAACTAAGATACTATGAAGTATGGTGTTATCCAGTCAGCCAAGACAAGTGACAATCGCTTCGAAAACGTTTCGTATTTCTACAACGACTTTCAACAGGATTGGCATAAGCTTTTTATAGCTTATGTCAGTGCTATACATTTTTGCCTTTTCCATCATCGTTATCGCTGATAGAATGTCACTTTGTCTAGGGCCTCAGGTTAGACTAGAAGAGATGATGATTCGTTCGTTGATTACAGATGGAGCTAGAGTCGTGCCGGGAGAAGCTGGAGGAGGCTACTTTAGATCTGCAGCTCATGAAGGCTGAGATGGAGGCGGGCGGAAATATTCGTGAGTTTTATTTATTTCATCCCAAGTGGTAGGGTTTTTTGAGATACTAGAGTAAAAATATACAAGGTGGAGACGACAATACGACAAAAAATGAAACTCCGTATATCTATCTAATGACGTTCTCGGTCTACATACAAATAATTAATCAAATATATCCAATAGTTTAGTTACGATAGCTAGTCAAAGATCGGCAAACCCGCATAGTCGGCCCATCACTACTATTTAGTTTGTTTGAAAAAATGACTTTTTTAAATTTCGATATTAGGATTTATTTGATAGTTCCAAAATACTCTTATGCATTAGTATTGCCAGTGTTTTCATTTATTGATGTATTGTCGTCTCCAGATTGTAAAGCTGTTTATACAGGTTCAAATTAAATTAAAGTCTGTTTTTTAACCCCCGACGGAAAAAGAAGGGTGTTGTAAGTTAAACGTGTGTATCTGTCTGCGCCATCGTAGCTGCCAAACGGCTGAACCGATTTTGATTTTTTTGGTATTGTTTGAAAGGTGACTTGATCGAGAGTGTTATCCATATATACAGGATGTAAGGGTAAACACTCTTGTCATTCAAACCATGGGTAGTTGACTTAAATATAAAAATAAATGACCGAACACAACAAAAAAAACACGTTATTTTCATTAAAAGATTTAAAAAAGTTTCTATCTGACACCGTGCTTGCTAGCGAAACAGCTGACTGACTAAGCGAGGGATCGCGCTCGCTGCCGGTCAGGTCACATCCCGTACCCCCCGCCCGTGTTGAGACGAAAGTTCTTTGCCCTAGCGCGTAGGGCAACGAACTTGCGTCCCTTGTGGCAAAATTTTGATCTAAAAAAATAAAATAAAAAGTTATAATTTTCCATTGATTTTACGTTCTATAAATGAAACCAAACCACTGGTTTCAAGGATAACGGTGTTTACCCTAACACCCTGTATAAAAATAAATCCCTATTTCCCTTGGTCACGCCATCACGCTAAAACGGCTGAACAGATTTGGATGAAATTTGGCTCATGGGTAAACCATGACCTGGAGAAGGACATAGTCTCATACTTTTCATCATGGTCCGCAGATGAAGTCTAAAAAAAAATCCTTTATGAGTTGCTTTGTTTTTGTCGGGGGTTTTTTAAATTTTAAATTTAATTATTAGTTATTCTCGTTGACTAATTTGACATTTCAAGGGATTGTTGATTCTTTTTTCAATTTGGAGTTTGACATTTGCACCTGTCAAATTGGTCTACGGGGTTAAAAAACAGACTAGCTAGTGAAACTCAACAGTTGTGATTGATTTAAATATCTGATCATGATCAAACAAAAAAAAATGTTTGGAGTTTCGGTAGTGAATTTAGTTTGACCCTGTATTATTGAAATAATTGAAAAAATAATCTTCAGATGTTAAATTCATATTCTAAATACTTATCCATTTAAATGAATTATGAAAGCTTCATTCATTTATTTTTAATGAATTGAAGATCCCGTTTTGCGGTATTTACGCGCAATAACTGGATATGTCGCATTCATATTTAATGGGAATTATTTAACTGAATATCTAAAAACGTTTTGCGCTTCTAATGATGCACACTTTTTTTGATGACTGAGCCTCTTTTAAATACGACCAAATTTTTCATTGCTATTTAGTATTTTTAGGAGCTCGTGGCTAAGTAATAACAGCCGCATGGGTTGATCCATCAGGTTAAGCTACGCTTGCCGGGGTTGGTCCGTAGATGGGTGACCATCTTTACATATCGAGACTCCGTGCCTCGGAAAGAACGTTAAGCCGTTGGTCCCGGCTGTCATTCGAGGATCTTTGACAGTCGTTACGGGTCGTCAGAAGCCCGAAAGTCTAACAAAACCAGTCTTACCAAGGGGTATCGTATTACCCAATTACTGGGGGTCAGATAGGAAGTCGCTCCATGTAAAATACTGGTATTCAGCTGCATCCGGTTACTGGAAGCCGACCCCAACATAGTTGGGAAAAGGCTAGGCAGAATGAGGACCCCAAAAGATTAATCATTTGAGGTTCACAAAAAGAGGCGCAATCATTATATTAAAGTGTTCAATAATATTTTTAGAAGCGGTAAATGGGAATAATTAGATGTTCGATTAAATGCATGTCATATTTAATTTTCTGAACGTTTCTTTGTATCATTTTAGTTGATATGCATTCCTCCCAGTCTTCGTGCGTAATCACCGGTAAATATACAAAGACCTGACATTTTTTGACGTAAACAGAGCAAGGGCACACACACGTCCAGTCCAAAGTATTGTCTATTTTGTCTGCTGCTAATATATTTATTTATTATTTATTTTAAACAAGGTCTCATTAAATTAATTGGCGAAATTCTAACTAATATTTTTTTAATGCGCAAGTGAGTTTGTATGTTACGCTTTCACACTAAAACAGCTGAACGGATTTGGATGAAATTTGGCACAGGGGTAGACCATGACCTAGAAGCGATAGGATAGGACATAGGATGCTTTTTATCCTGATATTCCCACGGGATCGAGACTTAGACGGGTGAAACCGCGAAATCGGGATAAAAAGCATCCTATGGCCTATTCCAGGCCATGGTCTACCCATGTACCAAATTTCATCCAAATCCGTTCAGCGGTTTTAACGAACAAACAAACTCACTTTCGTATTTATAATATTAGTTACGATTTGGGCAGATAATTCAATTTGATCTTGAATTTACATTTATTATTATTTTTTCCAAAAATATATTTTCGCCTATATTTATATATTTCTCTATATTTATAGAGTTACATACACGACTAACGCGTGTACGTATTTTATTTATTTATTTTTATTTTGTTTTTTTTTCACACTTTAGGCAACATTTTATTTGTATATATTTTATTTTAATTTCAGTTTTAGTTCCATAGTTTTGGTTGTGTTTGGTTAAAGCATGCACTTGGCACATTCACTGCTTTTTACGATATTAATTGGGCTACTATTTTGGCAATAAAATAAGATATTATTCATTGTTCTCAAAAACAGTGTTACAGTTATTTTTCCATCAATAATGGATAAGCAAAAACTGTGCAACACCATACAATACATATTTTTATTGGAAAATATCACCTGTATACTGTACTAGTTGAAAACAATAACCAGGTAGTCTGGGGTATACCTTCAGATAGACAATCGCTCCATGTCAAAATACTGGTATTCAGCTGAATCCAGTTAGACTGGAAGGTGACCCCGACATAGTTGGGAAAAGGCTAGGCAGTTGATGATAATGGGTTTTAACCTACGGGTATATGGTTACAAGTTTTTTACCGATTTTACAAAGCTGACAAAAACAAAGAAGAAAAAAATATATAATCTGGTTTTGAAATATCTATCTATCTAAAACCTCTTTATCTATATCTTTATTTTATATCCGCAGCCTTCCATAATTATATTTATTGCTTACATCAAAAACTACAACTAAGATAATTTTAAAGAAAATACTAGAACTTGGCTCTGCACTACCGTGCACCGTGTAGGAACATTTCATGATGTGAATGTGTTAAGTCTTTGTATGTCAAGTGTTGCATGTTTTTTTTTGTTTTTCGTTTGTTTTTGTGTTACGTTATTTTTACCTCGATGACACCAATTTGACAGTTATGAATCGGCCTTTTTAGCATCTTATTTTTGTACAAGATGGCTCCTTACGTAATAAATCCCCTGTCAACTTCTTTGTTCGACGTGAAATATGAATGATTTTATTTTAATCTCTAGAATAATACTATCCCAGCCAAGTCTTTGCATTTTATAGTTGCTTGGAAGAAAATGAGTCTTATGATACATAACAATAAGCGCCATGATAAATGATGCGGGGTTATATTTAAAAAAATCCGGACTCCAGGTTGGCGAAAAGCATTTATTATGACGTATTAATGCCACAATTTTTCCAGTGTGAGTGAGAGACGGAGCTATACAAGGCCGCTCGCACCATCCTTTTTTCGCAGTGGAATAATCATGGCATTAATACTCAATAATACGGTGTGACTGCGATGGGAGCTTTCGAAATAAAAAATAAAAAATGTTTGGGCAGTTGCCGCATGCTTAAGGTCGCTCAGGCTAACTAAAAGCTGGTCAGGTTAATAGACCTCCAGACCGAATTTCGGCCATGGCGGCACATCTCAACGGAGACTAGCCATCGGCGCGGGAGATATTATAGTCCACAAGTGTGTGCATAGACACAGGTGCACTCTCTCTTCCCTAACTCTCATAGTCCGATGGGACGGCAATCTGATACGACCGGAGAGAGATCAGGCGCGGGAACATCGGCTTTCCGAGCCACGGATATATCACACCGCCAACTCTCAAATTCCAGGCTGCTATTGAAAAAATCCTAATGAAAATAACATGCGGGGCAGTCTTTAGGACTACCGATAGAAGAGAAAACTAAGCAACAATGCGTAACCTCAACGTAATTCAAACGGTAGACGGCGCTAAAATAAACTAATCACTTCAAGCGTGACGATGACGCGATTTCCATGATTTTTGTTCACCCAAAAAGTGCTCAACGCGACTAAAGAAGTTTTCATTTCTAAAAAAACAATAATACTATTATACCGTATTCCCACGATCCGCGATTTTGCGGACGGACACCGACGAGCCCGGACGACGGACCGTGGGAAGGTGTACGTGCGGGGTGTCACAGACATCGGAAGTTCCTCGGTGCGCGGTGCGTGGCGGTCTGTGGTCGTCTCCCGTGCGTGTCCGTCTGCAATATTGCCGATCGTCGGATTCCACCATTAGCGTGACACTGACTGACAGACAGAGGTCCGGCTCATTATGTAGTTAGTAACGGTACGTGTGTGCGGCGCTCTGACAGAGCACCCGTACACAGAGAGCGGCGCCACCGGCTACGAGATGCGACAGCTGCAGCAGCAGAACGTACGGCTGAGGGACACGCTCGTGCGGCTCCGGGATCTGTCGGCGCACGATAAGCATGAGATGCAGAAGATGCATAAAGTTGGTACCGCTTTTGATAATCTTTTTTTACCTAAAGCTAGGTTTGCCTAAAGTGGGTGATAAACGTGCGTACTTAAAGTACGCGGTCTTTAAGTTCGCGACCTTACTCGGCTCGCCGTCGGTGACACACGTGAAGCTTTCTCAGAATTTCATTGTCAACGTGGCTCGCGGCTCCCGGTAGTGACAGACAACGAGCCAAGGCGGGCTACGAGCAAAATTTCAAACCTGTTGGATCGCCGACGTACTTACTCGGCGGTTTTAACGTCCGCGTACTTAGCATGACACACGGGCGAGTAAGCTCGCCGAGACATAAGTACGCGGACTTGCTCGCACGTCTATCACCCGTTTTAAGGTACTGAGGTAGAAGGAGGGTTGACTTCGTACCCGCCTCAAAAGATGTCTTAGTTATGATATAGTTTGATTAAAGCCGCTGTTACGCGCCTGACGTATGTGCGCGGCGGGACGGGGGGGCAGTGCAGGCCTTTTTTACACTGAAATAGCCAATGAAACATCTGATAAAAATGTTTAAAATAAGAATGTATTGTGTTCGCAATTTATTTGGCAAAAATGTAAACAAACACGAGTTTTAGGAAAAACAACTGTAACGCCTACACATAATGTTCAGTTTGCGCTACAACTTCATTTTTTTTTATGACTTTTTCAACCGTACTTTCCGATTAAAATCAACTTTATTTACACTCTCATAAAGTTGATATTTGTTTAAGTGGGAATAACATCAGTATTGGAAACAAGGATTTACATAGGCCTAAGTATATATGTATTTCTTCTGTAAATATTACGAAAACCTAACATCATCCTCTCCACCAGGACCTAGAACAATACAAATCAGAGATAGCTGAGTTAAGTCGCACAAAAGAAAAGCTCTCCCTCCGAGTGGACGAACTGGAAGCTCAGGTGGCTGACCTGCGGGAGCAGGTGGACGCAGCGCTAGGAGCTGAGGAGATGGTGGAACAGCTCGCGGAGAAGAAGATGGCGCTTGAGGATCAGGTAAAAGAGAGACTTTGATTTTTGCAGCCGCCATCTTAGATTTACATTTTGACCTCACACTATCGACTTTAGAACCATCGAAAACTATGAAAATGACACCCATGACGAAATATAAAGGATGTAAAATAAAAATTCTTCATAGAAAACGATATTATGGAATGGTTCTCTTTATTTCAAAAGAAAAGAAAGAAAGAAAAATTGTTTATTCTGAAAAAAAACACATTATTTTTTTATATAATATATATTTTAATATTTATTTTTAATTTCTTAGACTTTAAAACTACCTACAAATAATTTACTTGCTCAAACTATTTTTATACGCAAAAATCCACAGTAGGTATAGATGCAGGTGAGGTCATTTGGATCCAATTGACCCCATTCAACCATTTTCGAGTAATTTGACATTTTATATTTTAATATGTATGAAATAATAAAAATCTTTTTAAAAACAAGCTTTTAATGAACCAAAAAGTACTAAATAAAACTTACGTAAACATAGAACTTTAATATTTTCTTAAAACCTTGAGTCTTATCTTCAAGTGCAGTGTAAGAAGGACATTTACGCCTCAAGCTTTTAAGAAAATATTAAAGTTCTATGTTTACGTAAGTTTTATTGAGTACTTTTTAGTTCATTAAAAGCTTGTTTTTAAAAAGATTTTTACTTATATTTTATTTTCTACTTTTTAGCATTAGTATTTGTTTAAATATCTGTTCTATCACCTTCACAAATCCAACGAATTACGTTTTCCCATGGCCACCTTCCGGCTCCATCATCAGGCCCTGAACACCACCTAGTGTCATAGCACTTGTCAATACATAACCAACGAGTCCAATCACGATGGTGCTATCTTGTTTGATTGAGATTTTCCCATGGCCACCTTCCGGCTCCATCATCAGGCCTTGAACACCACCTAGTGTCAAAGCACTTATTAATACATGACCACTGAGTCCAAACACGATGGTGCTATCTTGTTTGATTGAGGAGTTCCTATGGCCAACTTCCAGCTCCATCATCAGACCAGCTCCATGATATCAAATTTAAAAAATGTTTCGGTAGTTGTTTAAGTATGCCAAGTTTCAGCTCAATCGAATTCCAGGAAGTGCTTCAAAAATGGAGTACAAAATTAGTAACCGGAAAGACATACGAACAGAGCCAGTAAAAATATAAAATGTCAAATGACATTTGCATAGGAGCCAAAAGGGGTAATTTGATTGTAAATGACCTCTCCTACAACTCCTAACTTCCTATAACCTTATTGGTTATATTTCGGCAATCCATTAAGGGGATACATAACTCTATTGCTTAATAACCTTATTGGTTATATTTCGACAATATAGTTATATTTCGGATAATCCTGTATATTGTTGTAATAACACAATAATCCTATGTCCAGGTGGAACAACTCAAACAAGACGTATCAGAACTGGAAGCATTACAAGAAGTCCATGAACAGCTGGTGGAGTCGAACCGCGAGCTTGAAATGGACCTGCGCGAGGAGCTGGAGATGGCACAAGCTAACACTAGAGAGGTATGATTATAGATTTGTAGGGTTCCGCATCTATATAGGGCGTTAGGGTAAACACCGTTATCCTAGAAACCAGTGGTTTGGTGTCATTTATAGAACGTAAAATCAATGTCAATCAATTTTTTTTATAAATTACTTTTTACCACTAGTGTATTTCACCCTTTCACCTATGCGCTAGGGCAACGAACTTGCGTCTCAACTCGGGTGGGGGGCGTGGGAGGTGACCTGACCGGCCGTGAGCGCGACCCCTCTCTCAGACAGTCAGCTGTTTCGCTAGCGAGCACGGTGTCACATAGAAACTTTTTAAAATCTCGTTACTCTGTCATTTATATTTATATTTAAGTGAACTACCCATGGTTTGAATGACAAGACTGTTTACCCTTACACCCTGTATATGCTGCTCTCAAAACGGTGAAGGAAAACATCGTGAGGAAACCGGCATGTCCTAGAACCAAAAATTCGAAGATATGTGACATCTACCAACCCGCACTGGGCCCGCGTGGTGGATTACGGCCCACTCCCTCTCACAGAGAGGAGGCCTGTGTGCCAGCAGTGGGAACCTTATAGGCTGATTATTAGGGTTCCGCATCCGAAAGGTGCGTATTGTATAATTATCACTTTCTTTGAAAACGGTGAAGGAAAACATCGTGAGGAAACCGGCATGCCTAAGAGATATTTCTCGACGGCATGTGAAGCCAAGTCAGAGGCCCTTGGACGGTTTTAAAACTCTGACACCAGGTTAGTCATTAACCACACAAAAAGAAGATTATTAAGTATTAAGATGATTAAGTATTTTTTAGGGTTCCGTAACCAAAGGGTAAAACGGGACCCTATTACTAAGACTCCTAGACTATCTGTCCGTCTGTCACCAGGCTGTATTACATGAACCGTGATAGTTAGACAGTTGAAATTTTCACAGATGATGTATTTCTGTTGCCGCTATAACAACAAATACTAAAAAACAGAATAAAATAAATATTTATGGGGGCTCCCATACAACAAACGTGATTTTTTTTTTGCCGTTTTTATAGATAATGATACGGAACCCTTCGTGCGCGAGTCCGACTCGCACTTGGCCGGTTTTTTTAAATATTAAAATAACTTTTAACAGGCTTTAAGAGAGCGTGAAGCTGCGCACGAGACTATCATGGACCGCGACTCAACAATACTCAAGTTTAGAGAGCTCGTTCAGAAGATGACGGAGCAGTACAATGAAACGAGAGCTCAACTTGAATCTAAGCAGGGTAATTAGAAAGAGTTACTAGTTAAAAAATGCTTAGCATCACGCCTGTAAACCCTAACGGGTTAGGCAGAAGGGCGCTGTGCTACACGTAAAGAAAGACGCTGAGCCTATGCAAGAATAGGGAATATGCATTAATTTTTTAAATATTTTTATTCGATACTTTACATAGCCAAATAATAGTAAAAATTCGGCGGCAAAAAAGCAATTTAAAGTTAAAAATAGCCATCCGACCCGGGCTTTTTAAACGTCCTCCATTTGGAGCTTGGTTGTTGTCCATGACAACGAACAAACAAGTGTCAAGTCAATAGCAAACACATTGACATTTTGATTGTTTTCATAGATTGTTACGTCACATCCGCTCTTAGCTTTTCAAGTATTTGAATTACCTACAGTTTCAAAAAAATAATTTCTCTCTTAAAAAATTAGAGAAAATAGTTTCACAGCTCTTTAGAGTTCAAAAAGTAAAACAACACTAAAGTAAGTACTTAGTTCTGAATTCAAATTATTATACACGATAAATCGAATTATTGATGGACATGGTAATTAGCATTCGTTTGTATTCGGAAATACGATGATTCCCGAAGGACATTATCAAAATTGTACAGTATTTGGCTCTTTGCAATCCCGTCTTGCAAAACCTTTTAAACAATCCTGTATTATTTCTCAATCTTTTATCTGTGGAATAAAAATGGTGTCTGACAGTTTTTGTATGGAAAAACTGACAAAAATTCAAAATTTAGTTGCAGGATAAGACTTATACTCGGTATAAAAGTTTGGTGAAATTCGCCCTTAGATAATCAGTTTACTGTTGCTAACAGGGATAAAATCCTGAATAGCAATGTTTTTAATCAAATTATAGAAAAAGTGTCATATTTTTAATGTTACATTTAATAAAAATTTTTAATTATAGAAAATTCAAAAAATATGACTAAGGTTCAGCTCAGACCGCGACGTGAAGCGACGGGACGCTGCGCGCACTTTTTAACAATTATCGAACTTATTTTCTTCACAAAAAGGTATAATTTCAGGCGAGTGTTGACACGTGTCAAAGTACGCCGAGATGCTTAGCGCGTGTACCTTATTGTGTAGTAAATAAATTCGATATTGTATCGGATCATAAAAAAGTGCGCGTCGCGTCGCGTCTCGGTGTGAACTGACCCTAATCTTCATACCATCTTATTTCCAGGCTCTCCAGCGCCTTCTGAACAAGAATCAACTCCAGAACCAGTCGCCCGGACCTCACCTCCTGTAGACCTCGGCTCCTTAGTCCACGCCTCCAGAGCTTCCACCAGGTCCATAGACCTGCAGCTGAGGGCGTTAGAACTGACTCAGGCCAGGGCGAGGGCGGATATGTTGGCTGCTTGTCTGCCCGACCACTTCATGGCGACCGCTGGTAAGAACTGATCTTTAAGACCATTGTGTACATGGCCACTGTCCATCAACAACCACGGTGCTCCATCATGGTCCGATATGGGTTATTGTGTACGCGGCCACTGTCCATCTCTGACCACTGTGCACCATAATAGCCCGTTATTGGTCACTGTGCAACATTATGGCCCATCACTGGCCACTGTGCACCAACATAGCCCGTTATTGGCCATTGTTCACCATCATGGCCCGTTATTGGCCACTGTGCACCATCACGGCCCATCACTGGGCACTGTGCACCATCATAGCCCGTTATTGGTCACTGTGCAACATTATGGCCCATCACTGGCCACTGTGCACCAACATAGCCCGTTATTGGCCATTGTTCACCATCATGGCCCGTTATTGGCCACTGTGCACCATCACGGCCCATCACTGGGCACTGTGTACCATCATGGCCCATCACTGGGCATTGTGTACCATCATGGCCCGTTATTGGCCACTGTGCACCATCACGGCCCATCACTGGGCACTGTGTACCATCATGGCCCATCACTGGGCATTGTGTACCATTTTGGCCCGTTATTGGTCACTGTGTAGCATCATGGCCAAACATGGACCATTGTGTGCTGGTTCCTACCAGTGCACAGAGACCTTTAGAGGCCTTTCAGAGACCTTCTGACCTTCAGAGGAACCTCATCATCCAAGGCTTCGACCAGGTCCATAGACATGCACTTGCGGGTTTTTTAGCTTAAAATCATGATAACCTATCATTGAATTCACATTTAATTCAAGAGTTATTTATTTCATGCAAAAACACATTTATAAACTCAATCAATCTGTAGCCTTTTCCCAACAATATTGGGGACACTTTTCCATCTAACCGAATGCAGCTGAATACCAGTATTTTACATGGAGCGACTGCCTATCTGACCTCCACAGCCCAGTAACTGGGTAATACGATACCCCTTGGTAAGACTGGTTGTCAGGCACTCAGGCTTCTGACGACCCGTAACGACTGTCAAAGATCTACAAATGACAGCCGCGACCAACGGCTTAACGTACTTTCCAAGGCACGGAGGAGTCTCGGTATATATAAAAAGCCACCCACCCACAGACCAACCCCGGCAAGCGTAGCTTAACCTGATGGATTGACCCGTGCGGCTGTTATTACTTAGCCACGAGCTCCTCGTTTGTTTTATAAACTGTCATGTTGTATTGTTTTCACAGGTGATCACGACGCGATCCTGCTGATATTGTTGCTACAGAGACTGAACACTAAAGCAGACATCATACTCGGACAGATTAGAGAGAGGTAGGTTAGTTATAGCAAAGAATAGTACAGACGGCGCACTCCACAATTTAGGTATAACGCTACGTACGCGTAACGCTAAGTACGCGGTGGGCTCGTCTTATCGTCCAATTCAGTGAGCGAAACGTAGTCAGAAGTTATAAGAGAGAGAAGCAACTTCTAGATAATTAGTGCTGTGCGACCTGAATTGCACTTTATTGTGTCGTAGCAAGAGTCGCTTTTAATTTTTATGATTTTGTGGAGTGAACCATCTGTAGTAATCGGTGGTTATAAATGAAATAATGTATTTATTTATTAAGCAAGGCACTGTGTAAATACATCGCTTAAGAGGCAACACAAAATTCTTATTAAAATACCAAATCCATACTAATATTATAAATTCGAAAGTAACTCTGTCTGTTTGTATGTTACCTTTTTACGCCTAAACCACTGAACGGATTTCGACAAAATTTCGCAAGGAGATAGATGGCATCCCGGGCACATAAGCTACTTTTTATCGACATACCACGCGGGCGAAGCCGCGGGCGGATACTAGTATAAAATATAAATAATATCATTGTCTGTCTTCTCTCTCTAGATTCCCGCCAGTGAACGTGTGGGACAGAGAGGTTGTAACAAAGACGCACACGGCAGTACAGTACAGTTTCCGCTGTCAATTGGAGTACCAGCTGCATATGATACAGGTGTGTATGCTGTTTAGTTTACAATCCTAATTAATATTATAAATGCGAAAGTGAGTTTGTTTTTTACGCTTTCACGCTAAAACGGCTGAACGGATTTGGATGATATTTGGCACAGGGATAGACCATGACCTGGAATAGGACATAGAATACTTTTCATCCTGGTATTCCTAAGGGAACGAGAGTTACGCGGGTGAAATCGCGGGGTGCAACTAGTTGATCATAAAAATCGACCATCATAAAATCTAAATTTATAAAAATGATTCCCTATTCAAACTCAAACTCAAAGCATTTATTTCAAATAAACCAATTACAGGCACTTTTGAATTGTGAAAGGGTCGGTCAGTCAGAAAATATGAAGCTAGTTGCCCATTCCAAAGCGTAGTAGGTTCCTATGGAGAAGAACGGGCAAGATACACCACGGACACTCTTTTAAATCAGAATATTGTTACAATATGTTGTTTACATCATTCATGTTGGAATCATACATGTGAGTACAATGTAGAAAAACGTGCAGGTTAAAAGAGTCCGTAAATAAAAGATAAAAAAGATACAAAACAATTCAAAAATTAAAATAAATCAAAATAAGCCGTGGCAGCTAAGAGATGACCAGTCCCTACTGATGGCGCCCGTTCACGAACATGACGCATGGATCAGCACCATTCAGCTCAACCATTTTGATGGGAACTTAATGATCCAACACACTTGCCCTTGAACACGCCATCACGCGTGAACGGCTGAACGGATTTGGATGAAATTTGGCACATAGGTAGACCATGAACTGGAGAAGGTCATAGGATACCTTTTATCCCGATATTCCCACGGGATTGAGTCTTATGCGAGTCAAACCGCGGGGCGCAGCTAGTTAGGTAATAAAACCATCTTTTCACTTATCACCATCATAATTCTCCTGCCCTTATCGCAATTTATTTAGAATCGGTGCAACATGTGCCAATCCAGGTCATGGTCTACCCATGTGCCCAAATTTCATCCAAATTCGTTCAGCCGTTTTAGCGTGAACGCGTAATAAACAAACCCACTTTCGCATTTATAATATTAGTTAGGATTAGGATTATTTCAAATCAAATAATTTACATCGAGCAACATTGACTCATAATAGAATAGTCATACATTTACGAATAAAATTAATATTAAAATCAAGATTAAAATAAAATTTACAAATAATTAGAATAAATTATTATAATAAATTAAAGTTACATTCAATGTTTCATTTCCATATTTCTTTATTATAAATATAAAAATAAACTTTTATTTTTGTCGTATTTTTTTTTGCTTTGGTTATACAGGCTGTAAGGGTAAACACTCTTGTCATTCAAACCATGGGTAGATGACTTAAATATAAAAATAAATGACCGAACACAACAAAAAAAAAACGTCATTTTCATTAAAAGATTTTAAAAAGTTTATATCCGACACCGTGCTCTCTAGCGAAACAGCTGACTGACTGACGGAGGGGTCGCGCTCGCGGCCGGTCAGGTTACATCCCGCACCCCCCGCCCGTGTTGAGACGCAAGTTCGTTGCCCTAGCGCATAGGGCAACGAACTTGCGTCTCTTGTGGTAAAATGTAGATTTAAAAAAAAGAAAAAAAAAGTTGTAATTTTCCATTGGTTTTACGTTCTATAAATGAAACCAAACCACTGGTTGCAAGGATAACGGTGTTTACCCTAACACCCTGTATAACATGAGAATCTAACTCGTCTCCCCCCCCCCAGTGCATCGTGTGCATGTGGACGTGCGCGCTGGACGCGTGCGCGCCCGAGCTGCTCCTGCGCGCCGCCAGCGCGCTGCCCGACGCGGCGCAGCAGGAGCGCGCGCTCGACGCGCTCACGCACCTGCTCAAGACCAACGAGCTGGACGAGAACTGCTCGCTCGACGGTATGTATCGTGATATTTTCAAGATACTTTTGGAGTTAGCCCGCGTTCTACTTAAAAAAGATGTGGTCTTTTTTTCCTTATTAAATAATATCGCAGGTAATTTAAGGACCACTCAAATTTTAGAATAGTATATTGCTATAATCTATGATCAGATTTTCAGACATTTCGATAGTAATACTAATGAAGCACTATTGATAAATCGTAACATATCGATAGCACCAAAACTTAAAAGTCATACTGTCGCATCACTAAACCATAGACAATTTAAGCGGCCATTGTTGCTTACATCTTTGGGGAATTTTGAAACGCCGGACCTTAGTTGCGTTTATGATACGTGTGTTGTACTAGACGCAATAAGACGGCCCGAGTATGTCTGTCTGCCTGCGTGCGTTTATGATTTGAGAACTACTTATCCGATTTGCGTGATTTTTCTTTAATTTTATTGAAATTTTCTATATCTTATATTTATTCAACAGGTATCGAACGTTGCTGGACCTACCTGTGCGCGATGTGGTCCGCCCTCAACCTAAGCTCGCTAGAGGGCGCGGGCGTGGCGCGCGAGCCTCTCCTGCACGCGTGCAGCGCGCTCGACGCGCTCGCACGCGGGTTGCACGCCGACGCGTCCGCTCTGACGCACATACTGCAGGTTACATATGTATTAGGTCCCATAGGGGCGAATCTATTGCCGGGCACAAACCCAAATTAAATCATTATTATTCAGTCGAAAGGCCTCCACCGCAGCTGCATATAGGCGTTGCGGTGCCTAAGGAATATGCATGTAATTTTTTTTTTCACTAAATCCATTATTCTTACTAATATTATAAATGCGAAAGTAACTCTGTCTGCCTGTCGGTCTGTCTGTCTGTCGCGCTTTCACGCCAATACTACTGAACCGATTTAAATGAAATTTTGTACACAGATAGTCTAGAGCATTTTTTTTTTTTTTTTTTTTTGACGGTGGGAAATCATCCAATGACTTCTTCCGCTCTGGGTGGAGCGGAAGGGCGTGTCAGACTTTTACTGACTAAAACCCACCCGTGTTCCTTCAGTTGCCTGTTGCCAAGGTCCCGGTATCCCTTTCGGACTAACCCGCAACCGTGGCAGGGGATAGTCTAGAGCCTGAGAAAGGAAATAGGCTACTTTTTAGCGACATACCATGTGCGCAAAGTCGCAGGCGGAAGCTAGTTGTAATATAAATCCTAGAACAGTATTAAAAGTTAAATAAAACTTCTGCTAGTTGCTCACAAAAATTTACTAAAACTAACAAATTCCTACTACTATTCAAACGGTGAGGATGTGACGTCATTTACCACGTTACTGCTTTTTTTTACATCTGTTTTTGAAGGATTTGTAGCCCAAAATCATATAAATTAAATTATTTTTGTGCTTTATTCAAGCAGAAATTGCACTTACTTTCTTACCTTGGAGAGATTTCAAGCATTTTGCAAATATTAGATATTTATTCACATAGTATTTGATGTCAGTTCCGGCATTATCGAAGACAACGAGTTTTGGTTTCGCGTTCCGTTTCACCATAAAATAATGAATTACTTATATCAAGTAATTATGCATTAAAAAAGGTAAAAAAAATAGGAATTTGTTTCTTGACTCAGATACAATGTATATTTAAATAGTGTCTTTCACTTAAAAACGGCTGAATGGATTTGGATGAAATTTGGCAAACAGATAGTTTATAACCTGGATTAATACATAGGCTACTTTTTATCTCGATATTTCCACGGGATCGAGACTTACGCGGGTGAAACCGCCGAGCGCTGCTAGTAGTATACAGGGCGTCCCACATGGAGGGAAAGTACCATACCAATAGTCTTCCTTTTATTTGTGACACTATGTTATTTAGCAAAAAATAATCCTTATGATGAAGCCTTTCGATCGGTATGGTAAAACTACAGGGTGATTATTTTTCTCATGTAACGGGTTCGATTCCCGGTTCAACCATGTAATTATTTAAATATCTATGA
Organism: Lithophane semibrunnea; assembly: GCA_947363905.1. Classification (NCBI taxonomy): domain Eukaryota; kingdom Metazoa; phylum Arthropoda; class Insecta; order Lepidoptera; family Noctuidae; genus Lithophane; species Lithophane semibrunnea. Next base: position 8,208,206 of record OX376214.1, on the reverse strand, counting down.
ATGCAGTTTAAATGGTTTTTTAAATTCAAATAATGTCTTCTTTCAGTAAAATGTTCCATCTACAATATTCAAGGTACTTTCCCTCCATGTGGTATATCCGTGAGACGCCATGTTATGCCAGTCGCGCGGTAAACTCTGTTTGCGCGATGCAGGACTTTGGGTGACGTCAGTGTAATCTCACATGTGGCGATGTAGATGCCGCCACAATTTACTTAAAAACCTTTTTTTTTCCAGCAATCTGATCGCCAACAAGAACTAGGCCTCCTTCACGAAGCCGTGTGCAACAGTTGTTCCACTCTGCAGCAACAGCTCAAGTCTGTGAGGAGACGTCTGCCGCCCGGAGTGATGCTGCACGCTGTGCTGGACGCTCAGGTTTGTGATGAAGAGCTGGAGACATTGACAGTACCCCCGGGTATTATCAATGTATTCTCTCCGTTAATATGGCACATCGAGGCAAATCCAAAATATTTTATCTATATCTAGACGAAAGATTTTTTTGTTTGTTTGTACCGTAGAGGCTTTGAAACTACTGGACCGATTTTAACTATTTTTTCACCAAAGCTAAATTAGCAGGAAGTTACATGCGCAATAATTTATTTTCAAAAAATTTAGAGATCCTTAAGAAAATTCCAATAATGTAACTCAAAGTAGCAAAATGTTGCCTATAAAATTCCTTATTTGGCGTGCGCTGAGAAAACTATTGATGATACATAAAAACTATGTTTTGTACAGTCATGAGCATTAATAGGTATACACTTAGCAACTTAAAAAAGTGATTATCTCCTACTGTATAGATTGTAATTTTATGTTATTACGAACATAGTATTTTGGAACCCCGGTTATTATGTTAAATGTCTCATCTTAAAGTTGCAATCGTTATTCGACGAGAAAATCGCTATTGAATTTTGCTGAGTGTATAAATATTTTTGCTCGTGACTGTACTACATGTTTAAAATTCGCACTAACTTGCGTATAGGTCGAGAAGTCGAGGTTGTGTAACGTGTCTGACTGAGAGCGTCAATATGGGCACTCGTTTAATATTTTGATCTATGCTATGTTTTTAATGACACCCATGCTATAAATCCTCTCTAAAAGTTTCTGAAACAGTTAGCTTACTGCCAAAATTAAAACAACCAGTGTCACAGTAACCATAATGTCATCCAAACAGGTGTTATAATGTTGTACTGAATTTCATAATGCAACTCATTTAAAAAAAAGAACACTTTCATTCACGAACTTTTCACTAACAAAGCACTGTAATTTAAAAACAAAACACATTCGAAAAATTCGAATTAACGTCGTACCGCGCCATTTTTGTTCAATATTGGTATTGCAAAGAAACTTTTATAGAAGATTCATATCATGGGTGTAGATAAAGTCTTGTATGCAATACTCATGTGATATTACATAAACCCACATTCGTGTTTTAATATCCCTTATTATAATATATAACAGTTGCATAAATAACTATTACAATACTATCTTCTCCCCCAGCTGGTAGAGCGCCTGCGCGGCGAGTGCGCCAGCAGCCTGTGGCGCTGCGCGCGCGCCGCGTGGCTGGCCGCGCGCGCCGCCTGCGCCTGCGCCGCCACGGCCGGCGAGCGAGCCGACGGCGCGCCGCTCGCGCACGCCACGCTGCTCACCTTGTGGGCTGCGGCCGTGGATAAGATATACCAGCAGGTACGGCTTCACAAAGAAAAGTAGGTATACGCTTCGGGAATCATCGTCTATCTTCGGAGATACGAAAAATCCAGAAAACTTTAAAAAAATGATGAGTGACTGATAACTAGGTGCGACCGAGTCCTTACGGATCGTCAGAAGCCCGAAAGTCTGACAACCACTCTTACCAAGGGGTATCGTATTACCCAGTAACTGGGTTCTGGAGCTCAGATAGGCAGTCGCTCCATGTAAATACTGATATTCAGCTGCATCTGGTTAGACTAGAAGCCGACCTCAACATAGTTGGGAAAAGGCTACAGATTGATTGAATTTATAAAACAAATGTGTTTTTGCTTGAAATAAATAACTTTTGATTTAAATGTGAAGTCCGTGATAGGTTATCATGATTTTAAGAGCCCCTATCAATTTCGCGGTCTAAAAACAGAAAATTCAAGTTTTTTCGGAGCCGATGTCTCAATATCCTTAAGATATCTGTTTTGTTTTTAAATGCAAAATTATTCATCACCTATTTAACTAGTAAGTTGACTAATAAAATTAAAACTAACTACTCAATATAAATTACGAAAAATAAAAATCTAACACACGTTTTTACGTAAGCGTGAAACACCTGGTTTTTCAATTGCTTTCATAGCTTACTGGTAGCAAATATCAATCTGAGAAAAATCCTAAATACTGGACATATAGTATATTAGTTAGGCGACTGATCATTTTTCCCAAGTTTATTGAATTAGTACTTGAAAAAAAATGTGATCCACGCTGAAAAAACGCAATAATACCATGTGCAAAATCGTCGTCTACGCGTAAGAATTTGTTACATATTAACAATAAGTCTTCAATATTTTAAAATTTTAGTTATTTATCTACCAAATTCAGTTTTTATATTTTATTTTTGACTACTAATTTAATTATAATAAAAGATCTAAATAATGCCTTATAAACCGATGCGCTCGCTCGAGGCAATCAGTCGCGCCCGAGGGCTTCTCGACGTCGGACCTGTGTCGCCTGTGACGTTCGCCGCTGCCGCCGCTCCCGACGTAATTCTCGGAATCGGGCGTACTTTTGTACTAGAGCTAACCAGTTTTGAGACTGTGAGTACCTATATAATGTATGGTGTAACACTTTGTGATTTGCTAATGATATTTATACATATTAATGTTTTGTATTATACTTACAGTAAAATAGTGTTTAATTTTTAGAAAATGGGTCGAATAATTAAACTTTATTATCACGGAAGAATGAAAGGTAATAAAAAGAAAAAAGTTAAAAGAATACGGAAGGCACGTGCAGTTCTTAGGTAAATAATAATTTTTGCCATCATCTTACTAATTAAGAAAATTGTTGTAGTTTACTATTATTTCTTCAATCTAATAATGTGTTAATTATATTAGTAAAGAATTAAGTAGGCAGAAATCTGCCGAAAATCAAATATTACCTGACATCATCGATGAGCGAAAAGGATCGGGACACACGGTAATTCTTTTTTACCCGACTACGGCGAAGAAAAAAGGAGGGTTATGATTTTGACCGGTATGTATGTATGTATGTATGTATGAATGTTCATCTGTTCCCTCTTATCTTCTAAACCACTCGAGCGCTGGAACCAAAGTGACTTTAACTTAAGTTTTCACTTTGCGTCCAGCGCTCGGTGTGGTAACACGTCGCGTTCTGGTTTGCAATTGGTCAATCGTCATCCTGAGGATGCCTCGTTGAGAGGTGAAACACGTGTCGATTTCTTACGGGGTTTTAATGACTACGTCTAAATATCTATATCTACGTCTATTGTATTTTACTTTAATTTTTTACATAGTAATAATTATAGTTACATAAATGTAAATAATAAAGGATTAAATAAATAAACATAAATGTAAATAATAAAGGACTAATTAATCTAAATAATAAAGGAGTACAATAACACGTGTAATTAGTTTCAGACTTACCTTTTATACGCTGGTCACACTTTATAGTTTGCTTTTACTTCAGTGAATGCCATACTAGGTAACCATATTTTTATAGGGTACCTAAACATAGCACGTCATAATCACAAAATAAAATCCATCCAGTATTACTGTATTACGGAACCTAGTAAGTAAAAACTCCTAATAATAGCAGTTACGGACCAAGATTATTAGTTCGCGTTGTACCGTGAGCACAGCGCACACTACGACTGTTAGTGATACGTCGACCGCACACAGACACACTGCGCTCCGATAGTTACCTAAACTCGTAGCGCGCCGAAATTGATAGGGACTCTTAAGTTAAAAAGCCCGCAACTGCATGTCTATGGACCTGGTAGAAGCCTTGGATTATGAGGTTCCTCTGAAGGTCAGCTCCTACCAACGCACAATGGTCCATGTTTGGCCATGATGATTGCATCAGGTCCAAACATGGACCATCATGGCCTGTCATTGGCCACTGCCAATGCAGTGCCCAATGACGGGCCATGATGGTACACAGTGCCCAGTGATGAGCCATGATGGTACAGAGTGCCCAGTGATGGGCCATGATGGTACACAGTGAGAAGTGATGGGCCATGATGGTACACAGTGTCCAGTGATGGGCCATGATGGTACACAGTGTCCAGTGTTGGGCCATGATGGTACACAGTGTCCAGTGTTGGGCCATGATGGTACACAGTGCCCAGTGTTGGGCCATGATGGTACACAGTGCCCAGTGACCTTTTTAGCGCAACCGTGAGGCACACACTATTGTTGTAAAACATTGTTTTTCATTTTGTTTTTTGTATTTCATGAACTGTGTCCAAATGAACGTTATTCTTTCTTTATTTCTTTCTTTTGATGATCATGATGATTTATAAATTTCAGGACGATCACGGGCCGGTTCGTACCATCAAGCACTCTCTGGCCGGGGTGACAGCAGACGTCAACAAACTGGCCACTTTCGCGCAGGATAAGGAGTATGATATGATGTCGCTCACTAATGTACAGTCTGACAAGGTAGGATTTTAAATACAATTTTTGAGTTGATTAATTACAACCAAAAATACAATTTTTTCCCTTTATACTGTTAGTGAAGATGAGATAGGCTTGTAAAAAAAATATCGATACATCAAAAAATTTTTGTTCGATATGTCGATATTTTTAGGCGATATTTATTATTTGGATATATCGATATAACCAGTGATCGGATAATCGGATGCATATTTACCTAAAGTGTAGGCGTTGGCTATTACGGAATGCACTTTTGTATCGAAAAAATCCCGGGATTTCGGAATCGACCAATTTAGTTTTTTTACTATAGAATCAAATCGGGTGTAGGAATATTTACTTAGTTTAAAATTAACTTCAAGTAAATACACATTAATAATTATGTAATCCCCGTTTTTTTTTTTAAATTATTTTCTTTATTTCACTTTTCACACATATAAATTATATTTTTAAATATTAGAATAAAAAAATATATAAAACATTTAAAAATATAAAAAATAGTAGCCCACCGGTATCGGGAACAGGGTCCAATCTACCGGCGATCAGGGCTCCAGAGAGAGGAACCTCCTAACAATGCGAGCCGTGTCCAGGAGTACCGCTTTCTGAATCAAGCCCTTAATCCAGCTGCCCAACGAGAGCCTCCTTAGGTGTTGGTCGAGGCTCTTGGCAATTAAGCCATTGGCTGATACGACTATCGGCACTTTAAAATTATTATTGTGGTATTAATAAAGACGACGTTTCCTCATTATGTTACAGACTAGTTTCGCATTCCCGAATTTTCTGAAATCCCGGGATTTATATTTTTTTAAATATGTTTTAAGAAGCCGCTTCCATAATTTCCTAACCAAAAATGAACTTTAGGCAAATATGCATCCGATTATCCGATCACTGGATATAACACACACAGGAAATATATCGTATTTGATACATTAACGATACTTGATTCGTTAATGTATCAAATACGATATATTTCCAATAGCAACACCAATGACGTCATTGACTAAAACCGCTGGAATTCAGAGCCGTAAAAAGTAAACGTTTTTTTTCCGAGTTTGGTATTTATAATGAATATAAAACAAGCACAAATTGAACTTTGTATAGTACAAATATTTTTTTGAAAATTTCACCGATATATCGATATTTTTTTTCGATATATTGAAATCTATATTTTTTTTAATCGATTCTTATAGATACTTTTTGGCACTTCTTGCATCCCTATGAGATAAAGTGAAAATCAAAGTCATTTACCATACTTTCAACCGAAAGTTACTTCTACTGTTTTTGAAACTTATCTAAATTAACCGTACTTTTTCCCCAGCCGATCCCACCGGTGGTCATCAGAGCCCAGTTGGTGAAGAAGCAGTTGGAAGAGACGAAGAGTCTCACCATCAAGTTGGAGAATAAGGAGGCTGATATCAGAGAACTTAGGAAGGCGCTCAAGGTAAGAAGGATACCAAAAAAGTATTCATGTGATAAGTCAACAGTCAAAGTCAAATAATTTATTTCAAGTAGGCACATTAAAGGCACTTTTGAATGTCAACAACAAAAAAATAGAACAGATTCAGATACTTTATTTGCTCAAACATGTGTGTACATACAATACAATGCATGCAAGGTCATATGAATAGGTACATGGAGTTGTGCTTACAAGTTTACCATTTTGTCATGGTGTATTATTCAATAGTCACAATGCAGTAATAAATAAAATAAAATTGATTGATTACATCATTAATTACATACAGGGTGTTAGGGTAAACACCGTTATCCTTGCAACCAGTGGTTTGGTTTCATTTATAGAACGTAAAATCAATGGAAAATTACAACTTTTTTTTTAATTTTTTTAGATCAAAATTTTACCACAAGAGACGCAAGTTCGTTGCCCTATGCGCTAGGGCAACGAACTTGCGTCTCAACACGGGCGGGGTTACGGGCTGTGACCTGACCGGCAGCGAGCGCGATCCCTCCCTTAGTCAGTCAGCTGTTTCGCTAGCAAGCACGGTGTCAGATAGAAACTTTTTAAAATCTTTTAATGAAAATAACGTTTTTTTTTGTTGTGTTCGGTCATTTATATTTATATTTAAGTCAACTAACTACCCATGGTTTGAATGACAAGAGTGTTTACCCTTACATCCTGTAGATAGGAATTACATTATAAAATCGTCAAATATTTAATAATTAAAAACAAAAATCATACTTAATACAATAATATAAAATAAAATAATGTCAAGCTCCAAAATATTAAATAAAAACAATAATTATCAAAATCATTATTAAATTACATACATTTCAGATTCAATTAATATTTATAAAAGAGCATGTCAAATTAAAAATGATTCCCTTAAAAAGTCATTTACATCATAATATGCTTTACCAGCTAAAAAAGATTTTAAGTTCCTTTTAAATTTTTCTAAGCTTAGCTCTTTCCAGCCGTTGGGAAGCTTATTGTAAATAATGGGAGCGATACAAAACACACTCCTGCCCATCAGTGCAGTCCGAGACCTATGACCTATGACCTATGACCTTCCTATTCTAGTTGCCCCTTCCAAAATGTAGTTTTCGTATGGAGAAGAATGGGCAAGAAACTCCACCGTTACTCTTTTAAAAATGTTTTACAATATTTGGTATACATCAATACATGCCGCGATAACTTTGTATGAACGTATACGTAAGAGATCGAAAAATCAAATTCATAATACTCATTAATTACTATGTTATCCATACACTATAACAATGAGTATCATTTGAAAGCACCAAGTTTCACTTTTTAATGGAAAAATGCACTCAAAAATACGAATGAATCGTTGATTAATATTCTGACAGGACGTTATTACAATGTCACGTCTTTGGGTTCGTTGCTACGGCAACGGTAGTGCCATAGCAACAAACTACGGCGGTGCGCCGTCACTCAGGCCGCCCACTAGATATCAGTGTGATAAATCCGCCTGTGTGGTGCGCCGTCACTCAGGACTCAGCCTTAGAAAAGAAGATTATTGTCAAATATTTTCTTGATAACAGGCGAAACAGGAGGAACTATCAGAGATGACGATTCGTCGTGAGCTCGGCGAACGCAAGTTATCCACCGCCGCAAGAGACGCTGAACTAAGAGCGGAACAATTGACGCGACGCCTGGAGGACGCACACAACCAGCTGAAGAGGTCAGTCAGTTATATAATCTGCGTAATTTGGGTATATTGGGGTCAGCTTCCAGTCTAACTAGATCACACCAGTATTTTTACATGGAGTTGCCTATCAGAAGGCCAGTTCTCGTACTTGAAAGTATGTTATATAAAGAAGGGCGGGCGAAAGTATGTTATATAAAGGGGGCCGTTAACCTGCAATAGTATAGCGTCTATAAATGCTAAAAAAAGCGTCTATAAATGCTAAAATACATAATTATACTGTATATATATATATATTATTTATATTCGGAGCTCGTGGAGCTCGGAGGAGCTCGTGGCTAAGTAATAACAGCCGCTCGGGCCGATCCATCAGGTTAAGCTACGCTTGCCGGGGTTGGTCCGTGGATGGGTGACCATTTTCACATATCGAGACTCCTCCGTGCCTCGGAAAGCACGTTAAGCCGTTGGTCCCGGCTGTCATTTGTGGATCTTTGACAGTCGTTACGAGTCGTCAGAAGCACGAAAGTCTGACAACTAGTCTAACCAAGGGGTATCGTATTACCCAGTTACTGGGTTGTGGAGGTCCAGTCGCTCCATGTAAAATACTGGTATTCAGCTGCATCCGGTTAGACTGGAAGCCGACCCCAACATAGTTGGGAAAAGGCTAGGCAGATGATGATGTATTATTTATATTCAAATTATCTTTCCTTATAGAAAGGAGAAAGAATTTGAAGAAACAATGGATCACTTGCAACAAGACATCGACTCTCTAGAGACAGAACGCGGCGCGCTCCGAGACAAACTCAAGCTGTACGCCAAGAGGGGCGGCACGCATCATGGTATGTATATCTGTTATGTTTTGAAATATATACAACATTATTTTTAGTTTATGCTAAACCCGAAAAGGGGTCATTGTACTCATCATTTTGAACAACTTTTTCTATGGGACCAACCTGGAAATCGCGAAAAAAAACCCTACATTTTGTCGATTTAAGTGAACACAAATGTATGGAACAGCTGATTTTTTTTCGCGATTTCAAGGTTGGTCCCATAGAAAAAGTTGTTCAAATTTATGAGTACAATGACCCCTTTTCGGGTTTAGCATAAACAAAAAATAATGTTGTATACAATGTGTTTTTTTTTAAATCCTATAACTCTATGGTATTAATGAGACCATGTTAAAGAATCAACTTTGTGATCCATTTTTGTTGCTGACTGGTCATTGTACAGATGGGGTGGAGTAAAAGGCTATTCCGAAAAGTATTATTATATAAGATTATTATCTAAATTATATTATTTTCTCTTATAGAATTGGCGTTTTTGAGTAAGTTTTGTATGAGGTTTCGGTACTTTCAGGCTTGTTTTAAATGGAATTTAAATATTATTATTTTAAACGACGGCTTTTTGAAGTTTTTTGTATGACGACGTTAATATATTATAGGGTAAAATACCCAAAAGCCCTTTTTTGTAATGTGCGAAGTCATTAAATTACTTCTCCCGCTCTGGGCGGAGCGGGAGGGCGTGTCAGACTTTTACTGACTAAAACCCACTCGTGTTTCTTCAGTTGCCTGTTGCCAAGGGCCCCGGTATCCCTTTCGGACTTTCCCGAAAAATACCCTAAGCCGATTACGGATTACGATACAAATATCTAGACTTGGGGACATAATTATTGATTTGGAAATCACTAATTTTAGTGATTACAAATTACCGATGTTTTCGATTTCGAATTAAATGTATGGGCGGCACACCGACGTCCGCCATAGTTCAAACCACTGTAGTTTTGAAGCCATTACTTCTTCCTTTACTCAGGCCAAGGCGCATCAAAATCTGTCCCACGGCTATTCAGTTCCAAACTCAAACTCAAAGCATTTTTTTCAATTAAACCATTTACAGGCACTTTTGAATTGTTAAAGAGTCGGTTAGTTAGTCAGAAAGTTAAAGCTAGTTGCCCATTCCAAATCGTAGATCTCTATGGAGAAGAACGGGCAAGAAACTCCAAGGACACTCTTTTAAATATGGATATAGATATTACAAAATCCTGGGTGAAAATTCTGACAATGTTAGGTTAGCTATGTAAACCTATCCTAACTGGAGACTAAAGGTAGAAATAATGTCTTCAAAACTACAGTGGTTTTAACTGTGGCGGACGTGTGTTTTGCCCAGGATCCTTTCACGTGACAATATTAATATATTTGTAAACCGAGAAAGTACAAAAGTCATTTATTCGAACTAGGCTGAGAATCAGCACTTTTCGAACGTCAAAATGACATAAGACTGTCCCCCAAAACGCCCACCCTTCACCACTTCCTAGTGCTTTAGCTGGGGAGAAGAAGTGGCGCAACAAACTCCCTAGCAGCACAGCTGTCTGTTCAGTTAGAAGTAAAATGTACAAATTACAGTTTAAATTCCATTTATAACTAAAAATAATAATAGAACGCTTTCATTTCAGAATGTTTTTGGTTAAATACATAACTGAATGTTTCAATTATCATAAAAAGAATGTTATATTTACATTAATCATTATTAAAGGGTGCTTTCAATTTGAATATTATCTTAAATAAGATATTGAAATATGTGACAAACATGGAGCAAAACTGTCGTATAATGAGAAAAATTTGTCTCGCAGAAACTCGAAAACGGCTCGACCAATTTGAGTACTTTTTACCGAAATGGTTTCGGAAAAAAGAAAAACAAGAAAAAAATAGCCGAAAAAGAAAATTTTCTGACGTGGTACGAAGTTCACAGGGTCATCTAGTAAATTATAATATTTTAAATTGAAGGCACCTTTACATGACATACAACAATACATAAACAAAAATAATAATTATAATTTATAATAATTATATTTTATAATAATTATAATTTATAATAATTATAATTTATAATAATTATAATTTATAATAATTATATTTTATAATAATTATAATTATATTATTATATACATATTACTACATAACAATTTATATGTGCGTGCAGCGCTGCCTCCACCGGCGGTTCGAGACTACAGTAAGAGTCATCGCTTGATAAACCGCATGCATTCCCTTTGCAAATACATTATATTTATTAAATAATTATTACTATTAGTATGATGATATACTTCTCTATACAGCAATAAGTTGAAAGTATGCAGAGTAATTATGTATTTTAGCTCAAGAACCCTTAGTATAATAATAATATCTTCATGATTATTATATTCTTTGTCTGCAGGCGTAGCATGAGCACCGTTTTGTCGACGGAAGAGTAAACAAAAATGACGTTTCCTGTAGACAGTAGACAGTACGAGACGGTAGCAAAATAGAAAGAGTCAACTGCGCTCTTTACGAAATTCACTCTTTTACATAATTCGACTCAGAATTTTTTGTTTTATCATAGGATTTATCGGTTGTCAGTGTGATTTTGACAGTAAGGATAGAAAATTTTCTTCCGAAATAGTCTACCTACTAAAAGACGTAGACAAAGATCGTTAGAAATGAAAGACAAAATGACATATTGTAGAAAGATTTTTACGGTGGATGTCAAAAATGAAGAAACAAACTGTCACTTGGTATAGAAAAAGCTATGTCTATTCTTCGTAGAGATAGAAAGCGCCATGCTACGCCTGCTGATGTAGGCAGAACTTAAAAATGTATTTTTTATCCAGATACTTTTTTGCCGCAGCATTAGGCTGGCAAAAAACACAGTACAGACATTTGCGTCTATCTCTATCCCTTTCTTTCACTCAGTAGTGCAATAGGAAATATGCATGTATATTTTTTTTTCATTAAATCTATGAAATTCTAATATAAACCTAAGAAAATTATTAAAAACGGAATGCTTGAATGATTTAGCTACAAAAAAAATCTACTAAAGTCTAATAAATTCCTTTTTTCCAATTGCTGTTATTTCCATTTAAACGAATATCAACTTTATGTGAGTGTAAATTAAGTTGATTTCTGAATGACTTGTTCCATTGAAAAAGTCATAAAAATGGTTGAAGTTGTAGGGGAAACTGAACTTTATGCGTCGATTGATAAAGTTGTTTTCTAAAAACAAATATTTGTTTACATGTTTGGAAACTAAATCGCGAACGCAGTATACAGTTAAAAGGTCCGTTACTGTCGCGGCTGTGTGCGTTCCATTCCACTAAAAAAAAACAACATAAAATAATGAATTCTATAATAAGTAACATAAAAAATAAGCTGGGTATGTATTTGTTTCTCTTTCTGCACTACTATACAATATATATTTAAATAATAATAAAAAACGTATATTTATACGCTATTCTAGCTAAGTCCAACGTTTAAGCGCTTTCAATGTGAATAAGTAAGTTTACTTGCAAGTGGACAACTCATGTTTTGCGAGTGACGCCAGTAAATGTTAGAAAGAGATAGAGATACAGAAAAATACTGATCCATACATAGTAACAACGACATATCGATTTTTCAAGAGATAAGGCGAAGTTGAAGCCTTGAAGGTACAACTGCACGCGTGGCATGTCGACGGAAGAATAGACAAAATCACAGATAAACAATTACAATCTGTCATTATCTCTATTCTTCCGTAGAAAAAACCCGTTTCTATTGTGGTCACGCTACGCGTGCTGGGCATGCCTTTAGCCAAAGTTCTGCTCACACCAAAAGAAATAATCGCGAAGATAAATTAAAATAAAATATAAAACAATTGGCTGATTTTACATCAAAATTAAAATAAAATCAAAATTTTAGCGGTGGCGACGCCCGTGGCCCCTCCCAAAGAAGCTATGCGTAAGATATGCTGAGATATAAATTATATCATTCGATGTCGCATGAGCTTATTTTTGTTATTTTTGAGTGCCTTCGCCCTGATCGTATGTTTAGCGTAGGCATATACGCCGTAGTTACGTTCCAAAGACATCGCGTTAACGCTGCGTAGCCGTCGCCACATGAATCTTGCGTAGTCGTTACGTAAAAGTTGTGTAGCCGTTACGTAGACGTTGCCTAAAATGTATAAATACTGGTAGCGTCGCGTGGACGTGATTGTATGTAAAATACGTTCTGTTGGCCTTTTGTACACTGCCTGGTTTGTTTACGGTACGGCGTATAAGCCGCGCATAGAAAAAACGTGTCCGTCAACAAGCTTCCATAGTGATCCATATAACACTTGACGACTGTGCCTACACACGGCGAATAAACCGTAGATTTTTACGGCCAGAATACCTTGTGCGTACAAAAGGCCGTTAGCGTATACGTCACGTAGACATACGACAAACTCCTACGTTGGTTCAACACCAGATGCGAAAGCATTTTTAGAGTTTCTTTTTTCAATGATTATTTATTTTACGTTCTTGTTGTTTATGTAGTAGTGAAATAGGTTTTATTTTTGGATCTGAATCACAAAATGAATGTCAATTTTAAATCATTTTTTCTTCTAAAAATTTCGGCTTTGGTAACTCTTCGAAACTCTGAATGCAAAAAAATCATAATTTCTTACTTACTCACCTATTTTATAACAAAACAACAATAATTAATTTTATCTACACCCATGCTATAAATCCTCTCTAAAAGTTTCTGAAACAGTTAGCTTATTGCCAACATTAAAGATAGTAACCATAATATCATCCAAACGGGTGTTATGTTGTACTGAATTTCATAATGCAACTCATTTCAAAAAAAGAACTTTGTCATTGACAAGCGTTTCACTAACAAAGCACCGTAATTTAAAAAAAAACACATTCGAATTTGAAAAGTTCGAATTTACGTCGTACCGCGCCATTTTTGTTCGATATTGGTATTGCAAAGAAACTTTTATAGAAGATTCATATCATGGGTGTAGATAAAGTTTTGTATGCAACTGTAAATAATTAGGTATTAAAAGTTATTATATAACAGTTGCATAAATAACTATTATAAACTAATGATTGATTCAGATTCAAAAATAATTAAATTAATTCAAAAAGTTACACATAAGTAAAGGGAATGCGTCCTTAAAATAAGCTTTCAAAACAATGTCACTAATTTATTTATTTTAATTTTATTAATGGCGTCAATGATGTGTATGCGCATGATTGTTCATGGATGTTGTCTACTTACGTTTTAGAGGCTCGTAAAGTTGAAAGTTGCGCAACTGTTGTCCCACTTTATTTTCTAAACCATAAAAAAAGTATTATTTCGTCTTACCAAAGAGGGGCGGGAGGGGGTTATCAGTATCTGGGTTGTGGAGGTCAGATACGTAGTCGCTCCATGTAAAATACTGGTATTTAGCTACATCCGGTTAGACCGGAAGCCGACCCCAATATAGTTAGGAAAAGGCTAGACAGATTATGATATTGAAAAATTACTTTTAAAACTTGATTCATATCTATGTTGAAACTAATTTGTGCTTGTCGCAAAAAATTTAAGCAAAATTATACTATGAGAGTTGTATTTTCGATAAAAAAATCTTTTGATTTACGTTTACGTCATTTGTGCTAGGGCCTCAGATGGGTGACCTGCTAGCTTACCATTCAATCTACACCAATATTATAAAGATAAATTATTTGTATTATTGTACATAATGAATAAACTCAAAAACTACTGGAACGATTTAAAAATTTCTTTCACCAGTAGAATGCTATATTATCACTGCGTTACATCCTAACTAATATTATAGGTGATTTTGTTTCTTTGTTACACTTTTACGCTAAAACGGCTGAACAGATTTAGATGAAATTTGTCACCTGGGTAGACCATGAACTGGAATAGAACATAGGATACTTTTTATCCCGATAATCCTTCGGGATCGAGACTTACGCGGGTGAAACCGCGAGGTGCGGTGGCATATCACGCGAGCGAAGCTGGCATAAGCTAGTAACAAATAAAAACGCAAGAGAATCTAAATATAAAGTTGCGCAACTGTAGCGCAACTTATCTTCAACTGTATGAGTCTTAACTTAATTTTTATTTAACAATTTTTTTTTAAACCAATGCTTTTTCATAAAAACTCCACGAATGCTCTTCGGTGTATTAATACATACATTTTGAGATTGAAAGATCGATGTAGATATTGACTTGATTCTAGAAGTCAAAGAATATTGGCATATCAATTGATTTCCTAGAATTACCATCTTTAAAAATGACACGATTCGATCGGGTATCGTGTTACCCAGTAACTGGGTTAAGGAGGTCAGATAGGCAGTCGCTCCATGTCCGTTAAGCCGTTGGTCCCGGCTGTCATCGTGGATCTTTGACAGTCGTTACTGGTCGTCAGAAGCCCTGAAAACCAGTCTTACCAAGGGGGTATCGTATTACCCAGTTACTGGGTGGGTTGTGGAGGTCAGATAGGCAGTCGCTCCATGTAAAATACTGGTATTCAGCTGCATCCAGTTAGACTGGAAGCCGACCCCAAAATAGTTGGGAAAAGGCTAGGCCGATGATGATAAGTGACACCATTAATTTCCTAGAATATTTATGGTAGTTTTCGATCTACTTACTGCAAAGTTCAAGAAAAATAATAATTCGTGGACAGATGAATACGGATGATTCACTTCTATTTAAATAAAAAGCGACTCTCTCTACGACACAATAAAGTGTAATTCAGGTCGCACAGCGCTAATTACCTACACTTATATTCAAAATATGCTACGTCGATCTTTCACCTCCTTTGCATCCATCACTCCTTCTAGAACGTTCTGTAACTAACAGTGATATGTAACAATGATACAGAGGAAACGCCGGTGAAAGTGACGGCGGGCGCCGTGATCGGAGAGGTTAATGAGGCGCTGCAGCATCAGATCAAGGTGTTGAGCTGGTAAGTGTAGCTTTTGGGGGATGCGCCAGGTAAGCCCGTAAAGTTCAATTTTTCTTACGTTTTTTGTCATTCACCGTACATACATTTATTTAGATCAACATACCTACAACCTTTTATTTTTTTTCCGTGGGGAAATCCTCATGGATGTTATGTCGGACTCCTACCGACTAAACCCCACTGTTCTTACTTCTACCATGAGTCGGGGGCCCGGGAGATACTTGTACATGTGCCGCACCCCCGACTGGTATCAGCCCGCCATGGCTAGCGGGCCTCATCACAAAGTGCGGCCGATCCCACGACCGCACGTCCTCCTATAAAGGCACGCACGATGTGCTGCGTGCCACCTCTTTGGACCTGACTGTTCGGGCGACGACACAACCCCCAATTTCGCCGCCCTCAGGCCCCTCCTTATGGTGGCCGGAGGTCATTAAGCGCCCTTCGACGCCCGGCTACTCTTCTGGTGCGGGTGGAATGAGAGGTATGCTCTCTCTCCCTCTCCGCTGCCTCCTTTGCATGCATCACCTACCCGCAAAAAGAGGCGACAGCATCCCACGCCTTTTCGCTTCCGACCATGGACTGAATTACAACCGGAAGCGAAAGATCACCCGCACCAAATGTTGAGACGAGGGCACAGCGCTGTTGGGCCCAAGCTGAGCACTCCTCAAGCGTATGTTGGGCCGTGTCCTCGGAGCAGTCCACACAGTGATGACAAGCGGATACCTACAACCTGATACTGACCGACAAATTGCAAAAAACGTAAGAAATATTAATTTGTTTTCACTTTTACTATAATATTCCGTCACCTCACAGGACGGTGGAGCGCGAGCGCTCGGCCCGCATGTCGGCGTGTCGCAAGGCGGAGCGCGCCGCCCTGCGCGCGCTGCGCCCGCTGGAGCAGCCGGCCGGGCCCGCCGCGCGCGCGCGCCGGCACGCGGCCGCGCAGCTGGAGAGGGACCTGGCCAAGCTGCACACGGTGACTATACATACAATTGAATGATTAATCTGTCTTGCAAAACCATTATCCTCCATATCAGGAGACAGCTCACCACCTACTAAGATTTAATCTACTAAAAACCGGCCAATTATGGGTCCCACTCGCGCACGAAGGGTTGCGTACACACGGCTACACATCAAGCTATACATGTCCAGTTTATACTGATCTCGCATTGTATGGGAGCCCCCTTAAATATTCATTTTATTCTGTTTTTTAGTATTTGTTGTTATAGCGGCAACAGAAATACATCATCTGTGAAAATTTCAACTGTCTAACTACCACGGTTCATGAGATACAGCCTGGTGACAGACGGACAGGCAGACAGACAGCGGAGTCTTCGGGTTCCGTTTTACCCTTTGGGTACGGAACCCTAAAAAGGCATTTATAACTAAGCCATGTACTAAAAAGGCATTTGGAAAGATTCGAAATACCTTTTTTTTAATCTAAAACTAAATATTCGGTGTTACGATACGACAAAGTTCAAATTCCATTGCAACCGCATTTTAGGACCTTTTTATTACAAACGGTCTATCAAAAATCAACTTAGAGCACATAAGTTTAAAGTATATAGTTGATTAAGTAGCAACACAATATGTTAATTCTAAATTTCAGTATAGTTTCATTTATTTGCGAATTTTTAATGATTTTTTTTTATTCTGTCAGGAATGGACAATGTTCGTGGCCCGCAGTGGGCTGGTGAAGTTCCCCTCAGAGCCGGGGCAGTATGCGCATGCGCTACAACTGCATAAGGATAAACAGAGGGAACTCAGGAGACAGTTGGAGGTATAGTAACAATTTGTATTCAAATTCATTTATTCGTGTGATTTTTGGTACATTTTACATGAGATCTTAATAATAAATAATTGGTTCCTCAAAAATCTACCTTAAGAGGAAATAGGGTCGGGCTTTTTCTCCATACAAAAAAACATAATTCGAGTTTCGGCCCTCGTCTATTTCCTCCTCCAATATTGGACCAATTTGAAAGATATTTAATAAATTGAATAAGAAGGATATTTACTGTGCCCCTGTGTTTTTCTTTTTAAATTAATAGTTGTCAAATTTGTACAATAGGCCTCTGATGACAGCGGTCTAAACGGGCAATTTTGAGCGTTTTCTGAGGGTACTAGTGCTTCTACAGATAATGTATCATCAAAACGGAAAACACGATAAATAATTTATATTGCAGTTAATTCTTTGACATGGTCTTATTAATACCCATGGTCTTATTATGTAGATAACAAAAAAAGCAAATTTGCAAATCTTTTTGTTTAAGGTTGATGCGCTAGGGTAGCCCGCGAAATTCAAATTTTCTTAAGTTTTTTGCAATTTGCAGGTCAGTATCAGGCTGTATGTTGATCTAAATATTATTAGCGCTCGTAACAAATATGGATTTACAGAATTATAAACATTAGAATCAGCAATACAACTCTCTAAGCTCATGAAAGTGTATTGAATGACTATTTCATGAAATCATGACATTTGGAACTTTCATGAACTTTGAGAGTTGTATTGCTGATTCTAATGTTTATAATTCTGTAAATCCATATTTGTTACGAGCGCTAATAATATTTAGATCAACATACAGCCTGATACTGACCTGCAAATTGCAAAAAACGTAAGAAAATTTAAATTTCGCGGGCTACCCTAGCGCATCTCCCTTAAGACTTAGAACACTTGCCTCTTATCAGCGCTATAATTAATCTCTTCAAACAGATTCGCCTGGCATCTCTGCAAGCGGAAGTACGTCAACAGTTGTTGATGCATCGTCCTTGGCGTTGCGTAGAAGCAGACTTCGCAGAGTTTCCGGCCCCCGAACTAGCCGCCGTAAGTTTTTTTCATTAATACTTGCTGAGTAAATTAGACTCCAGTAATAGTTACATTACTGTCGCGGCCTGTAACTAGTGGTAGGGGAGCCCAAGCGGGGATTTCGGGAGTTACTCGAGCGCGGCAGAATAACATACGGGGGGCAACCTAGTACCTTGTGAAGTACTCCCACCATACCTGAGCCCTGTACATAGGGGCAAACGCCTAGGGCAGCCGATCACAAGCCTTGGCCGCAACCAGGCATTGATGGACTCATTTGGATTTTCACGATCGTCCATGAATGCACTATAGTAGGGGAGGCAATGATGATAAATGGGGATTTACTCGAGCGTCGTGGGGACCTATTGGATTGTGAAGATTAGATGCTAAAAAGAAAAAAAGGTTATGTGAAGTATACCCTTTCACTGGTGGGGGGAGCGTCTATGGTAGGGGAGCCCTAGCGGGGATTTCGGGAGTTACTCGAGCGCGGCAGAATAACATACGGGGGACAACCTAGTACCTTGTGAAGTACTCCCACCATACCTGAGCCCTGTACATAGGGGCAAACGCCTAGGGCGTTTTTGTGACGATGTGACGTCACATAGCCTATAACCAGCGGACAATCAAGACGCTTCTAACGATACCTTATTTGTCAAATTCTGATGAGTGGTTTAGAAGATACAAGGGAACAGATGAACATACATACATACATACTTACATACATACATACATACCGGTCAAAATCATAACCCTCCTTTTTCTTCGCCGTAGTCGGGTAAAAACGATATGGAGGCAGTGCGTCCATTTTCAATTGTGAAAAATAAAAAATCTTCAATTATTTACAATACGGAAGGCCTTGATGAGCACATTGAAAAACTACAACCCGTGCGCATTAACATGTCACCTGGCTCGGAACTCAATACTCCCCCCGCGCCCCGCCGTGGCCGTGCGGGCGCGGGGGGAGGTACACACGTCATTGAGCCAGGCGCCATGTGCACACGGGTTGTATATATACGTACAAGTCAGGCATCCGTGGAACCGAAGTGAAATTTCTTATTTTACAGGTATTATCATCAAAGGCGGTGGATGTGGGCACGATCAGCTACCCTGCGCCTGCGTCAGGACAGACTGACGAGACTATCTACGTGACTCCTGCGCAGCTGGCCAAGTAAGTGTTATATTCTCACTGGCTGTAGATTATTTATTATTAAGTAGTAATAGGGGCACGGGTTGTGGAGGTCAGATAGGCAGTCGCTTCATGTAAAATACTGGTATTCAGCTGCATCCCGTTAAACTGGAAGCAGACCCCAACATATTTGCGAAAAGGCTAGGCAGATATGATATGGCTTGTGAATAAATAATATCAGCCGAACGGATCGATCGAAGATTAAGCTGTGTTTGCCGAGGTCGCTCCATGGATGGGTGACCATTCATACAGAGATACGTCCGTGCCTCGGAAAGCACGTTAAGCCGTTGGTCCCGGCTATCATTTGTGGATCTTTGACAGTCGTCACGGGTCGTCAGAAGATCGACTTACCAAGAGGTATCGTATTGCCCAGTGGCTGGGTTGTGAAGGACAGAGAGACAGCCAGTGCCTAGCCTTTTTGCAACTATGTTTGGGTCGGCTTCTAGTCTAACCAGATGCAGCTGAATACCAGTATTTTTACCGACTTCAAAAAAGGAGGAGATACTACGTTCGGGCGATTGTTTTTTTTTTTTTATGTATGTTCACCGATTACTCCGCCGTTTATGAACCGATTTAAAAAATTATTTTTTAGTTCGAAAGGGTATACTCCCGAGATGGTCCCATATAAATTTTATTAAGTTTGCTTGCGTAGTTTTTGAGCTAGCTTCAATATTACGTATTTTTCCCACAGTCTATGTAGACGATATAATTATTAGACTCCTTCACTGTTATTTACATAGCAGGTAGTAACTTGTGTGGGGTAGGTACCACCACTAAAAAGTGAAAAATAAAAACTTTTTACAAAAAAAAACAACTGACTTCAAAAAAAAACACAAAAAAAAGTGAAAAATAACTTTAATTTCGGAAGTCGGTGGCAAAAAACGAAAATTAAAAAGCAAAGACACCGACTTCCAAAATTAAAGTTACTTTTCACTTTTTTGTGTTTTTTTTTGAAGTCGGTTGTTTTACATGGAGCGAATATGTGTGAATCGACCTTTATTGACTTAAACCTTTTTGTCGACAGGTTACGAGAGCTGGTAACAGAACTACAGTCAGATGACATCAAGCTGGAACTGATGCCGCTAGAAAACACTGTGTGCGCCGCTTAGTACTTAGGAGGGTAGTCAGAAAAATATGCGTTCGTGAGTGAGAGAGATAGATATAAATACGAGGAATGAGAGAAGGAGAGGTATAATCGCAAAGCATTAAGATGGATAATAGTTATTTTCTTTTAAATTACGGTGCTTTGTTCGTGAAACGCGCCTACTTTTTTTTAAATGAGTTGCATTATGAAATTTAGTACAACATTATAACACCCGTTTGGCTGATATTATGGTTACTATGACACTAGTTGTTTTAACGTTGGCAATAAGCTAACTGTTTCAGGAACTTTTATAGAGGATTTATAGCATGGGTGTAGATAAAGATTTTTTTCTAACAGATATCTGCTGGCTGACAGAATTTTATTGGCTGATTTGGATCCAGAGTAAAATTTGTTTGTTTTTATGAGTACCTTCACAAAAAAAACATGCGAGGCAGTCTTCGGGGACTGCTGATAGAAGTGAAAACTAAGCAACAATGCGTAACCTCAACGTAATTCAAACGTTAGACGGTAGATGGCGCTAAAAAAAAACAAATCACTTCAAGCGTGACGATGGCGCGAGTTTCATGATTTTTGTTCACCCAAAAAGTGCTCAACGCGCCTAAAGAAGTTTTCACTCTAAAAAAAAAGGAGATGAAAAGAGGTTAAATATTTTAATGTCAGTCGGCATACAAAATTCAAGATAGCTTGATCATATAACGGGTGTAAAAAGACTTAACGAAGCTTAAAGTCACTTGTTATTCCCGTCATTGTGATCATTTTTTTGTTCTGCACCACACCTGGGAACCTTCTGGTTACGGAGATATTGAAGGTCAAAGTTCCAACTTTTTCGGACGTTTTTTTAAAGAAAGCAAGTTTTTTATGTTATAACTTAATTTTAAATACCCCCACGAACGCTGAACCGTTGCATGCACCCATAAACACAATGTTTTGCGTGCGTTACGTTGCGCACTACTGTAAACAGCGATTCGATTTTTCACACCAAAAATAAAAGTCGTTTCCCAGCAATTATTTTTGTGCAATGTTACAGAATTTTATGTACAGAATGCGTAGTTGACGGCTATGTGATGGGTCTTTTCACACCCTGTGTTATATTATATTATATGACAGACTAGGTGCTGGCCGCGGCTTCGCCCAGGTGGACCCTAATTCGTCAAATCCAATCAAACTATCTTGAAATAAGTCTAGAACGAAATATTTTAAGCGGTGCAATAATAAAATGTAGTAAAAAACATTATTGTAAGCGGAAATCACGTAATCGAAATTATTTTATTTTATAAGGTTCAGTTATTATTACATATTACAGCTTTTTAATAATCATGATCAAAGGCAATTTAGCTAAGCCATAACTTAATAACTATAATTATTCACAATTTTTTAAACATCGCTTATTTATTTGAAAAAATGTTTGGTCCAAATTTTTCCGAGGCCGAAGGAGCTCGTGGCAAAGTAATAACAGTCGCACGGGTCGATCCATCAGGTTAAGCTACGCTTGCCGAGCCTGGTCTGTGGATGGGTGACCATCTTTACATACCGAGACTCCTCCGTGCCTCGGAAAGCACGTTAAGCCGTCGGTCCCGGCTATCATTCATCATTGTCTGTCATCTTTGACAGACAAAACGGCCGGGTCGTCAGAAGCTCGAAAGTCTGACAACCAGTCTTACCAAGGGGTATCGTATTGCCCAGTTACAGGGCTGTAGAGGTCAGAGGGGCAGTCGCTCCATGTAAAATACTGGTGTGCAGCTGCATCCGGTTAGACTGCAAGCCGACTCCAACATAGTTGGGAAAAGGCTAGGCAGATAGCAATCAACACAACAACAATCGCTTTGAAAGCGTTTCGTATTTCTACAACGACTTTCAACAGGATTGACATAAGTTTTTCGATAGTTTAAGTCAGTCCTATACATTTTTGCCTTTTCCGTCATCGTTATCGCTGATAGAATGTCACTTTGTCTAGGGCCTCTGATCATTTTATGGTTATCTACGTGACACATCCAAAAAACTAAAGTATCTTAGTTAATAAAAATACGCGATAGCAATGATTATCTTTTAACAAATTAACGAGTTCTAGTAGCGTTTTAGTAAAAAAAAAAATGAAAAGGTAGATTTTTGTAACATCAATTAGCCGAAAGACGTCCATTGCCGGAAATAGGGTGCCCCTAAACGTCGCATAAGAGCTGATGTATTTTGGTACAGTAGGCCGTACGTCACTAGTAGCAAAACAAAAGTAATAACCACCGATGTGTGGTCGACTGTACGTGTCAAATCTACCATCCTAAAATGAACATAGTTTAGATATCCTTTCTTCAACCAAACAAAATTATTTAGATTTTAGCTAAAAATAACCAGTTAAGTATCTCGACTAATCCCGCAAGAGATTACACTTGATGATACTATTAAATAATAATAATAATATGTACGAATTATAATAGTTATAGAAATAATAATTTATATTATTATAAATAAACTATTATTAGCATGTTGTTAGGGCAGCTGAGTTATATCGCACACTTTTATGGGATGTTTTTTGAGGTGTCAGCGAAAATGAGCTCTTGGCGTTTGTATAAAAACGGGTTTTTAAAAGTTGGAACATAAAGGACCACTCCTACACGGCAAATAACTTGTCATTCAAGTTAAGAATTTAAATCAAACACGACGACTCTGCGTCCAGCGCTCGGTGTGGCAACACGCCGTGTTCTGGTTTGCGACTAGTCAATTGTCATCCTGAGGATGCCTCGTTGAAACGCGAATTACGTGTCGATTTCTCTCGAGACTCTTGGAGAATAGTTAAGCGGAATAGGTTACTTATCTACGTCTATTGTATTTTATAATGGATTTCCGCAAAGTCACGCCTGAATCAATTAACTACAAATACTTGCATTTGAAATCGAAATAGTAAAAAAAACGGATTTTACTTTTTCACATCTTTATAACTACTGGTTATTGTAGCGTCGCAGAGGTAGGAGAAATCCAACACAATTAACTATACAATATACATTTGATTGAATTGTAAATATGTGTCCAAACATTGAGCGGTGAGAGCGCTCTAGTGTGGACTAAACCGATGAATGTTTGCGCGGCAGTACTGCGCGGCATATCCGAGACAAGCTCAATTTTTGGACACAACATAAAGGGAAGTTTTTGCTGATATCTTAAATCATATGCTAACTCTAATATCAATGTACACGCTTTGTTATCTGTATATAAGGATTATATTAATGTACTTACTAATAATAATAAATAAATAAAGTATTATTTATTGAATTACTTATTATTTTATTTACAACCCAATTCCCAACCTGATGGACGAGGGCGTCACAATCTCCTTAAATCTACACAAAACCGGTCAAGTGCTAGTCGGCCTCGTGCACGAAGGGTTCCGTACCATTATCTATAAAAACGGCAAAAAAATCACGTTTGTTGTATGTGAGCCCCCTTAAATATTTATTTTATTCTATTTTTTTGTATTTGTTGTTATAGCGGCAACAGAAATACATCATCTGTGGAAATTTCAACTGTCTAACTATCACGAGAGGGACAGCCTGGTGACAGACGGACGGACAGCGGAGTCATAGTAATAGGGTCCCGTTTTAGCCTTTAGGTACGGAACCCTAAAAAAAAAACATTTTACCGGCAGGCACAAGGCTATTCATAATCAGCCTATAATGTTCCCACTACTGGGACATAGGCCTTCTCTCTGAGAGAGTGAGTCGTATAATCTACCACGCGGGCCCAAGTTGGCAACACTATTATTTAAAACAAGCTGTTGGCCGCGATTTCGTCTGCGATCCAATGAATATGATTGGTGGTTATCAAACGCATCCTTAGCAACGTTGCATAGCACATCTCTAGTAGACAGGCACCCTATTGCATCTATAATTTTACCTTTGTCATCTATACATATTATTATAAATTAAATTCGCTTTTCGTGTTTGTATGTCCGCGTTGTTCTTCTAAACCACGCAACAGATTTGTATGAGGTTTTCACCATCGTTTAGAGAATTTATTCCGGAAGGTTTATGTGTATCATACGTCACTATAAAAGTTACATATAACTAAGAAATATCGATGTTTTGTCAAGTCGTAAAAACCGTGCGGAGCGGGTCACTAGTCTATACTTATAAAAATGAATCCCTATTTCCCTTGGTCACGCCATCACGCGTGAACGGATTTGGATGAAATTTGGCACATAGGTAGACCATGAACTGGAGAAGGTCATAGGACCTTTTATCCCGATATTCCCACGGGATCGAGACTGTGTGAGTGAAACCGCGGGTCGCAGCTAGTAGTTAATAAATAAACCATTTTAATTGGCAGTCGCATAGTAACTATCTCACGGGACTTTTGTCTTAATTATAATAATGAATGACCAATGTCCAGTTTGTATCTATGTAACTTTAAAAGGGATTAATGTCATCTTTCATAGAGGACTAGGGTCCTCTATGAAAGATGACATGAAGGGTTCCGTATAAAAGGTATCGTGGGGTAGGCCCCACGATACCTTTTATACGGAACCCTTCGGATTAGTGAAGATGTTATCTCTTTCTGATAATGTTAACTAGCTAATCATATTTCAAATAACATGAAACGGTCAGTGTATTTAAAAGTAAAAACACAGATGGTTCAGTTCGCAAAATCATTTAAATAAAAAGCGACTCTTGCTACGACACAATAAAGTGCAATTCAGGTCGCACAGCGCTAATTACCTACAGTTATATTCACGTAGAAGTTGCCTCTCTTTCTATCGCGTAACTCTTATATCTTCTGACTACGTTACGCTCACTGAATTGGCGCGATTCCACGAGCCCGCCGCGTACTTGTAGCTTCATACCTAAAATGCAAAGTGAACTATCTGTATTCATCTTTTGAATACTGAACCAATTTTTAAAGCTGAATAAATATTCTATTCTATTCTGTCTGTGGTAGAACACGGAGCAAAATCCTTTGCCTAGTCCTACACATTTTTTGTGTACTTACGTGAATACGTAAAAAAAATCTAATTGTACATTTTCTCAAGATTGAAATCACAGTAACAAGTAAAGGAAATAAAGGTGGAGGTGCTACGCCATACTACGTATCGCATCGCAGTGCTACGTATTACTACGCCGTGCTACGTATCGCTACGCCGCGTCTCGCTACACCATGCAACGTAGCGCTACGCTGTACTATGGAACGCTACGCCGTTTTACGTACTGCTACGCCGTGCTACGTCACGCTACACTGTGCAATGTAGCGCACGCCGTGCTACGGATCGCTACACCGTGGTACACACGGCTACACATCAAGCTATACATTTCCAGTATACGCTGACCTCGCATTGTACGGAAATCCTATCCAATGCGAGATCAGGATAAACTGGAAATGTATAGCTTGATGTATAGCCGTGTGTACGTAGCGCTACGACGTCCTACGGAACGCTACGAATCGCTACACCGTGCTACGAAGCGATATGACGTGCCTCGGAACGCTAAGTAGTGCTACGTATGGCTAAAATGTGCTACGGAACGCTACGCAGTGCTACGTATCGCTACGACGTGCTACGGAACGCTACGCCGTGCTACGTATCGCTACGACGTACGTGCTACATCTCGCTAGACCGTGCAACGTAGCACTACGGAACGCTACGCCGTGCTACGTATCGCTACTCTGGTGCTACGTCGCGCTAGACCGTGCAACGTAGGGCTACGCCGAGCTACACATTGCTACGCTATGCTACAACACTACAGCGTGCTACGAAGCTCTAACCTACGTAGCCCTACGACGTGCTACAAAGCTCTACGCCTTGCTACACATTACTACGCCATGCTACAAAGCTCTTACGACGCCGTGCTAGGAAATGCTTTAAATGTTAAAATAACCATATGAGTGGCGATATTATCCTAAATGTAGACCTACTACGACCGCTCGGCACCCTTAATAGTCAGCCCCGCTTCCACCTTGCTGACTGGCTAATAATTCTAGGAAAATTTATGTAATTGCTCCTCTAAAAACTAATAGAACTAGAAGGTTATTTTAATGATGAACTTGGTCGGCGAGCGCAACCTCCAAGTTGGTCGCAGGTAATTGGCTATTTTAGGATAACAAAATTGGAATTATTTGAGTCTCAGAAAAAGAGGCACGTTTATTATATTAGAGTGACTATTTATATTCTTAGGACAACTAAATGGGAATTATGTGGGGTACAATATTAAATACATGACATAATTTTACCACGAGGCACATTAGGTACATAAAGTTCGTGAAATTACGAGAGATGACGATACACCTGTACAGCAAAATATAAACCACAAATCTTCTACAATTACTAAAAAGCAAATTTTATTCAACTCCTAAATAATTCAACATAATCTAAATGGAGATTAAGGAATAAACATCGAAAAACATAATAAAAGTTGCTCCCAATGCGTTCGGGAGGCATGAGGCATGAGGCACCGAGGTATAAAGACAGTCGCAATCGGGCGCCCCTTGCTCCGATTAATTTAAATACCGGGCATTCCACAGACTAGGGGACGGATTTGAATTTGGAATAGAACATTTTTATTCTTTTTTTTTTTTATCGATCTACTTAGCCTTTTCCCAACTATATTGGGGTCGGCTTCCAGTCTAACCGGATGCAGCTGAATACCAGTATTTAACATGGAGCGACTGCCTATCTGACCTCCACAACCCAGTAACTGGGTAATACGATACCCCTTGGTAAGTCTGGTTGTCAGACTTTCAGGCTTCTAACGACCCGTAACGACTGTCAAAGATCCACAAATGACAGCCGGGACCAACGGCTTAACGTGCTTTCCGAGGCACGGAGGGGTCTCGATATGTAAAGGTCACCCATCCACGGACCAACCCCGGCAAGCGTAGCTTAACCTGATGGATCGACCCGTGCGGCTGTTATTACTTAGCCACGAGCATTTTTTTTTCCTCTAAGGCATAATCAGCCTTTAACGTTCCCACTGCTGGGACACAGGCCTTGTCTCTGTGATAGAGAGTGGACAATAATCCACCAAGCGGTTAAATGGTGATGCAATTACTCTAACCAATGAAAATTTAAGACGTTGTTTTATGACAAGTTCTGTATTATAAAATAATGACGCAATATAGCTCGACTGGCTGTTTTAATCAAATCATAGATAGATTAAGCCTGGGCGTGCGCGATATCGCCGACAAGATGCAAGAGAGTAGGCTGCGATGCGAGATGGTATGGTCACGTGAAAAGGTGACCGCTAGAATACGTAGGGAACTTACCTCTGTGCGAAATTTCATCCAAATCTAATTAGCCGTATTAGCAGTTTTAAATAAATAAATAAACAAACAAACTCACTTTCGCAATTTATAATATAAGTTACAATTAGGATGACAGACTGATCCGTTTTTTCTTAAGAAACAAAAAATCTAACAAACGTTCACAAAAATAAAAATATATCCATCAGTGGGTCTAAAACGGCCACATTAGCAATTCCTCTAAAAGCATTTCATTTCCTGATTTTGCAGCTGTCATTAGCAATTCCTCTAATTTGACACAAAAGCAATTAATAATATGTGGACCTTTTTACGAATCTCCATGGAAAACTATCAAACAGATGAATTATTCCGTAATATGAATCGCACGCAGATCATATTATTATGAATTGTCAGTTTGTGACATTTACGATTTATAATATTTTCCTATTATGATTCTGCCGTGACTGTTTTAAGCCCCCAGGGCTCCCCAAGTCCGCCCCCCACACAAAGGAGACAGAAATTTATAACGTTGGTAATGTAGGGCTACGCCCCCCGCCACTCTATACAAGTAGCAAAGTATTCGGCAAATGGACAATCTTATTACAGGAGTCACTATTAACTAATAATAGTTAACTAGTGTTATGTTGGCCAATCCTAACTAATTATAAATGCTGGCATCTTCTGTCAATGTTCCATACAATTTTTGACAGGAACTAGAGATTTAAAAATGTTTTGTTGTAATGTTTCGCCAGTGAAAACGCACGGTTACTTTACAACGTGGCAATATTGTTGTAATTATAAATTAAAGATCTTTCTTCTAATTATCAGTTGTTACATGGAATATTACTAAGCTCGAGGAGCTCGTGGCTAATTAGATAATAACTGCCGCACCGCCGCACGGGTCGATCCATTAGGTTAAGCTACGCTTTCCGGGGATGGGTTACCATTTTTACATACCGAGACTCCTCCGTGCCTCGGAAAGCACGTTATGTCGTTGGTTTCGGCTGTCATTTGTGGATCTTTGACAGTCGTTACGGGTCGTCAGAAGCCCGAAAGTCTGTTAACCAGTCTTACCAAGGGGTATTGTATTACCTAGTTACTGGGTTGTGGAGTTCTGATAGGCAGTCGCTCCATGTAAAATACTGGTATTCAGCTGCATCTGGTTAGACTGGAAGCCGACCCCAACAGAGTTGGGAAAAGGCTAGGCAGATGATGATGACTTGGAGTATCACTAAATGTACTTCACTAGTAACGATATTATAAACTCTGTAGTCAGTGGTAGGTAATCTCTCAATTAAAGAACGTTGCAAATTATTTTCAGTTGCTTTATTGATTAAATATAACAAACAGGTCATGGGCCCAGGACCACATAATTCTTCCAAATTAAGTGTATGTAATTTTTTTTTAATAATAATGTAACTTTTACTGTAAGTTAATAATTATTCATCACCACTTCTGAACTGCCAAAAAGCCCACGTTTAAAAAAAAGTCCCCTAATTCTCCAAATCATAACTTGTCTAATAAAAACATTTTCCCCCATAATCACAGTCCCCCATGTGCCACCCAGCAGGTGTATTGTACTCCCCCCTGTTTACGTAACTTTTGATTTCACTCCGTCGCGGAGCCTATTGTCACAGATTATAATGGGTTGTTATTTTGAGACAGAACTTTTATTAGGTAAAAGAATAATTGTTATTTTTCTGTGGAAAATATTTGTATAAATACTAGCTTCCACCCGCAACTTCGCCCGCGTGGTATGTCGATAAAAAGTAGCCTATGTCCTACTCCAGGTCTTGACCTGTAGGACATAGGCTGGACATACGCGTGTGAAACCGCGGGGAGCAGTTAGTACCTACATTCATATAATTCTATTACGCGGCGCACGTCAGTAAATCATCAGCCTAGACTTTTCCCAACAATGTTGGGGTTGGCTTCCAGTCTAACCGAATGCAGCTGAATACCAATATTTTACATGAAGCGACTGCCTATCTGACCTCCACAAACCAGTTACTGGGTAACACGATACCCCTTGATAAGACTGGTTGTCAGACTTTCGGGCTACTGACGACCCGTAACGACTGTCAAAGATCTACAAATGACAGCCGGGACCAACGGCTTAACGTGCTTTCCGAGGCACGGAGGAGTCTCGGTATGTAAAGATGGTCACCCATCCACAGACCAACCCTGGCAAGTGTAGCTTAACCTGATGGATCGACCCGTGACGCACGGGTCGATCCATCAGGTTAACAGCCGCACGCCACGAGCTCCACGCACGCCAGTTAGTAACGCTATTAAATACCTACCTAATGTAATAACGAAAATTAATAACATACCTAATTCAAAAATACCTCCAATAAACAGATAGCCATTACAAAAATGTTGAAAGAAGAAGCTGGTTCAATTTGAACATAGTTATTGTGGAGTTCACATCAAAGCCCCAATATTAAATTATTTCATAAACTGATTCCCTTTGATCTCACTACGAGGGGCGAAGCGCGAGTGGATGGTGGGTGGGGGTTCCGTATATTGAAGGCAGCCATAATACTATCATACAGTAAGTACCTATGTATACAAAAGATAACCGTCAGCCTTCTAGATTTTAGTAAATACCTTGTGATGTGGTGAAGTTACAATACAAAAATATAAATACAATACAAAAAATATTTATTGACATAAAAAAGATGTAAAAAAATGTTAGAATTCTCTGAATCTTGTGCTAGTTTATCTGTGTTGCAGGAGGAAGTGTCGTTCCGTAATAAAAATACACATGTTCTTGTTTTGTGAAAACATAAATAAGATAATACTTTATATGAAATACTCTATATGAAAACATAATACTTTATAATTAAAAAGAAAAAAAAACGGGGAGGTCTCATTGAGCATAAAAGAATTCGTCCGCATCGCTGTCAATGGGAAAGGTGCCCAAAAGGCTGGCAGCATTGCCACGTTGAATGGCAATGCGGACGAATTCTTTGATGCTCAATGAGACCCTCCCCTTTATTTTTTATTTTTAATTTTGTTATTTATTTGTAAATACATAACGTGTTTGTATAGTTAATTTTACTCACGTTATAATACTAGAATTAGATTGTATATTTTATATTGTCAATAAAACATTTCAAACTTTATCATTTAAAAAACATGTTTATACCAAGAATTAAAAAAAAAACATGCGGGGCAGTCTTTAGGACTACCGATAGAAGAGAAAACTAATCAACAATGCGTAACCTCAACGTAATTCAAACGGTAGATGGCGCTAAAAACATTTCTTCAAGCGTGACGGTGACGATGACGCGAGTTCCATGATTTTTGTTCACCCAAAAAGCGCCCAACGCGCATAAAGAAGTTTTCACTTCAAAAAAATCTTATGTGTTGTCTTCACACATACAGTCACAACGTGTTTGTACACTTTGTTACCACAAGTAAAGGGCGCGTCGCACCGTGACCTAAAAATACTGTAGTTCATGTCGATTGTGGAACATCCCGCCTCCGTCACCGCCAGAACCGTGTCTCGGTGCAGTGTATAGGCATGGCTTTAAGTAGCTAAGCGCTTCGCGTCGCGTCATGTCAAACTCATATTCAAACTCAAAGCATTTATTTCAATTAAACCATTTACAGGCACTTTTGAATTGTCAAGGAGTCGGTCAGTCAGAAATATGAATCTAGTTGCCCATTCCAAAGCGTAGTAGGTACCTATGGAGAAGAACGGGCAAGATACTCCACGAACACTCTTTTAAATCAAAATATTGTTACAATATATGGGTTACATCATTCATGTTTTTTGTTTTTTTAAACTTTGCGCCACACTAAGAATTTCTTCTTGTAACGTGGGTGCGTTTACAAACATAAAAACTCACATACACTAACACCCAGACCCGGAACAACTACTTGCAGATGATCATGTTGAAATTATACATGTGAGAACAATGGTGCCGATTCTCTTGTCACAAATTCTCTAAACTAAACTAAAAATCACTAAAATTTAGTTTATTCCTGTCAAACGACGATTTCTCATTCTGAAAATAGACTAAAGTGACACAACTTAACTATAATTTAGTTTGACAGCTGACACTTACGTTGCAGACGCTACCGAGTAACCAGCTCACTGCATTCAATCAGTTATTGAATATTACCTATCTATCTGAGTGGTTCTATGATTGGTTCATAACATCTCCGTATTGCATCCCAAATAACATATTGATTAAAGCATCTATGAACTGTAGGTATGCTATAGGTAGGGCGTGTATTTTAGTGATCTCGATCTAAAATACTGCAGCATTAATTTTGAAATAAATATATATTAAAGTTGAGGATTGATGCTAGGTCCTATGTTTGGCGAAAACACGATTACATAAAATTTTCTCTATAGAAAAAAAATCCAAAGTTACCTCTAAACAGAACTATAAACCGCTGGTATTAAAAGAAATACTTCAAGTTAGATCATGAAACTTTGCATAATAACTGAACTATCTATAGGTAAAGCAGGTCTTTTTTTTTTTTCAATTACCATTATTTTCACCGTAAAACGCAATTACCTAAACTTTTCGACGCTTTAGAGCCGCTAGCGCCCCACTCCGTCTCGTTCTCACTCAGGTCGCGAGTAGTATGGTGCGAGTGGGATAAAATCTGTGGTAGGGTGCGCCCTTAATACCTATTTACTTACATAAATGTTTTGATCTTTCTGTAAAATGGGTGTCTTCGTCTGATCGCGTACGGAACCCTAGAAATATCCAATAACAGGGCGCGTCGCGGCAAAGCATACCGCGGTGCGCAGGGTTGCCATTGTGATTTGTGGTTGCATATTGTGTTTTTTTTAATATTTGTCGTGTTTTACTGAATAAATCAGTTGCATTTTCTTGTTGAATACTAAAACTAAATACTTAAATAACAACATAGTACAATCATCGTTTTGATCACAATGTTGTGACTAAATACTTACATTAATATTTAGTCACAACATTGTGATCAAAACGGTGATTGTATAGGTTGTAACCTAATTAAAAGTGAAGCGAAACAATTTTTTTTTGGTTGGCATTTAATCAGGTCCATACATTGTTGGGCTAAACAGGTGAAAGTGCCGGCCAAACAAAAAAAGCCAAGCTATATTCCTAAAGAGTTCGTTTTTCCCTTCATTTTTTATTACTACAAGCTATTACTTTTTATTATTTTAACTACAAAATATATTGAAAACAGTATTTTTCAAAATCGTATAAGAGCTCAGGGAGGTATGGCCCAATAGTGAAAAGTGAAGAGAATAACGTGTTCTAACGGAATATATCATTTTTTTTTATTTGGCACTTTCATATTTTAGCCCAAAATGAATGATCTCCTTTGCAATGATGGCCCCTTGAGTATATTTCGCCCATTCCATTCAGCCCCGCTTAGCACCTTGCTGACAGGGTTTTAGACAAAGCTTGAATTATTCCTACATACCGTATTAATAATTTCGTGCGGAATGTGCCGATCTGAGTCGGTAAACCGCTATGTAAAACGCTAATACCTACCCTACTGTACTACCAGAATCACAGCACAACACATAAAACTCCACTCCCTCACAACTAAATATTATGTGTGGCAACCCCGCTCGGTAATTATTACATTCCGCGGCTTCGGGCTGCATTCACTCGCAATATGATTTGTAACGACCAACGTCGAGGTACATGCTGTGCCAATGTTACAGAATTATTATATTATTTACTAGCTGGGCCCCTATATATGTTAGGTACTAATCTATAAAATCTACATAATTATGTATGTAAGTACAACTTAAACCAAGGCAAGAAACATTTTTGGTTAGCAAACCGTCAGGTAGCACATCTGATGGAAGGCGTCTCTGCCGTCTATGCACATCTCAGAGTCAACGCTGAAATGCCTTATATGCAGTGTTTGTGCCCAATATTTTTTATTTATTCCTCTACTTACCTATATCTACAGTTACAGTACATCTATAACTTATTATAAACAATGCATTCCTTGTGAATTCACACAGAGAACAACAGAATAAGCCCGTCTCATTCGCTATGAGGTTGAGCGTGCGCAGCGCACTAAATATACATAAAATTACACAGCATATTATTACAAAACGGAACACGGCAACGATGCTTGGTGGCAGAAATAGGTTCTGTGGTAGTACTTCTCGAGGCGAGCTCTACTGTAATAAAAATAATTAAATTTCTTTTGAGGTGCCTTAAAATGCCCTTTTTCGATACTTAAAAGCCCCGCTAGGTACCACTTTGTAGACTGGCTAATATTTTCGACAACATCCAAAGCTTTTCTCATAATAATTGTCATTTATTTCGTGTCTTTACGACAAAATACTTTTATCGGCTGCTATACTTTTAGCGACCTGCTAAATACATTTTCGTCAACGATTATGAATAATCTGTTTCATTTTGACAGTTCAACAACATTCATTGCGTTATTTACGTTGCTGAGCGGTTTTTTTTTGCGAACTTATGATGCAATGGACAATCTGAATCGTTTTGAAACAGATTAACAATCTGTTTGATCGATCGTGTATTACGCAATTAGGGTACAGATTTCAGTCAAACATTATGTTAAGCTATGTAGATGATGGTAACTTAGTCCGTTAAAAATGCCGCTAAAGTATGTAGTTGAAGGTAACTTAGTCCGTTAAAAATGCCGCTAAACTGTGTAGATGATGGTAACTTAGTCCGTTAAAAATGCCGCTAAACTATGTAGTTGAAGGTAACTTAGTCCGTTAAAAATGCCGCTAAACTGTGTAGATGATGGTAACTTAGTCCGTTAAAAATGCCGCTAAACTATGTAGTTGAAGGTAACTTAATCCGTTAAAAATGCCGCTAAACTGTGTAGATGATGGTAACTTAGTCCGTTAAAAATGCCTCCTCCATTTCTCAAAGCTCCAGGACCTCATTCAGTGCTCTCAGCCGGTTCATGCCGCCATGTCGCTATTAATTATAATGTTGTTACAGAATTAATAACGCTTGTTGATAATAGCCAGATAGCAGATTGTTACAAATTGCGAGGCTTAAATAATTTTCGAGGGTATTCAATTATTGTATTCACAATACGTTTTTGGTTTACAATTTAGGTTTTTGGTGGCGGTTTTTTCTGTTACTTAATTGAATTAGATATAAGCACTCATTCTGGCAAGCTCGATGAGTCCTTAGGCCCTAAACAAAACGACATTCTATCAGCGATAACGGTGACGGAAAAGGCAAAAATATATAGGACTGACATAAGCTATCGAAAAGCGTATGTCAATCCTGTTGAAAGTCGTAGTAGAAATACGAAACTTTCGAAGCGATTGTCACTTGTCTAGGCCCTCTGAGGCCCTAGACAAAGTGATATTCTATCAGTTATAACGATGATGGAAAAGGCAAAAATGTATAGGACTGACATAAGCTATCGAAAAGTTGAAAATCCAATCCTGTTGAAAGTCGTAGTAGAAATACGAAACGCTTTCGAAGCGTTTGTCACTTGTCTAGGCCCTCTGAGGCCCTAGACAAAGTGATATTCTATCAGTTATAACGATGATGGAAAAGGCAAAAATGTATAGGACTGACATAAGCTATCGAAAAGTTGAAAATCCAATCCTGTTGAAAGTCGTTGTAGAAATACGAAACGCTTTCGAAGCGATTGTCACTTGTCTAGGCCCTCTGTACAAACAACTGTTTTGGAACTCGCATCGAAATCCTTAAAAGAAAACACGCGCAAGTTAAGTAAGGGCGCAATTTGCTCTTAAATAGTAAATCCAACTATGAAGAGTCCTGGTAGAACCACAAGGCGTTGATTTGATATGACACAAGGTAGATCGACAAAGTACTTCATGGGAACAAAAAAATATACTATGATAATATGTATTTTACTGTGTGTACATAAATAAATAAATATCGGAAGTAAAGCAAAAGTTTGTTTTTTACTTGTTCTGAGAGACAGAAAAACAAAAAATTAAGTTCCCTCTAAGCTTTTGCAATAATTCTGCTTCTACTGAAAAAACTTCATCTGTCATTATCCCTTTCCCGCCATGACACTTGAGCATAGACAAAAATGTAATTGTTTTCGCGACACGTGTTGCCACTCTAGTGACATGTTTTCCCCTATTATCGAGGTAATGTCGCCGGAGCGGGAGGGGAGGCCTACAATGGATGACAAATTGCCTGACGACAAAGCGCTACGGTTTATTGGGCTCCGTTATGAGGGTACCGGCGTATTTGTGAAGCAGGAGTGGAGTGAAGATGTGTTAATGCTGAAAATATTCGGGTAAATATTTATAAGTAAAAACCAGAGTCTTAACACTGACATTTCAAAAAGGTTTGGGGTTGCCAGTTTCACTAATTGCTTCGCAGTAATGATCGATGATGTAAAAAATCTAAAACCAAATGAGGAATGCACCACATTACAAGCTGGCTAGTCCACTCAAACTGCCAAGTTATAACGGCCACATTGTTAAGATGTTGTTAAACTCGTTCACTTCAACCGTCTTCTTTTAAGATTTCATATTTCGAACCTCGGTCTCCCTCGATTCGAACAAGACTTTACCTCATGCAAAAATAGTAGCAGATTCACGACTCTCCATGCCTTCCTCTGTGCCCGCCATGATTCAGTAGGTGGCGCGCGCCACATAATGAGATAGTGAGCTGCGCCGACTGGTTATTGCCTGCTTTAATAACGGAGATACCCATATTACCCATGGCATATAGACATACCCATGGTATAGTTTACCTAACTATTAAACGATTTTGTTAAATTGGTGTACTAACTTTAGGTGGGGAAAATTTTTGTAACACTCGCAAAAAGTAGGAAAATTAGTCATAAAAAAATTTTTATTTTAATTTGAAGGGGAAAATGGGGAAAAATGATGTGGTGCGAGTAAGAGACGTGATAGAGGGACGTTCAAATCTATACTAATACTAATATTATAAAGCTGAAGAGTTTGTTTGTATGTTTGTTTGAACGCGCTAATCTCAGGAACTACTGGTTGGAATTAAAAAAATATTTTTGTGTTGGATAGTCCATTTATCGAGGAAGGCTATAGGCTATATAACATCACGCTACGACTAATAGGAGCGGAGCATAAATGAAATATGTTGCAAAAACGGGAAAAAATATTCCTTTTTGAGAGCTTCCGTTGCGTGCGCTGCGTAAACGGTTTATGTTACGTAAATATCATGTATAATGGAATTGTTCCTCATTAAAAGTTCTAAAAAAACATCCGCGACAGCATGTCTATCTTTTAAGATTGACTCACTATAACCTTTTTTATGGTAATCAAATTTGTTCGAAATTAATGCATTATTTGCGAAGGAGTTTTATCAAAATAATATTAATTCTTATTCAAATAAATAGTTTTAACATCAAGGGTATTTATGTAGCTGTAAAATACTTTTTAATTAATTCAAATCGGACATTTAATTTCGAATTTTCGATGTTATCACGAGTATGAAAATGCAATACGCGAACCGTTCGACGCCGGCGCCGCGCGCCGCCCCGCCGCGCGCCGTCGCGACGTTCCGTACTCTAGATAAGACAGGAGAAGATAACACGGGTACCTACATCATGACATGGAATAGGACATAATATGATAAGTTTTATCCCTATATTCCCACGGGATCGAGACCTACGCGGGTGAAACCGCGGGGCACAGCTATTCTACCTACTTATATATATAAAAATGAATCCCTATTTCCCTTGTTCACGCCATCACGCGTGAACGGCTAGACCGATTTCGCTAATTCTTTTTCTGTTGTGTTTGTTATTGTCAGAAGAAGGTTCTTATGAAAGAAAATAGCTAGTTATATTATATAAAAAATTAAAAAAAATTGGTGGATAGTTACATTGCGTTTTATCACACTCAGCTCGTGGCCACGTAATAACAGCCTTGCCGGGGTTGGTCCGTGGATGGGCGACAATCTTTACATATCGAGACTCCTCCGTGCCTCGGAAAGCACTTTAAGCCGTTGGTCCCGGCTGTCATTTGTAGATCTTTGACAGTCGTTACTGGTCGTCAGAAGCCCGAAAGTCTGACAACCAGTCTCAACCAAGGGGTATCGTACCAACCAGTTACTGGGTTGTGTTGTGCAGGTCAAATAGGCAGTCGCTCCATGTAAAATACTGGTGTGTCAGCTGCATCCGGTTAGACTGGAAGATGACCCCAACATGGTTGGGAAAAGGCAGATGATTAGTTACAGTGCGTTTCATCAAATAGTTCATCATACGCTGTAATGTTGGCTCCACTGTAGTAGACGAACATGAATAAGCTACGGCGCTACCTATTAGGTCCGCTGTTAAGGTTTAATGGCGAGACATGTAGATCATAACCATAATATTAAGACCATTATTGTACCATGTTTAAATGCAAATAAATATATTCTATTCTAAAACAGTGGAGCTAACATTACGGCAAAGGAATTATTTGTTGAAACGCGCTTCAGCAGTGTTTTTCAAAAAACACTGTGAGCCCACGTCAGTAAGACCGCAGACTGAAAAACTTACTAATGTCGATACGACCACCAAAAATTTGTAGGAAACTAGGTACCTAAAAATGTGTTAAGAGAATAAAGGCTCCCACAAACAGGCGCGATATCGGGGGTAGCGTAGCACCAGTATGTACGATCCTTAATAATACATCCTTAATAATCATAAATATACTTACATAAAGGAAATGCAATATTTAAGTAAGGATGTTGTTTTATTTCGAAAATCGACCCCAGAGTGGGGTCTAACAATGGGGGCCTCATGAAATTATTGAAAGTAATAGGTACGTACGAAAATCACAAGTACCTACATAACTTGTATAGAGAAAATAAACGTTTTATATGATTTTTAATTATTACTTACTATTAGCGACACGCTCCTGGTCCGCACAGTGTTTTTGACTTGGCAAAACCTCGAGATTTCTTAGTTTTATGTTATACCAATGATATTATATTAACAGATATGTTATACACTCACAAAACAACCGAAAAAAGTGTCCCGCGCAGCAGCGGCACACATGCCACGTTTCATTCATTTTACATTTCACTACAAGTAAAAACGTTACAATTGGAATGTTTTCGAGTCTTCACGATTGCGCGCTTATAACATATCTGTTAATATAATATCATTGTATTATACTCATAAACCTTGCGGAATAAATTCTCTTAACGATGATGGTGAAAACCTCATCAAAGTTTAAAATAACAACGCGGACATACAGACAAACACCAAAAGCGACTTTTATTTATATTTAGAAGTACAAAAACTAGTAGGTGTACCAACAATTTAATAAAGGCATCTCAACTCTCTCCAAACTTAAAAAGCGAAAAGATTACCAACAGATAAAAATAAATAACACAGATAAAATCAGATATTTACTACTATAAAAAAGCAATAAACTAGGGCTGTCAGTTACACCGATTAGGACACTTAATATATGATCACAGATATTAGCGAGTGGAATTTTAATCACCGCGCAGTACACAGCCCTAAGTGGAAAGTTGACAAGAATTTGTTAGATAGGGGTGG
Organism: Lithophane semibrunnea; assembly: GCA_947363905.1. Classification (NCBI taxonomy): domain Eukaryota; kingdom Metazoa; phylum Arthropoda; class Insecta; order Lepidoptera; family Noctuidae; genus Lithophane; species Lithophane semibrunnea. The sequence continues at coordinate 8,168,929 of OX376214.1, read as the reverse complement.
CAGGGGAACGAAATTGTATTTTATTTTTGTTATTTTTTTTTTAGTTTTTATTCAATGTTTTTTAATCCAGCTAAGTGCTCCTGAAATCCTTACTAATCCTTACTAATATTATAAATGCGAAAGTAACTCTGTCTGTCTGTCTGTCGTGCTTTCACGCTAAAACTACTGAACCGATTTAAATTAAATTTGGTACACAGATAGTCTAGAGCCTGAGAAAGACATAGGCTACTTTTTATGGACATACCACGCGGGCGAAGCCGCGGGCGGAAGCTAGTAGTGTATAACTGTGTTTTAAAAAGGAGCCAGGACCTACTTACTTTAAAAAACTGGACCTGAGTTACTTATAAATAAATAAAAATCTAAATCAAACTTAAAATAAAAATAAAAGATTAAGTTCTACAAAAAATACGACATTCTTATTTTAAAGCGCTGGCTGTAACTCTTGTACTTACGTTTTTTTTAACCTAAACATAGAAATTTAAGTCAACACTAATTTGATGCACTAGAATCTAAGTAATATGGTTGGTGGTAGGGCTTGTTCAAAGTCCGCCTGGCTAGCTACCACCATCTTATCTAAATCTGTCGCCATAGCAACAATGTTGTGTTTCGGCAGTTATAGGTATGGTAGCCAGTTCCTCTGTGGTTGAGGACTGCGGGTGAAGCTTGCTTCCACCTTCGGCTTGATTACGACTTACCATCAGGTGAGATGCAGGCCAAGAGCTTCACCATCGTGGATAAAAAACGGTACATACAATACATTTTTAAAGCATCATGTGTCATTTGGATATTTTTATTAAATTACAAATTCATGACGCGCCAACCCTAACCAATCAGGGGTGCCACAATCAAAATGCGCATCATCCGATTGTGGACTACTTTTTGTCGACTACCCTCCCCTGCCGTCGCAGATTCATTATATTTGCCAGGAGAAACCAGGACAAGCCGACAGAAACAGAGGGTACAATTTTAATATTGTTTTCTTGCTCTCAGGGCACACGTCATTGACTTTTACAATTATTGCAGCATTTAATCGTTAGGGTAGATTAACAATTGATGTTTTTGTGTTATTACGTACTTGTGTCTGTTATGAATTTTAATTTCTTATTAAAATTCATAACAGATATAAATTGAAGAATGATGTTGTTTTTTTTATCTACACCCATGCTATAAATCCTCTCTAAAAGTACCATAATATCATCCAAACGGGTGTTATAATGTTGTACTGAATTTCATAATGCAACTCATTTAAAAAAAAGAACATTGTCATTCACGAGCTTTTCACTAACAAAGCTCCGTAATTTAAAAACAAAACACATTCGAATTCGAAAAATTCGAATTCACGTCGTACCGCGCCATTTTTGTTCGATATTGGTATTGCAAAGAAACTTTTTATAGAAGATTCATATCATGGGCGTAGTGCGTTCGTGTATCTTGGGTCTCTGATCACGAATGAGGGTAGCTGCCTGTAGGAAATCCGCCGTCGTACTGGTATGGCCAAAAGTGCAATGACCAGTTTAGGGAAAATTTTGAAGAACCGTGGCATCCGTCGAAATACCAAAATGCGACTGACTCTAGTTTTTTCAATTTTTTTATATGGCGCTGAAACGTGGTGCATTAAAAGCCGCGGAGGCAGTAAAATCGATGCTTTCGAAATGTGGTGTTGGCGGAGGCTACTTCGTATACCATGGACCGCCATGAGAACGAATGAATCCATACTGGAGGAACTCAACATCACCAAGCGGCTATCTACTGTATGTCAGGAGCGTGCCCTTAGCTTTTTCGGACATATTATGCGTTCACCTAAGCATAGTCTGGAAAGGCTTTTGATACTGGGCCGGGTGGAAGGAAAACGCGCTCAAGGCAGAGCACCAGCAAGATGGTCAGACGCGATCAAAAAGGTTGCTGGAGGCAGCATCTATCAAGCGTTCCATACTGCAGAAGACCGCATAGCTTGGAGAAGCGTCATATGTGGTCGCGATCCTCAGCATTGAGGGAACGACGAAGAAGAAGAAAAGGGCTCCGAAGACTCCGAACGTCAAAAATGATCTATGTAGGTACACACGGCTACACATCAAGCTATACATTTCCAGTTTATGCTGCCTGTGCCCTGTTTATCAAAACTTACAAGACTTGTATTACCAAATGTCATTAGGTATTTAGTTCACAAGTACCTATATTATAACACATTTATTCGTGATTTTGCTTATCAAAAAATTATTTGTAAGTTACAACTTGTAGAAAATCATAGCAAATCCTGAGAGTGTCCGGCGACTCTGTATTCCGTCTACAAGTTTACAAGTAGTAACGTGCTTAGTACCGCAATAAATGTTTAAATTCGATTTTCTTTTTTAAAATGTGGTCAAAAGAGAGAGATGACCTGCCCGTGTCCCAACTGTGGGAACATTAGGCTGATTACGAACATGAAGATGAGCTATGAATTTAACGAAAATTAACATTCTAGGTAACTTGTGAACGTGTAGACTTGTAACTTTTGATAAACAGGGCACAGGTCTCGCATTGTTTATGACTTCCGTACAATGCGAGGTCAGCTTATACTGGAAATGTATAGCTTGATGTGTAGCCGTGTGTAACTAAGTATTATTTTTCATTCGTGAAAAATGTTGACGACAACATTATGTATTAGGTAAGTATTGATTTAAGATAGTTTTCTATTATGAATTTTTTTTATCTGTTTTTAAATGTACCTTGGTGTTAATGTCCGCTTTTGTCACCTTTTTGACGCCACCTTTTACATCACCAATACACTTGATACCCACTATCGTCACAAACGTGGTGTTGGTGACGGACCGTCAGTGACGGTATACTTAGTGATTCAAGTGTGGCAGTGTGGATGGTGTGGTGAAGTGTGGTAATAACGGCGTTACTCGACAATCACAATCATTTATGTCTTTATTAATCATTTGGCGACCTGTTCCCGCTTCGCACGATTGTTACGACTCGACAAAACATCGATATTTCTTAGTTATATGTAACTTGAATACTAAAGTATTATACACATAAACCTTCCGGAATAAATTCTCTAAACGATGGTGAAAACCTCATCAAAATCTGTTGCGTGGTTTAGAAGAACAACGCGGACATACAGACAAACACGAAAATAACCTGTATTAAATAATAATATAGGTACATACAGTAAGTTAACTAACAAAGGGCGTTCCCGTTAACCTGCAATAGTATAGCGTGTATACATGATAAAAAAAATATTACCAATAAAAAAAAAAAAAAAATTTTTTTTATATATGTACTGAAATGTTCGCAAAACGATTAAATTTAAACGTAAGAGAAACACTCTGTACACGCGCACTTGTATTTCAACGTAGAAAAACAAGTGTGACAAGTGGGCGTGTACATACAGAGTTTATTTTCCGTAACAGTTTAATATTTTTTGTGAATATTTTACTATACAAAAACAAAAAAAAAAACATTTTTTTTTAATGGTAATATTTTTTTTATCATGTATACACGCTATACTATTGCAGGTTAACGGGAACGCCCTTTGTTAGTTAACACACTGTATATACCTAGTTATCATTTTTCTGGCGTATTAAACGTAAAGATGAAGTTTTCAAAAGATTTTATACTTTCTAGGAGTATAAAATCTTTTTTTTTTCGATAATAGATTTGTAGCTGCTCCAATTATGGCAATATAGGTACGTAGGTAATCTTCAAATGCAATAGCTGGACACGAATAAATCAGTTGATATTAAAACCTGCGGGATTTAGAATTTATACCTAGACAAGATACAACTCCGAACGCTGTTATTGGACGTTTTGATAGATATTCATGGCATCTATGGTGACCAGTTACCATAAACTATAGCAGCTTCTATAGTCTGTTTCAAAACTTACTGATAAAAGTGTAAACAAACCCTGTTCTGTTTCATTCTTATTAGTAACACATTCATCTGTACTTAGGCGGTTCTAGCTTTTTAAATCACCAGTTTTTCCCACAATTTTTGGTTAAAAAACATTTTTAATTTGTAATTGAAAAATCACCGACGGAAATTGAGGTTATGAAATTAACCTCACTTGTCAAATGAAAAACATGTATTCTTAAGCTCATTTCAGACTACCTATAATATAATAGCATATATAGTTCATTGCACAACAATATCGCTCGCCATACATTTATTTAGAACACGTTCACACTTTGCTATACTATATATTATTGGAAATGTATAGCTAGCGATGTTTTTGTGCTATGAACTATATGCTTTAAGCTATTTAATATAGCGATGAGCTTAACGCTGATGTCAGTCGCGTACGCGTAACAACGTAGGTACGCGTCGCGGACGTCGGCGTCGCAGTATGGTTCTTTAAAGAACACAATGTATACGCGACTGACGTACGCGACCGACATCAGTGTAAGAGGAATTCAAGCCTAAGATGGTTTCAAATAGGACTGCTAACTGCACTACTCACATTTTACATTTCTGCATTATTCAAATAATCAAAATACAATAGACGTAGATATATTTCTATTTCGACGTTCTGGTTTGCAATTGGTCAATCGTCATCCTGAGGATGACATGATGTCGATTTCTTACAGGGTTTTTATGACTCTTTAAGAATAGTTAAGCGGTTACTAAATAATATCTACGTCTATTGTATTTTATAATGGATTTCCGCGAAGTCACGCGCCCTAATCGATTATAACTATCAAATAATCTAATCAAAGCACACAATTTGTAAGTGGCTACTAATTGGCATCCACAGGTACGTTTTCATCATCATCTGCTTAGCCATTTCCAAACTATGTTGGGGCCACCTTCCAGTCTAAGCGGCGGATGCAGCTGATGAGCTGATGAGCTGACTACTTACCATATTTTACTTGGAGCGACTGGTTATTTGACCTTCATAACCCTGTTATAAAGGTACTCGGTAACACAGTAAAGAAGTAACCTAACTGTTGACCTGGAGACTCTGAAAGATTTATTACTTACTAGCTGCGCCCCGCGGTTTCACTCGCATAAGTCTCGATACCTTGAGAATATCGAGATAAAAAGTAAATCCTATGTCCAATCCAGGTCATGGTCTACCCATGTGCCAATTTTTTCCAAATCAGTTCAGCCGTTTTAAGCGTAATAAACAAACGAACTCAATTTCGCATTTATCCTCACTAACTAATATTATAAATACCAAAGAGGTTAACGCTGTCACGCTAAAACGGCTGAACGGATATGGATGCACATGGGCAGACAAAATGACGTGAAATAGGACATAGGATACTTTTTATCCCGATATTCCCACGGGATCGAGACTTTCGCGGGTGAAACCGCGGGGTACAGCTAGTAATATTATTTAAAATATAAAGCTAAGATTGGTTCATCGTTTGCCTCCTCCATTTTAGTTGCCAACTCCTCGTTTTCACAAGTATCGGACGCAGATTATGATATTAAATTGTTTCATGAGAGACGGCAGGGGCCGCGGGGCGGGGGAGACATACAATGGGGGACGGACTTGGGACGAGCCAAATTAAATTTTAATTAAGTCCGACTCGGCTGGGCGGCGTTCGGGAAGCTGCGTGCTATCGTCTCGTCTCATATACCACAGTGTCTTAATTCAAACGTTTTTGACCAGTGTGTGTTGCGAGTGATGACCTATGGCTCTGAAACATGGTCGCTCACAATGGGCCTCATTACAAGGCTGAAAGTCACTCAAAGGGCAATGGAGAGGGCTATGCTCGGAGTCTCCCTGCGTGATCGAATCAGAAATGAAGAGATCCGTAGGAGAATCAAGGTAACGGACATAGCCCGAAGTATTGCCAAACTTGAGTGGCAGTGGGCAGGGCACATTGCTCGCAGAACAGATGGCCGATGGGGCCGAAAGGTTCTGGAGTGGCGACCGCGTACTGGAAGACGTAGCGTTGGAAGGTGGACCGATAACCTGGTGCAGGTCGCCGGAATGCGCTGGATGCGAGAAGCACAGAACCAGTCGAAGTGGCGGTGCTTGGGGGAGGCCTATGTCCAGCAGTGGACGTCTTTCAGCTGAAATCATGATGATGTTTATTTATATATTTATTTATTTTAGGTCAGCCAACAATTGTTTACACCATGCTATTACAATATATTTGATTTAGCTACAATTACAAGTGTAACAATTACTTATAGGCTAACACTGCATACACTAATTATGGTTAAACAATGAAATTAGTTAATTATTCTCAAATAAAATACGAAAAACTTAAATAGGCTATGGTTACACAGTTAATAAATAACCATACAAACTTTAGAAAAATAATTAGAATTTGAAGATTGACAAATAAAATTTGATGATTATAATGATTAATAGATAAAATAAAATTATAAGTATTTAAATAACATATGATGCAAATTTCATAAGTTCAAATGGTGAAATTATGTTAGCCTGTGTCTGGATTCTGAAGTAAACACTAAGTGTAAGGGTAAACACTCTTGTCATTCAAACCACAGGTAGTTGACTTAGAAAAAAAATGTCCGTGTGACAACAAAAAAAACGTAATTTCATTAAAAAAAAAAAAAAAGTTTCTATGCGACACCGTGCTCGCTAGCGAAACAGCTGACTGACTGAGAGAGGGGTCGCATTCGCGGCCGGTCAGGTCACGTCCCGCGCCCCCCACCTGTGATGAGACGCAAGTTCGTTGCCCTAGCGCATAGGTGAAAGGGTGAAATACTCTAGTGGGAAAAAGTAATGAAAAATAAAACAAAAAAAAGTCGTTTTTTCCATTGATTTTACGTTCTATAAATGACACCAAACTACCGGTTTCAAGAACAACGGTGTTTACCCTAACACCCTGTATAGGTAATCACATAAAACTCTGATAGGTCCTTCGTAAATTTTTCTTTGGAATATTGAGCCTCACTTTTGAACTAAAAACGAGTTCACTTGTTTTTATAGTTCAGAAATATGTAGGAACTAACATTTTCAGGGATTAACATACACCTCGTGACCTCGACACCATTCGAATTTCGAAATGACGATGACGTTTAGAAATATCACTGCTGTTTTGTGCCGATTTTGTGTCTACGCCTACGTAACGAAAGTAGAGTCCGCGATTTTTCGCGAGCCTTCCTTCGTGGCGCGTACTCTAAGGGCGAATTTCACCAAACTTTTATACCAAGTATAAGTCTTATCCTGCGAATAAATTTTGAATTTTTGACAGTTTTTCCATACAGAAACTGTCAGACGACCATTTTATTCCACGGATAAAAGATATCTGACTTTAATCAAATCAGCCCTTAATAGAGTATGAACGGTGTCAAGTCAATTTAGGAGCTTTCGATGGAAAACCTAACCTTCCCAGCCCGGGCTTTATCATCATCCCAATTATACAATTATCCCAATTTATTTGGAATGGGCGCAACATGACTTTTTTCCCCATACTTCTTATTTTAGGCTTCATCTCAGTAGTGACCTTATGCTAGTCAATTTTTGTTTGAAATAACGGCACCTCTTACCTCGTTTGTTTTTACTGAAAGCTCAAAATATTTTCGCCTAAAACCGTACCTGCCTCAATCAAAGGCTTTTACCGACCGCAAATCACTGCTAAACCACACCCCTCCAATCTGGTCCCGCCCCCCTTGGCGCATGCGCGTCAGCAGCCAATCAGAGCGTCCCAAACTCACCCCCCTACAAGGGTAACAACTACGCTCCCCAATTGACCGCTTACGATGTCATTTTTTGCGCGCCAAACCGATCGCTCGAGCCACGCCCTTACGAATTTAAAATTGTGCCCCTTTTTAAATCAAAAACCACAAGGCAATATCGCTTTGCAACCCGAACTGAACAGTCGCATCATTCTAAAATTAACTACCTAATTAACCATTAAACTAATAAATTAACCTAATAAAATTAACTGACGGACTAATTAGTGAGATGTGCAATAAAATAGTGTATAAACATTTAAATAAAAAATGAAATTTAAATACTTTGAAGTCAATTAAAGATTACAATGATGGAACAGAGGCAGAATTCGAATTTATATCCGTCGAATTTAACAGACTTGCTGGCAGTGTCAGCATATCAACAGAATGTGGACAGATTGTCGGCGATATCCGACGGCGAAGACAAATACAATGCAGACGGCTACACCGACACGGTCGACCGTTTCGCCGAAAACGCCGACAGGTCTTCATCCCCAGTGTCTACCTTGGACGACGGAGACAGCAGCCAGTCGGCGTTCGGCGTCGACCTAACAGGCAAAGGAACGAATTTAGCGGGAAAGTCTTTCACCATTGCCGCCATTTTGGGTTTAACGAATGCAGATGAAGACGTGATGAACTTGAGTGTGCAGGAGCGGCTGCAGCAGAATCAGAGACAGCTGCAGAACTATTTGTATGCTGGTCATGATGTGCAGAGAATTAATGAAGGCTTTTGTAGAAGTATGGTTGGAGTGCCGACGGGGCTACGACAAGGTAGGATTTAAAGATACAATAAGTGTTATACAGGTACAAGTTTATTTTGGACACAAGATGCCCCCTTGTGGTACTCTTTTGAGTTAAGCTATGAAATTATATGATATTTTAATGAAATACTGGCTAATTTTAATGAAACACGGGGCTATTGGTCTAACTTAAAAATAATAACGAAATACCGTTAGAAAAAAAGATATTATGAAGAGTTGCAAATGATTGAGTGTATCGAAAGCTTTACTTAACATTTTGAATCCTTTTCCATCAACTTTACGTTGGTCTACACTCTAGACACTCATGATTAGATTTTTGATTGTTAAAATGAACTGCAGATTGAAACGCTTGCGCTCCAATGAAAGAAATACAAAAGAAATTGCAAACATTTTTCTGTATAATATTCCAAATTAAAGATCTTTAATTTAACTACTTAGCAGTTTCGTAATCTTTTCTTTTTAAACAGTGTGGGATTTCTTTTGTAAATTTATTTTAGATTTTACTCAGATTATTTAGATAATAACACGTATAATAAAAATACTAACGTCATTATCAACTGCTAGTGACGTTCATATTTTGTATGTGTAAGTAAAATATTTAAATAGCCTATTAACCAAAGTAATAAACTTGTTACATCGGTTAATTAATGTTAAAATGAGTAGGTAGGTAACTAAGTTGTACAATGTAAAAACGTTTGCACGTCAATCATATTTTAAAAACAAAAACAATATGAGATCGGCGTTTTCCATATCTGACTACTCAGGCCGAAACAAACTTAGAGGTTTCAATCTCTTGTAAAGTACAAACCATGTAGATTAGTGTTTGAAATGGTCTTTTGAGGAAAGAACCCCCCAGATTTGAGTGGGTCTGTCCAGTCGGTGCAAGCATTTGTCATAAATCGTGTAGCTCAACTCAAAACTTAAGGAGCTCAACGATCCGACAAACAATGCCAAAGAAAGGACATTTGGTTAGGCCGCATATAATACCAACTCAAACTGCCACACAATAATTAAAACTAAACAAAAGAAAAGAAAAGCTCAAATCAATTCAATTCACCAAAATATTGATAACAGTGGCAAGCATGTGTAGCGACAAAACATGTTGAAATCTCTATTTTCTATCAATGTTCCATACAATTTTTGACAAGAACTAGAGACTTCAACGTGTTTTGTTGTGAATGTTGTGCATACTATGTAAGTATTTAGGTTTCAACTGTACAGATCTATATTTACCACTTTTTAACCGACTTCTTCAAAAAGGAGGAGGTTCTCAATTCGTCTGCATGTTTTTTTTAATTTTTTTATTTATGTTACGCGATTACTCCTCCAATTATGATTCGATTTTGATGATTCTTTTTTTGTTTGGTAGGTCATGCTTCAGAGGAGGTCCCATATAAATTTTATTAATTTTGCTTACGTAGTTTTTGAGTTAGCTTCAATAATTACGTATTTTTCCCACTTTGCTATGTAGATGATATAATTATTTCACTCCTGTCACTGTTATTTACATAGCAGATAGCGGTATACGAATTTGTGTGAGGTAGGTACTACAACTAAAAAGTGAAAAATAAAAACTTTTTACAGACAAAAACAACCGACTTCAAAAAACAAACACAAAAAAAGTGAAAAGTAACTTTAATTTCCGATGTCGGTGGCAAAAAACTAAAATTGAAAAGCAGACACCGACTTCCGAAATTAAAGTTATTTTTCACTTTTTTTGTGTTTGTTTTTGAAGTCGGTTGTTTTTTTTTCTTTTCCAACAATTAGGAATTGTTTGAATAACATTATAAAATTGTAATTGAAAAAACATCGACGAAAATTGAGATTATTAAATTAACCACAATTTGTCAAATGAAAAACATCTTAGAAGTGATCTAAAATTAGGATTTACAAGTATTCAAATAATCAAATCAAGAAAAATTTGTAAAAGGCAGTCATCCATCTAATAGATTAGGTATACGTTTTCTGATCCATTTGTTTACATTTTATCAGACACTTTTCGCACAAACTTTACATTTAAGCATTACAAAATATTCCATTGAACTTGTATTAAAATAATTCGCGTACCATTCCTGTGACATTTAATAGGGGTTAATAAAAACAGGATTTAATTAAAGAGACATCGCCGTCGGGTCCCCTCCGTCCGCGGATTAATGTCGTCTTTGAGTCTAATGGTTGCAGGTGGACAAAATCGAAGGGATTAAGATAGGGTATTTAAACATTTGAAATGCAAAAGGCGGTCAAAGGATTGTGAAATATAAAGTTAGATTATCATTTATTTGGTAATTAATGTTTTTTGTTATCTATTCTATACATCACTAGATAAATATTATAAAACAAAGTCCTCCGCCGCGTCTGTCTGTCTGTTCGCGATAAACTCAAAAACGACTGCACAGATTTTCATGCTTTTTTCACCAATGGATAGAGTGGTTCTCGAGGAAGGTATTAGTATATAATAACCGACATTTCTTGCGACGTTGTTCTTCTAAACCACGCAACAGATTTAGATAAGTTTTCACCATTCGTTTAGAGAATTTATTCCGGAAAGTTTATGTGTATTAATAACTTAATATTACAATTACAGACTAAGAAATCTCCATGTTTTGAAAAGTCGCAAAAACTTAGAACACATTAAGGCCGGGACGTAACCAAAATTGCCTGTCTTCAATGTGATTTTTCATAAAATTGATAAGACTTAGGTATAAAATAAAAATAGTATGAGTAACTACATGATATTTCCAAACTTTTTGTGTAACAGAAACACAAAATATTAAAATTTTCTCGATAAAAAAATATCACGAAGTTACCTCTAATTTTCACGTATTTTCGATTTGTACTTAAAATGCTAATGCCTATTATGATAAAAATTAGATGATTATATGTATTAAAACAAGGCAAAAAAAATTGTGTAGGCTTTTTTTTTTATTCCTTTTATTTTTGGTTTTATTACGAATCAAAGCTTGTAGGACTTACGACGTTCTTAGTTCGTGGAAGAAGCCATCTTCCGTCGCACATTACGGGAACTTCAAGCATATTTTTGTTTCACAAATCAGTCGGCGATATTATTTATTTTCGTAAATAATATTTTCGTAATTTATCACATTCCAAACACTAAAACACTAAAACCACTTCCAAAACGAATATTACAAGTGTTATTGATTGATAAATAAATAAATACCGAGTCTAAATAAACATATAAAATTCAATGTTGATATTTGAAAACTCAAGATGACATACATTTCATTTGACAGATTTTTGACTGATATAGTAGCACGGAGTATAGAAAGAAGTAGGTACAACTAGCGCCATTGCTCTGTATTGCGGTGAATTTTCTTGCGGAGAAAATTTACAACATAGCCAACGAGCCCATTCTACGTTCATTTGAAAATTCGCACTGGAGATTAAATCTTATTGCGATTTACTCAGGATCCAAATTCGTTTACTCCCACTTTTTTTGACAAACTTCTTGTAAGGTGACCCTTAGACGAACAATTACAGCGACTGACCTAAATAAAACTTGTTTAGAATAATACCTTTATTCTTCGATTATCGAACTCGAACAGATTACGTATGACTCCGGATTTTTAATTGGTCTGTCCGTGATGTCTTGTTTATATCTCTTTATTTGACTTTTTTGTCGTAGTTGGGTTTTAGTTTTTACCTGACTGCGGCGAAGAAAAAAGGAGGGTTATGATTTTGACCGGTTTCTATGTATTTATCTATGTCTGTTCCCTCATATTATATTCTAAAAGACTCATCACAATTTGACAAATGAGGTATCGTTGGAAGCTTCTTGATCGTCCGCTGGTCATCGGCTATATGAAGACCAAAGCACAATCAGTCACACACACACACATACACTCATACACACACAATCCTACAACACACTCACGTACACACAAAACACACAAACATACATAAACCACTCACGAGCAAGCATGCATGCACTAAATTTATATTGTTTTAATTTTATTGCATAAATTGTTAAGTTTAAAAAAAAACGGGTGAAGACACTGGCTCCTGTAACACAGGTTCCACCTAGCTCAGGAGTCAGGGCTTATTAGAATGTAACACCTTTTTATGTCAATAAAACATTTTTTATTATTTTATTTTTATTTACATTAAATTGAAAATGGCGCCCTCTAGGTGACATATCATGAACAACAAAAAATATTTTTTAATCATACCATGTTGGGTATCAAATGAAAGGTTTTAATTAGCACATTTCAAAAATATATATTATAACCCCAAAAAAAAGCAGCGACAATCAAGACGTATACTGCCATATGTTATGTTAACGCGTGGGATGATAAGTGCCGCTTCACGCGCCGCCGCACCGTAAACAGAAAAAACGTCAGACGCGCCGCGTGACGCCACACTGCACGCGACGCGCCACGCCCCGCGTCTCCGTAAATGAGGCCTAAAGTTATAATGCAACTTGGCATGTTTTCAAAGCTACAATTTCAACAGTTAAAAAGAGGGACCATACTAAACTTTCTACTAAGGGACTAGTTATAACAAGCGCCCGAGACGCGCATTTTGTACGCTGCGTTTCGGGCGCTCAATAAAGTTGTATGAATTCCTATGTAACGAATTTTATCAAGCGCTGCAGTCTAAGCGAGCGCCCATGCCGGGCGCCGTTAGGCCTGCACATGTCGCAACTTGCCACTCTCAACTTGCATCTCCGTTGTGCGATTTACAAATAAGACTGGGAGAAGGTATGCCGCGGGCATCGCTTCATCGAGAATTGCTGCTGTGTGCGCCGCCGTGATGAAACACCGCGTGTGACGCGGCTATGCCATTCGCGGGCTCCGCCGTAAAAAACGCTCCATTTCAAACAAACGCGTGTAAAATCGCGTCTCCGTAAACGCACTCATACAACGCCATATGTTTGAATTCGGTGCGGGTCGCGCCGCCCAAAGCCACGCGCGACTCCTCGCGTCTCCGTAAATGAAGCCTAACCGTGCCCTTGACGCTTGGACGCGAGTTCCTTTTTCACTATTTTTCCTTGTCATTTTCTCCGCATTAGTAATAAACTTAAAAGAAACACGGTTCAAAAGTTACAACAAAATGTGGAAATCTTGTTGCGTTTGACGAGCGTCCAAAACGCGCCGGGCGCGCGCCCAAAACACAGCGCAGGTACTGAGCCGCGTACTTCGGGCCCTTGTTATAATTAGTCCCTTTGGTACTTTGGCACCCATTTACATCGATGAATAGATGTCAATTCTTTTAGTGGTGAAGCCGACAATCCTTCATTTATTTCTTTTGTACAGAACTCGGCCTCTTTTTCACATGTTTCAAATGTTTTCGAAGGGGATTGTTCGCGTTTGGCGCAGGAAAGGTTTTCATGACACATGCCATATTCGTTGCACAATACAGTGCAAAATTCATTATACGAATATTATTTTTTACTTGGGTATCACTTTGCACAATCCTCCAAAGAGAGATATCATAAATCCACGATATAGCATTATATTTATTACTTGGTAACATAGTTTTCCACAAAGACGTCATTAGGTACAAATTGTACAAGTTCCTAAATAAAATTTGGTAACATTTAAATTTGAACTTTTTCACGTCAACATTGAGTTTCTAGTTCCAAAACATGTACATGATCCATAGTTCTGAATTCAAGCTTAGCGTATCGTATAAGCAAAATAAACTACAGAAGATTGAAATTCGAATTCTATAAACGCCAGACGAAAAGTTTCTGCTGGCGGGAAGGCATTGTGTTTTGTTTTCGTCGTGTTTAATGAGAGGGGTAGGTAAGGGTTGCGCGGGTGAAATATGATTTTTTGCTGTCAATACACGCCCCCTTAACTAGAAATCAAAATTAATCCTATTCAAACTAACCGTGCGTTTGCACTAGCGAAACATTTACGAAAAAACATGTTGAAGTCTCTAGTTCCTGTCAAAAATTGTATGGAACATTGACAGGAACTAGAGATTTCAACATGTTTTATCGTGAATGTTTCGCCAGTGCAAACGCACGGTAATGATGGTGAAAAAGGGTATCGAATCTATGTTTTGTCTTGCAGACAGTCCACGGCCAGAGATGAGGCCACAAGTGGGACAAATGAAGACCTCCAGAAGTCATTCTATGACGTGTTCAAACAGGTTAGTTCTTTGCTTTTTTAGCTGTAGGCAACATAATACTTAGTATGAAGTTGAACTCACTCCATATAGCTGAAGGTTACAAGGCTATACTCGATAGACTTGGCTAGACTGAGGAACCGACAGCCTCGGCGGCGGTCGGGGCAGACGACAAGCACAAGAAGTATTCCTTAAATATGAAAAAAGTCATAAAACTAAGTTCCTAAATAATAGGTGCACAACGAGTATTTTCCACTTTAAATGGTTTGTGTTTGTGCTACTCTTTCTGAGCTAAGAAACGTTTTCTTAAGGGTATGGTTACACCCTCAGTTTGGCGTCAGTTAAGTCTATCAGTATGGATTGACTTGACTGAAGCCAGAATGATGGATGATCTTCACGGTTACACGGTCAATCTAGACTGATAGCAGACTGATGAAAAGTACGCCAGTGGCCGTTAGTCTTTGGAGCTGACTGTCTGCAGGCGTAGCATGAGCACCGTTTTGTCGACGGAAGAGAAGACAAAAATGACGTTTCCTGTAGACAGTAGACAGTACGAGACGGCAGCAAAATAGAAAGAGACAACTGCACTTTTTTACGAAATTCACTCTTTTACATAATTCGACTCAGAATTCTTTGTTTTATCATAGGATTTATCGGTTGTCAGTGAGATTTTGACAGTAAGGATAGAAAACTTTCTTCCGAAATAGTCTACAGCTATAAAGACCTAGACAAAGATCGTTAGAAATGAAAGACAAAATGACAGATTGTAGAAAGATTTCTACGGTGGATGTCAAAAATGAAGAAACGAACTGTCACTTTGTATAGAAAAAGCCTATTCTTCGTAGAGATAGAAAGCGCCATGCTACGCCAGCTGGTGTCAATTTAAATCAGTGCTTAGTCATGGATATTTTAAGGAAAAAGAAAGCGTGTGCTATGATAATTATCGTGTTGCTGCTAAAGAAATGCGTAAAAAGAGAGCGATGGATGAGAAGCTGGCTACACAAAGAGAGAGAGAGAGAGTATTGCGTCGCTAACGGTGACTGACGCGAGAATGATACGAGCGATTTACACGATCATTCTCCCATTAGTCTTTCATCATCATCATCCAAAACAGACTGACAAAATTATTTAAAATATTTAATTTTCATCATAGCATGGCGCTTTCTATCTCTACGAAGAATATACATCGCTTTTTCCATACGAAGTCACAGTTCGTTTCTTCATTTTTGACATCCATCTTTCTACAATCTGTCATTTTGTCTTTCATTTATATCGATCTTTGTCTACGTCTTTTTGTAGGTAGAATTTCGGAAGAAAGTTTTCTATCCTTACTGTCAAAATCACACTGACAACCGATAAATCCTATGACAAAACAAAGAATTCTGAGTCGAATTATGTAAAAGAGTGAATTTCGTAAAAAACGTGCAGTTGACTCTTTCTATTTTGCTGCAGTCTCGCTCTGTCTACTGTCTACAGGAAACGTCATTTTTGTCTACTCTTCTGTAGACAAAACGGTGCTCATGCTACGACTGCCGGACCATCAGTCTATCAATCCGTTACACGATCATTCTCCGATCATTCTGACCAGACTGACGCCAAACTGAGCGTGTAACGTTGCTCTAACGGGGGTTTTCTCACCAAAAATGGAGGCCGACGGCCGACGGGAATGGTTTTCGCTAGTAGTCTGCATCATCGCAGATTCACACATCAAAATTGCCCACACTTTTGAGTAATTCACCCGTAATGATTTGTTTTGTTGTCCAGCTCCGGCAGAAGTAAGAGGATACGAACAATATTCACCCCGGAACAGCTGGAGCGACTGGAAGCCGAGTTTGAGAGGCAGCAGTACATGGTGGGGCCTGAGAGGCTGTACCTAGCACACGCGCTGCAACTCACTGAAGCACAGGTGAGCACCTTATTATAAAAGCTGGAATAGTCAATTGAGGAGCTCGTGGCTAAGTAATAACAGCCGCACGGGTCGATCCATCAGGTTAAGCTACGCTTGCCGGTGTTGGTCCGTGGATGGGTAACCATCTTTTCATACCGAGACTCCTCCACTCGCGCCACTGTTATACTAGTGGGGAAAGGAACAAACTATCAGTTAGGCTCGCTTTTTTAGGGCGCGTTCAGATGGAATTGGCAATGCTTGCCGGCGGGGATGTGTGAATATCTTTACATACCGAGACTCCTCCGTGCCTCAGAAAGCACGTTAAGCTGTTGGTCCCGGCTATCAGTCGTGGATCCTTGACAGTCGTTACGGGTCGTCAGAAGCCCGAAAGTCTGACAACCAGTCTTACCAAGGGGTATCGTATTACCAAGTTACTGGGTTGTGGACGTCAGATAGGCAGTCGCTCCATGTAAAATACTGGTATTCAGCTGCATCTGGTTAGACTGGAAGCCGACCCTTTCCCTAACATAGTTCGCTAGGCAGATTGATTTTTGAGTCAAGGGCCGGAATTACCAAAGGCTTAAATTCTAGTAGCGAACCAAATCTTCTACGAAATATAGCGTAATACAGAGGCCCTAGACAAAGTGACATTCTATCAGCGATAACGATGATGGAAAAGGCAAAATGTAAAGCACTGACATAAGCTATCGAAAAGCTTATGTTAATCCTGTAGAAAGTCGTTGTAGAAATACGAAACGCTTTCAAAGCGATTCTCACTTGTCTAGGCCCTCTGGATTAAAGTAGTATGTTGCTAATGGGCTCACGTGGTAGATTATGGCCCACTCCCTATTCTAGACAGGAGGCCTTTGTCGCAGCCGTACGTTAGGAATGTTGGTACCTCAGTTTGGGAGAATATCCTTCTCCTTGATTCCTAGAATTGGTAGGACTTTACTTACCATCCATTTTTCTGTCCAGGTAAAGGTGTGGTTTCAAAATCGGCGCATAAAATGGCGGAAACATCACCTAGAGGTGACGCAACAGCGGCTAGCAGTTCTGCAAAGACATCAACCACATGATCGAGATGATGACATATAAACAACAGGCCTCGGAGGCCTACAGGAGTTTGTGCAACTGGAAACCACTGGAAATGCAAGAATATAACCTGGAAACCCAGAAGTTGCAGGAATTACAACTAGAAATCCAAAAAGCAATTGGAATTCCAAATAAGTAGTTCAATATTAACTGGCAATCTAAATAGTGCAACCTGAAAACTCAGAAAAGTGCAACTTTGTAACAGAAAAGTACTACTGGACATCGGGAAAGTGCAACTGGGTAACAGAAAAGTACTACTAGTGATCGAAAAAGTGCAACTGGGTAACAGAAAAGTACTACTGGGGATCGGGAAAGTGCAACTGGGTAACAGAAAACTACTACTAGGGATCGGGAAAGTGCAACTGAGTAACAGAAAAGTACTAGTGGGGATCGAGAAAGTGCAACTGGGTAACAGAAAAGTACTAGTGGGGATCGGGAAAGTGCAACTGGGTAACAGAAAAGTGCAACTCCAAAGACTTCAATTAGTGAAATTGATTAAAATTATTGTAAACTATCAGTGCATTTAGTGTTAAGTGATTGGTAATAATGATCAAAAACTATTACAAAAAGTGATGATTTAGACTTGACAATTTGGGAAGACAAAGTGATGGAAAAGACGAAAATATGTAGGTAAAAATCCTGATCGTGTAGTGTAACACTTGATTCATAATATGTTCATGTTATGTGTATGTTCATGTTCAATAGTAACTACACTGTTAATTTACTGGACCGCATTTTTTACAGGTAAGCAATAAATTATTTGAACCTGATGGAATTAACTAACTGTCAATATATTCTTATAAGTTCCCCTCAGAGGTGATCTATTGTGAACCCACATTTCGCCAAAACGAATAACTACCCTGTATTACTGTTCCCTGCGTTGCGAAACAGGATCGATCTTTTCTCCATACAAAAAGTCATAATTCGAGGTTCGGCTCTCGTCTATTTCCTCCTCTAATATTGGACCAATTTGAAAGATATTTTATCAATTGAATAAGAAGGATATTTACTGTGCCCCTATGTTTTTCTTTTTGCATTAATAGTTGTCAAATATGCTTCTGATGACAGCGGTCTAAACAGGCAATTTTGAGCATTTTCTGAGGGTTCTACAGATAATGTATCATCAAAACGGAAAACATAGGGGCATAGAACTAGTCGATATTAATTTTACTGTAAAAAAACATTGGGGCAGGAAGATGATGACAAAATCATTGCTCTAAGGTCATAAACCAGAGGGAAAACAGGCGAGAGCGTTTGTATGGGGAGGGGACTGACCCTATTACCTCTTAAAGGTGAAATTTTCCAAATTTATTGATTTACTAACTCCCTTAACCAAAAAATTATGCCTCTAATATACCACAAAGTGATAGGCTTGTGTAGGATACCTACAACACAATATTCTGTTGATCGCCCATAGCTGCCATCATAGAGATATAATTAGAGCAACAAACTATGAACAGTAGACACGGGTTTGAACAACATGACGTTCCTCACCACACTCACTCACTTGTCAGTTTGAGATTCATTCATTTGTATGTCACAGTGAAGCGGTACAAAATGTTATTTTGAGGTGTTGGGACATTCAATGATTTTGTATGGGACATTTGAAGTGCCTCTTGTATGTCCTACCTAACACTAATCTATAGCTCACTTGTCTACGATGCTCACTAAGCGATTTGTGCAATACTCTATGTAATATTATATCTCTATGGATGCCATTGTGGCTTTTCACAAGGATTAAAGCATTTGAGATAAAAGTCAAATCTAAATCTATAAAAACAGAATCCTAGGCAGATCAGAAAACAGTTTCATAGAATTTAATCGTTTAAATGTTAGTTTGCGACTGTTACAACTGACCCCAAGTCAGGGGCGGTTGCAGACCCGGTTCAAGGTTTAACTATCGAACTTTTCGCTGACAATGGAACCGTTTCTTCCTATTTTCAGTCAGGAGGACTAGTCAGACTATATGCCACTATGGTATACACTACAGACATATTGAAAATAAGTGTGTATTTTATTTTAAATCTATCTCTAAGTGTACATTGTCTAGTCATTAAATAAACTCAGTTTTAAATATAGTGTTTTGTTTAATTTACCCTTAGCATAGCCTATAATGCCCCCCCATGCTGGGACACAGGCCTTTTCTTTGTGAGAGGGAGTGGGCCGTAATCCACCACGCGGGCCTACGGCCTACTCTACGATCCACCATGGCGGACCCAGTGCGGGTTGGTAGATGTCAAACGTCTTCGAATTTTTGGTTCTAGGACATGCTGGTTTCCTCACTATTTTTAACCGACTTCCAAAATGGCGGAGGTTCTATGTTTGACTTTATGTTATCTATACAGAGTGTAAAAAGAACCATCACATATCCGTCAACTACGCATTCTGTACACACGGGTAAACATCAAGCTATACATATCCAGTATAAGCTGACCTCGCAATGAACGGAAATCCTATACAATGCGAGATCAGCTTAAACTGGAAATGTATAGCTTGATGTGTAGCCGTGTGTACATCAAATTAAGTAACATTGCACAAAAATAATTGCTGGGAAACGACTTTTATTTTTGGTGTGAAAAATCACTGTTTACGGTAGTGCGTAACGCACGCAAAACATTGTGTTTATGAGTGCATGCAACGGTTCAGGGTTTGTCGGATATTTAAAATTAAGATATAACATTTAAAACTTGCTATCCTTAAAAAAACGTCTGAAAAAGCTGGAACTTTGACCTTCAATATATCCGTAACCAGAAGGTGCCCAGGTATGGTCCGGAACAAAATAATGATCACAATGACGGGAATAACAAGTGACTTTCGGCTTCATTAAGCGTCTTTTTACACCCGTTATTAATGGGTCGTTTTTAGCTGACTACCAGCACTACACGACGTATTAATGCCACCATATTTCCAGTTTTAGTGAGAGACGGAGCTATACAAGGCCGCTAGCATCATCCTTTTTTCGCAGTGGAATAATGATTGCATTTAATTAATACTTCATAGTCAGCCCCCAGTATTTTACTTAGAGGGACTGCCTATCTGACCTCCACAACCCAGTTACTGGGTAACACGATACTTCTTGGTAAGACTGGTTGTCAGACTTTCGGTCTTCTGACGACTTGTAACGACTATCGAAGATCTATGAATGACAGCCGTGACCAACGGCTTTTACGTGCTTTCTGAGGCAGTGTCTACTTACATTATACTATAAGGTGGACAGTCAGACTTTTCACCATTCAATAGGTAGGTATAAAAAAATATTTCAGATATTTTTTTTTGTCAAATTTTTTGTATACTGTTAACACAGTATAATAAAGTGACAGTATTACATCTTGGTAGATACCTTGAAATATAAGTCACTAGCTTCCGCCCGCGGCTTCGTCCGCGAGGTATGTCGATAAAAAGTAGCCTATGTCCTTCGCCGGGATGCCATCCTTGCTAAATTTTATCGAAATCTGTTCAGTGGTTTAGGCGTGAAAAGGTAACATACAGACAGACAGAAAGACAGGCAGACAGACAGAGTTACTTTCGAATTTATAATATTAGTAAGGATTTAAATAATTAGGTACCTACGGCCGTATAAACCTTCCGCGCACTCGAGACTTTGAGATTTCGAAACGCGTCGTTTTGGCACTTTTCAAAACATAATACTGTTATTTATTTATACTGTTCTGTTAGCATTGTTTGAAAGAACAATACCCACATTTTTTTTAGGTTTGGTTCAAAGTACAAAGTCTTTCCAAGTGCAATCGTTCAAGAATATTATAAAGTGATAGATAAAAAATAAATAAATATCTTGCTTATGTAGACGATAATTATCTTGAATACTTTGCATTAATTACATAAAGAGATAATAATTATTTATTATTGTTGTTAAGTAAGTACTTTTTAATTTACCCTTGGCTACATATCGGTCAAGTTTGTGAACATTTATCTATCTATATTATTTAGATTGTAGACTTTCTTTGACGGATTATAAATGGTCATATTAATTTTATATGCAACTAGCTGTTGAAAAGTAGGTACCCTATGTTCTTCTCCAGGTAATTGTTTACCCATGTGCCAAATTTCATCCAAATTCGTTGACCCGTTTTAGCTTGAAAGCGAAATAAACAAACAAACATAGAGAATCCTTCATAAGAGCCATGTGCCAGGGATGGCGAACCAATGTCATGCGTGCCTTTGTTGGCACACGACAAAATAATTTGTGCACGGTAGCAATCGACAATTTAGGTAGGTACCAAATTCACAGCAACAAACATAAATCTTGCATTCTCTTAAATTTTATAAAATATGAACCTCTTAAAAATTCTATAACATCTAAAGTCTGTTTTATAATTTCGGAGCCTAATTTGACATTTCAAGTGATTTTTGTTTGTTTTTTCAATTATTTTTTTTGTTTTTTACTTTTGAAACTGTCAAATTTGTCTACGAGATTAAAAAACAGACTTTCATTTTCAGCAGAGGTCGTACTAATTTTTTCTTGTGATATGTTGATTACCTACTGTATAATTCTAAATGTAAAGGTCAAAGTCAAAGTCAAATAATTTATTTCAAGTAGGCACATTAAAGGCACTTTTGAACGTCAAATACATGGAAATAGAAATAGAACTGATTCTAGTTGCCCCTTCCAAAAGGTAGTTTTCGTATGGAGAAGAATGGGCAAGAAACTCCACCGTTACTCTTTTAAAAAAATGTTTTACAATATTTGGTCTATATCAATTATACAAGGTGGAGACGACAATACAACAAAAAATGAAACTCCGTATATCTAATGACGTTCTCGGTCTACATACAAAAAATTAATCAAATATTTCCAGTAGTTTAGTTACGATAGCTAGTCAAAGATCGGCAAACCCCATAGTCGGCCCAGCACTACTATTAAGTTTAGTTGTTTCAAAAAAATTCTTTTTTAATTTCGATGTTAGGATTTATTGGATAGTTCCAAAATACTCTTATGCATATTGCCAGTGTTTTCATTTATTGTTGTATTGTCGTCTCGACCTTGTGTAATTACATGTGAAGACGATGCACCGAGAATACAATTACAATAGGTAAAAAGAATTAAAAATTAAAAATGGAGCAATGACAAATAAATAAATTAAGGATGTCATAGATAATGGTGCTCACATATTTACAAACATTAAAGTATACGATATCACAATATTCCTACAAACTTCTATTTCTGTTAACAATTAAAGAGGGTACCTACTTAACTATATCATTGTGAAAGTACCTACCAATTTTTTTTTTCCTGTACATACTTTGTAGGCACGTTATGGCCACATTAATTTTTTTTTTGCAAAATATGGTAGGTATCTATGGGTTCGCCATCCCTGGCCTATGGTAATTTGACAATTGCAAATATTGTAATTTTGTGCAAATATTTTAATTTATGAGTTTTATGACAGACAAATCTAATTAATCATTATTGTCTTCCTAAAAAACTCAAGGACTTATGTAAGTACCTACATTTATTTAGCTAAGTAGGTAAGTGTTTAATTTGGCAGCCGCAAGCAATTTCATTTCAATGCATTCCATATACTAAGCCTAATATATTATTTATTAGAGTTCCGTCAGAAGTGTCAGTTTAAAACTAAGGATTTTTTATTACTATAAAAATTATTTTAAAATTAAGAAATTATTTTAAATAAAACTATAATATTTTTTTGTTGTTTAACTTTCATAAATTTGCTGTTGAGCATAATTATTAAAATATTTGGCGGAGAGTCAATAAGTATTTTGGTATCATTTTGAAAGTTGACCTAAATCCTATTTATTATTTAATTAAACAAAAAACATGAGCAATAAAGTAGAAAATTTATAAAAATATGTAAGTAATTTTTTATGTAAAATTTAGTGATTTCATATTATTTTTGGCTCTTTTCGTTTGTAATTCAGGAAAGTTTATTTAGTTATTCGACAGCCTTGACATCTGCCTTTGCAGTTAATTCATTTGAACATCTCGGTCATCATCGGTCCCATAGATTCAAAGATATTAGAATTTTATTGAATATACCCAATTTCAGCCGATTAAAAAGTAAGATGGCTGCCATTCGCAGGGAGTTGGGTTAGGAGTAGGTCTGTATGCATTTTTTTGATAAAAATGAGTACTTATACAACGTGCCGCTACAATGGTGACATTAATTTAACACACGGGTAGGGCTAGTGGCCAGTAACCATAAAAATTATAATAAAATAAAATAATTCGTAAATTGAAAAAATATAATTTTCAAACAAACTAAATAATAAAAACATAACCAAACTTGAGATCACTCTTTGTAAAAGATTCATTCATGTAGGTACCTACCAGCTGGCTTACGTTCCATCGGTCATGATCCTTTGTCGGCATAATTTCTAGGAAATTGCGCGGCTTTCCTTTTATTCGCCTACATATGATCCGTGACCCCGGCAAATGAACTCTTCGCTACAGTTCTTTAAGTACAGGTTGCTCCAGGACGGTAATTTAGAAAATTGTAAATAAATCAATAAATAATACTGCTGAGCGTGCCCGCCTGCTGGCTGTGGGTGAATGGGAGTCGGGCCTCTGGCTTCAGGCGCTATCGTCACCCAACATAGGTACTATGCTGGGTGACACCACATTCCGGCTCGCTACATGTTTGCGTCTGGGCGCTCCTTGCGGTGCTCCACATCGTTGTCAATGCGGTGAAGGAGTCGACTGCCTCGGACACCACGGCCTATCCTGCAGCAAGAGCGCTGGTCGGATGGCACGGCACGCCAGCATTAATGACATTATCCGTCGGGCTCTTGTCACCGCCGGGGTGCCAGCTGTGTTAGAACCCAACGGCTTGGCACGCGACGATGGGAAGAGGCCAGACGGAATGACCATAATGCCCTGGAAGTTGGGTAGACCTTTGGTGTGGGACGCAACCTGTGTCGACACCCTCGCGCCATCCCATCTTCCTAGCACGGCGGGCTGTGCTGGGACAGCTGCTTCAGGAGCAGAAAACCTCAAACGGCGCAAATATAACAACCTTATTGGGAGCTATATGTTTGAGCCGTTTGGGGTTGAAACACTAGGGCCGTGGGGTCCGAGTGCTCATCGAGTATTTCGGGACATCGCTAAGCGATTGGTCGACTCTTCACGTGACCAGAGGGCTGGCCTATTTTTAGCCCAACGAATCAGCATTGCCATTCAACGTGGCAATGCTGCCAGCCTTTTGGGCACCTTTCCCATTGACAACGATGCGGACGAATTCTTTGATGCTCAATGAGCCCCTCCCCTTTATTTTTTCTTTTTAATTTGTTATATATGTAATTGTTTTTTAGTTAATTTAGTATAATAAATGTAAAATAAAGATAGATCCTTGAGAAAAATAAAAACATTATAATAAATAATAACATTTAATGAAATTAAAATATTTTCCTAAAACGAATTCGCGAAATCGGATACGTGTGTTAAATTAATGTCGTCATGGTAGCGGCACGTTGTATAGCCCTTTTAAAATATCGGTACCTATAACCGTTTTCCATACACACAGTATAATTTGTTGACTTGTTAGCCTTCAGTAAGATGCAGTAGGTATGATTTTAATTCACTCCGGCTCGAGTGAATGTGATATTATCTTCCGGATGCTTGGGTAGCTTATTCTGAGGATACTACTGATTTTTTTTTTGTTTTCAAGTTCTCTAAAGTCTTTTTTTTAATCCCGTAGACTAATTTGACAGGTGCAAATGTCAAACTCCAAATTGAAAAAATCCGTAGTCACACGTAATCTGTTCGATTTATGCCCTAACACGTGTGACTCCGGATTTTTAATTTGTCTTTCTGTGGTGTCTTGTTTATACCTTTTAAGTCGTAGTTGGGTTTTAGTTTTTGTTACTTGATTTTTTTACTTAATTAGTGGTTGTTAATAGGCAACTCAAGTCTGTTTTCTCATCTCATAGACTAATTTGACATTTCAAGAGATTGTTTTTTGTTTTTTCAATTTGGAGTTTGACATTTGCACCTGTCAAATTAGTCTACGGGACTTGTTTATACCTTTTAAGTCGTAGTTGGGTTTTAGTTTTTGTTACTTGATTTTTTTTTAAATTCTTTTGGGGTTATAATATATATATTTTTGAAATGTGCTCATTAAGCCCTTTCATTTGATACCCAACATGGTACGATTAAACCATTTTTTTTTTTAAGTTCCTCACTTTATGTCCTCTAGAGGGCGCCATTTTTAATTTAATGTGACTTCACATAGCCTATAACCAGCGGACAATCACGACGCTTCTAACGATACCTCATTTGTCAAATTGTGATAAGTGGTTTGGAAGATAGGAGGGAACAGATGAACATACATACATACATACATACATACATACCGGTCAAAATCATAACCCTCCTTTTTTCTTCGCCGTAAGAAAAAGGAGGGTTATAGGCTATGTGAAGTCACATTAAATTAAAAATGGCGCCCTCTTGAGGGCATAAAGTGAGGAACTTAAAAAAATCTCCTTTTCTTCGCCGTAGTCGGGTAAAAAGTAGGTACTCACTTTATACTACTTTGATCTTTGTCTGCCTAGCTGTCATACGAGATTATCTCGGAAAATACTAGAGCTATTTTTATTCTGAGTGAATATCTCTAATGGCTGATTTAATGTTTCAATACAGCGGTGGAATCTACGACATTGGATAGATTATGGGATCGAAGTGAAAAAATCAAAACTCAAAGCATTTATTTTTAAAGCGATTACAGCACATTTGGATTGTCAAAATCAGAAAGATGAAGCTAGTTGCCCATTCCAAAGCGTATTAGGTTCCTATGGAGAAGAACGGGCAAGAAACTCCACGGACACTCTCTTAAACATTTCAATGTTTTGATTTGGGGGAGGCCTTTGGTCAGAAGTGGTACTTACTTAAGTTTTTTTTTCCTTGTATACTTGTACTTACATTACCTAAATTTTTTTAACCGACTTCTTCAAAAAAGAGGAGGTTCTCAATTCGTCTGTATGTTTTTTTGTATGAAAGTATGTTACGCGATTACTCCGCCAATTATGAATCGATTTTGATGATTATTTTTTTGTTTGGTAGGTCATGCTTCAGAGGTGGTCCCATTTACTAATCTTACTTGCGTAGTTTTTGAGTTAGCTTCAATAATTACGTATTTTTCCCACTTTGCGTATGTAGACGATATCTTAGTTGACTCCGTCACTGTTATTTACATAGCAGGTATTATTATATTATATTAGTGGTATACGAATTTAATTTGTAATTTGTGTGGGGTAGGTACCTACCCCACACAAATTACGGCAAAAAACGAAAATTGAAAAGCAAAGACACCGACATCCGAAATTAAAGTTATTTTTCACTTTTTTAGTGTTTTTTTTAGAAGTCGGTTGTTTTTTGTGAGTTGTATACTTATTATATTTGAGATT
The DNA here is from genome assembly GCA_947363905.1 of Lithophane semibrunnea. NCBI lineage: Eukaryota > Metazoa > Arthropoda > Insecta > Lepidoptera > Noctuidae > Lithophane > Lithophane semibrunnea. The sequence goes on along the minus strand of OX376214.1, from coordinate 8,142,074 downwards.
TGTCAACAAAATTAATACTTAAATAAAAAAAAAATTAAAACCTTAATCCATGTTACTTTTCAATTAATTCCAGCTTCCATTATCCAGCGCTCCCAGTGCTACCTACTGGATTATACAGCGTTTAACGCTGGATTGAATAACTGGATCAATGTATATCAGCCTTATATTATAAACATTTCCGGTTAATTAATAGAATAGCGATTGGAAAAATACCTTTAATGATTTTAGCAGGAAAGGAAAACCGCAAAGTATCTAGTATAGTTTCTAGTTACAAGATTCGACCGAAGATTAAAGGTCAAAACTGGTCTTCACAATAAGCCTGATCTGAGCCTCTTGAGTTCCATGTAACAGAAGGCCTATTGCCATCAATCGGGCATTAATCCAGATTTCGGGCTTCTACTGAGAAATGGAAAAACCCAGTAACATTTAGCCCGATTTGGGAATTGAATCCACAAAAAAACGATCCAAATCATAAAGCCTCTATCAATGTTTTGGAACTGAGAAAATACAGGAATTAATGTGCGAAGTAAAAAGACATTGCAGAATACCTATTATTAATATATACATATTATAAATATTATAAACTAGCTTCCGCCCGCGGCTTCGCCCGAGTGGTATGTCGATAAAAAGTAGCCTATGTCCTTCCCCGGGATGCCATCTATCTCCTTGCCAAATTTTATCGAAATCCGTTCATTGGTTTAGGCGTGAAAAGGTAACATACAGACAGACAGACAGACAGACAGAGTTAGGTACTTTCGCATTTATTTAGTAAAATTATTCATTATTAAAATTAGTATATTAGTATTAGTAAGGAGTAAGGATTAAAGTCGCTTTTCGTGTTGATCTGTATGTCCGCGTTGTTCTTCTAAACCACGCAACAGATTTTGATGATTACCATATCGTTTAGAGAATTTATTCCGGAAGATTTGTGTTTCATCTGCCTAGCTTTTTCCCAACTATGTTGGGGTCGGCTTCCAGTCTAACCGGATACAGCTGAATACCAGTATTTTACATGGAGCGACTGCCTATCTGACCTCCACAACCGAGTAACTGGGTAATACGATACCCCTTGGTTAGACTAGTTGTCAGACTTTCGTGCTTCTGACGACTCGTAACGACTGTCAAAGATCCACAAATGACAGCCTACATCCGGAAGATTTGTGTTTATTACGTTAATATTAAAATTACATTTAACTAAGAATTCTCGATGTTTTAAGTTGCCGTGCGAAGTTTAAGCGGGTTGCTAGTAATATAATAAAAAGGTTTTTGTATGTAGGGGGTAATCTTCGAAACGGCTGAACCAATTCCGAAAATTCTTTCACTAAATGGAAGCTACCTTATGACCGAGTGTTATTACCAAGTGTTATCCTTACTTTTTACAAGCTTTATTTTAGCTTATTCTTACTAATATTATAAATGCGAAAGTAACTCTGTCTGTCTGTCGCGCTTTCACGCCAAAACTACTGAACCGATTTAAATGAAAGGTACACAAATAGTCTAGAGCCTTTTTTTTTTTTTTTTTTTTTTGAGGGTGGTAAATCATCCAATGACTTCTCCCGCTCTGGGTGGAGCGGAAGGGCGTGTCAGACTTTTACTGACTAAAACCCACCCGTGTTCCTTCAGTTGCCTGTTGCCAAGGTCCCGGTATCCCTTTCGGACTAACCCGCAACCCTGGAAATAGTCTAGAGCCTGAGAAAGGACATAGGCTCCTTTTTATCGACATACCACGCAAACCGCGGGCAGAAGCTGAAGTCGCAGAAGCTAGTCAATATCACAAAGGCTCGTCACAATTTGGCATTACTTAAAAAAATCCTTTCTACACCACTTGGACTCGATTTCCAAACTCGATTAGAAATATATCTATCTCGCGTACGAATTACGATATAAGTTCATTCTTGAGGGCATGACGAAACGTGTTACAAAACGTTAGATAGTGACGTAAACGTGTATGTCTCAGCGAGTCTTGGCTAACTCGCGGTAGTGAAACTGGCGACCGGTTTCAGAATACGGACGCGTGACGATTGAGGTAGGGTTGTGCTTGCTTTGTTTTGTTTATCGATGTTTTTATCCACGATTTGTCATTTTTTGGACAAGTTGAAGATCATGATACGGACTTTATTACGGTTTCTGAAATATAAAATGCTAGAAAATGTAGATGGGGGTCAATGACCGCTATTGGTGTTTTTAAGCGCGACTGCTGTGGGACCCGATCTGCGGGTTAATTGATCGCAATTTCTTCCATTTTGACAGGTCCGCCACGTTCATCGCTACGTCGTTGAGCAGACAAATTTATGAAACCTATAAAGTATTTAGAAGATTAGAAATATCCTTCAAAACTCTCGGATTGTAATTGAAAGTGTGTTACGCAAATATGATACTGGATTTGGTCTCCTGGTTGGAGCAGTGTTATTTCGATTTTCAGAAGCAGTCCAGTCTGGTTTTGTGCCTGGTTAGTGCCAAAATCTCATCGCTATTATTTTTAGTCTTAGGAGTGCATACAGTTCAGTACAACAACATCTACAGACACCTAATTTTGGAGTGTTCGCGAGGGCCAACTGTACGCGTTCAATGCCATTCATCATCATTTCTACCGCAAGACGTCCACTGCTGGAAATAGGCCCCAAGCATCGCCACTTCGACCTGTTCTATGCTTCTCGCTTCCACCGGTTTTCTGCGGTCTTCACAAGATCATCCGCTCACCTAGTGGGAGGCCTTCCAACGCTATGTCTTCTGGTACGCGGTCGCCACTCCAACAGGCGTAGCATGGCGCTTTCTATCTCTACGAAGAATAGACATAGCTTTTCCTATACAAAGTGACAGTTCGTTTCTTCATTTTTGACATCCACCGTAGAAATATTTCTACAATCTGTCATTTTGTCTTTCATTTCTAACGATCTTTGTCTAGGTCTTTTTATATGTAGACTATTTCGGAAGAAAGTTTTCTATCCTTACTGTCAAAATCACACTGACAACCGATAAATCCTATGATAAATCAAAGAATTCCGAGTCGAATTATGTAAAAGAGTGAATTTCGTAAAAAGTGCAGTTGACTCTTTCTATTTTTCTGCCGTCTCGTACTGTTTACTGTCTACAGGAAACGTCATTTTTGTCTACTCTTCCGTCGACAAAACGGTGCTCATGCTACGCCTGCTGAACCTTTCGGCCCCATCGGCCATCTGTTCTGCGAGCAATGCATGTGCCCTTTTTGTTATCATCAAATGACTTCTCCGCTCTGGGCGGAGCGGGAGGGCGTGTCAGACATTTACTGACTAAAACCTACCCGTGTTCCTTCAGTGGCTTGTTGCCAAGGGTCCCGGTATCCCTTTCGGACTTTCCCGCAAAAGCAATGTGCCCTGCCTACTGCCACTTAAGTTTGGCAATTCTGCGGGCTATGTCGGTTAGCTTTGTTCTCCTGTGCCAATGTCAATCAGAGAAGCAGAATTGCATCATTCGTGACCAGGGTTAATTGCTGCAGAACAGCAGAAACAGTTTAGCTAAGGAACTTGCTGATAGGATGTATGAGAGAAATACCTACAAACGGTGGTTGAAAATAGCCGCGAAAATGTAATTTAATTGTGCAAGAGTGTAAAAGCGTGGTGTATGTCAATGCATACACACACACACACACTTGCGAGTTTATTTTATTTTGTTGTTTATCAATTTTTAAATTGTGTTTTTTATGGATCATTTGTTCTGCAGTAAAGATTTTTATTTATTTATAAATTACATGGGACTTTCAATAGTGATATTTTTAGGTACTTGCCCGGGTTTGAACCCTCGTGCATGAGAGGCGAGGCCTTAGCCACTGGGCCATCACGACACCACCCTTGGATATGACAAGTCTGAATTTGAATTCCCAGCACTTTATCTACTGATTGACAACAAAGATGACCACATACGACTTTTATCGATATCACACAATCCCATCACTACAAGATAATCGTTGTACTCTCGCTATCGACGCGGGAGCACGTCAACTCTATTTGTTTACACTCGACTATCAACAAAAACATTGTTGTTTTATCATTCAGTGCACAGCCGTTTTATAGTTCGTGTGAGAACAATAACGTTATGTGTTGATGTTATTATTATTAATAATGGATAATAATCGAATGACTGGTAAGTTATTTTTTTATTTAGTACTACTTTCGCCCGCGAAATATAGTTATAAATTATGGCCTATATTACTCAGTGATAATATAGCTTAGTACTGGTGAAAGAATTTTTTAAGTGTTTGAGTTTATTTATTAAAAACAAAAATGCAAATCTATTCTCTTTTTTATTATTATTAATATTAATGAATTAATATACAGCATGTAATAAAACCCTGTCCGATCCGAAAGGGGCACTGCAAAAACATTATCAGAAAAAAAAATAAAATAATAATTATTATTATTGAAAAAAAAAAAGTTATTGCAGTTTGAAATTCACATTTTTTGTACCAGAATTAGCCCAATTTCATTATAAATTAGCAAATTTTCTACAGAGGTCATTATGTTATGACTTTTAGACACCCGCTAGAAGACGGCCGCCTGCGCCCCATGAAATAATAACCCGGTAAAATTCCCCATTGAAAAAAAATGTGTCAATTTTTTTTTTCTTTAAAAAACCACATAATATACAGGATGTTAGTGTAAACACCGTTATCTTTGCAACCAGTGGTTTGGTTTCATTTATAGAACGTAAAATCAATGGAAAATAACAACTTGTTGTCCTATGCGCTAGGGCAACGAACTTGCGTCTCAATACGGGCGGGGGGTACGGGATGTGACCTGACCGGCCGCGAGCGCGACCCCTCCCTCAGTCAGTCAGCTGTTTCGCTAGAGAGCACGGTGTCGGATAGAAACTTTTTAAAATCTTTTAATGAAAATGACGTTTTTTTTTTGTTGTGTTCGGTCATTTATTTTTATATTTAAGTCAACTACCCTTGGTTTGAATGACAAGAGTGTTTACCCTTACAGCCTGTATAGACTCTCAGTATGATTCTTAACAACAACCTCACGGATCGGACTGGGTTTTTGTTTTTTTGTAACACGCTGTGTAATATATTATGTAGTTATAATTATTATTATATAAGTGAAGAAAAACAAGTGCTTTTTGCGTAGTGTAGGTACTATTTCGTCGGATTTGTTGATGTACCTAAGCACAATTAATTTATGTACTTACGTAGTTATTGTATTGTGTGTGAAACTTCTAAATTTTTATGGTTTTATTATTCAACTAGCGACCCGCTAGTTGAATAATAAAAAAAATCAAGTAATAAAAACTAAAACCCAACTACGACTTAAAAGGTATAAACAAGACACCACAGACAGACAAATTAAAAATCCGGAGTCACACGTGTTAGGGGGCATAAATCGAACAGATTACGTGTGACTCCGGATTTTTAATTTGTCTGTCTGTGGTGTCTTGTTTATACCTTTTAAGTCGTAGTTTGGTTTTAGTTTTTATTACTTGATTTTTTTTTAATTATCTTGGGGTTATAATATATATATTTTTGAAATGTGCTCATTAAGCCCTTTCATTTGATACCCAACATGGTAAGATTAAACCATTTTTTTTTTTAAGTTCCTCACTTTATGTCCTCTAGAGGGCGCCATTTTTAATTTAATGTGACTTCACATAGCCTATAACCAGCGGACAATCACGACGCTTCTAACGATACCTCATTTGTCAAATTGTGATAAGTGGTTTGGAAGATAGGAGGGAACAGATGAACATACATACATACACATACATACATACCGGTCAAAATCATAACCCTCCTTTTTCTTCGCCGAAGTCGGGTAAAAACACAAGAATAAATTCTCTAAACGATGGTGAAAACCTCATCAAAATCTGTTGTGTGGTTTAGAAGAACGACGCGGACATACAGACAAACATGAAAAGCGACTTTTTTGGTTTTTTTACTTTTTATATTTACATTTTATTTACATAATATTTTTATTTGTAATATGTATAGAAGAAAACAACTAATTCCACAAGGATGTACCCAGATGTACTGTTTTCTTTTAGTAAATTAGTTTAGCATTTATTTCGCGATTTATCCATACTAATCCATACTAATATTATAAATTCGAAAGTAACTCTGTCTGTCTGTCTGTATGTTACCTTGTCACGCCTAAACCACTGAACGGATTACGATAAAATTTGTAAAGGAGATAGATGACATCCCGGGGAAGGACATGGCGGAAGCCAGTATTTAATTTTATATGACAAAGTATATCGGGCTACGTAATAACGGGTCGATCCATCAAAGAAAGAAGAAGAAGAAAATACAATTATTTAGCACAGACAGGGCACACAACACAATGTAACTACATGTAAACGAATAAAAAAAAAAAAAAAATAAACAATTTCAAAATATAGGTACCTAGAAAAAAAAAAAAAAAAAAAGTTTGCCTCGCGGCTGCGCTAAACAGGCCAAAATGCCAGACAACTAGTGCCTGACGCTGGTTTTCAAATGGACCTGAGGTGTGAGGTGACAGATGAAAAACAGTCTTATAATACAGCGTGTCTGTATACATAATAAAATAAATAAATTAGTGTTAGATAATAATAATAATAACGAAAACGAAAAAAATAAAATAAAGTAAGAAAAACAACTGACAAGCACATGAGACGGACGCATGTTTATGTCGCAAAAAAACCTGTTTTGAAACGATGCCAACTTCCGCGTTCAAACCAATTAATTTATCCATGCACTTCGACAGGTTAAAGTTGCATCAGGTTAAAGTACCCTTGCCGGGGTTGGGCCGTGGATGGGTGACCATCTTTACATACCGAGACTCCTCCGTTGGTCCTCCAGCCGTTGGTCCCGGCTGTCATTTGTGGATGTGTGCCAGTCGTTACGGGTCGTCCGAAGACCGAAAGTCTGACAACCAATCTTGCCAAGGGGTATCGTATTACCCAGTTGTTGTGGAGGTCAGATAGGCAGTCGCTCCATGTAAAATACTGGTATTCAGCTGCATCCGGTTAGACTGGAAACCGACCCCAACATAGTTGGGAAAAGGCTAGGCAGATTGATATCCTGGGTTCGATTCCCGGATTTGACAAAGTTGGTTTTTCCATCTGGAATTTCTCAGTAGCTGCACGGAGTCTGGATTTGTGCCTGGTTGATGGCTACAGATAGACTCGACTCCTATTACATGGGACTTGAACATAACTGGCGAAATGCAGGTGTTGTTACCTCTGCCCAACCCTTCGAGGAATGCAGGCGTAGGCGTGATGATATATTATGTTCTTCATAACCTAACTAAATGCGAAAGTGCTGAACGGATTTGGATGAAATTTGGCACAGGGGTAGACCATGACCTGGAATAGGACATAGGATAGTTTTTATGCTGATATTCCCACGGGATCGAGACTTACGCGGGTGAAACCGCGGGGCGCAGCTAGTCAACTATATTTTTGTCATCTTCATGATGATGACAAAAATCAATCTGCTTGGTTGGCTTCCAGTTTAACCGGATGCAGATGCAGCTGAATACCAGTACTTTACATGGAGCGACTGCCTATCTGACCTTCTTAACCCAGTAACTGGGTAATACAAACTCCTTGGTAAGACTGGTTGACAGACTTTCGGGCTTCTGACGACTCGTAACGACTGTCAAAGATCTAAAAATAACAGCCGGGACCAACGGCATGTCGTGCTTTCCGAGGCACGGAGGGGTCTTGGTATATGAAGATGGTCACCCAGCTTAACCTAATTGATCAACTCGTGTGATGACTGTGCGATGACCCCAAGATGATGACGGTTCCTTAAATAATATAATATTTACAACAAGAGCTCAGATAAATATTTACATGTTTTGTTAAGGTTTTCATAATATGCTTTGTTGTTATCGGACGCATTGGCTTGAGATAAACAAATGATTAACAATTGAACGTCAAAGTGATTAAAATGTCATTTGCATATCGGTCAAGGAATTAATGAAACGTGGATCGGCTTATTTACATTAAAGGCTCTCGCAACGCGACTTGTCGCGCGACGCGACGCCCGCGCCGTCGCATTGTTCGCCGTGAAGTTTTCTCAGAAATTGTTTTGTTCAAAGTCGCGTTGCGCGACAAGTAGAGCCAGTATGTAAGAGTCTTAAGGCCCATCACAAACGTAGCTATAATACTTACAATATGTTATCTAACGAAGAGCGTTCCCGTTAACCTGCAATAGTATAGTGTCTATACATGCTAAAAATATATATTAAGTACCATAAAAATAAAAAGTTTTTTTAATTTTTTTATTGTAAAATATTTACTAAAAATATTAAATTGATACGGAAAAGAAACACTCTGTACGTACACGCACACTTGTCACATTTCTCTTTCTACGTTGAAATACAAGTGTGCGTGTACAGAGTGTGTCTTTTACGTATCAATTTAAACATTTTTTTTTTGTATACTTGAGTATACAAAAAAAAAATGTTTAAATTCTTCTTTGTGGTTCTTTCCTCAAAAGACCATTTCAGACTACAATCAACATGGTAGTTACATGATCTGACCAAGATTATATCGCGACTACGTGACCTCTGAGTTTGTTTCGGCCTTTCTTCTCAGAGTAGTCAGATAATTTTTACGGAATACCTCATATATCTACGCGATTAAAATCGTTGAACCGCAAAGGAGAACATCTAATAAATTATGTAAATTTATCTAATTTTTAATTATTTCAGAACCATCAGACCACGGCGTGACCAGCCTTGAAGGTTTATACACAGATTTTGACGGATGGGTTGCCAGATACAATTCATGTTATAAAAGGTAAGAAATAACAAAAACCATACAGAACTTTGTCTGGATTCGAATAACATACTGACCGACTTTAGGGTCCGTTCACACCGACCGGCTCGGAGAGGAGAGCAGATTCTTATCACGTTGAAAACATAGTTTTTAGTATTTGTAGTAAGGTTTATTTTTGCATGTGCACTGCTTTTGTCATTAAGAATGCTTGAACGCGCTTGCTGTGAAATAATAAGAGGAGCTGACTGGCTCCGATCGCGTTCTTTTTCTCGTTGGCAGCTCCGCTCCGACCAACTCCAGGCGTATACGATCCGGTCTGTGTGAAAAGAAAAATGCGCGCCGATGCTCTCAAGGAAGCAAAAGTTACACAGGTGACGCTCTGTAACAGCCGATTCACACCAGAACGGCAGAAGCCGGCAGCGACGCGACGAGGCCAGCCCCGGGCAATCGCGTTTGCCCGGCTACGCGAGCGGCCACGTGACCTTTTCGAGCTTTACAAGCGAAACTAAGGCTCTAGACAGAGTGACATTCTATCAGCGATAAAGATGATGGAAAAGGCAAAAATGTATAGGACTGACATAAGCTATCGAAAAGCTTATGTCAATCCTGTTGAAAGTCGTTGTAGAAATACGAAACGATTTGGAAGCGATTGTCACTTGTCTGGACCTCAGCACCTATACCACGACGTATTAATGCCACCATTTTTCCAGTGTTAGTGAGAGACGGAGCTATACAAGGCCGCTAGCACCATCCTTTTTTCGCAGTGGAATAATGATGGCATTAATACTTCATAGTCAGCCCCCAGGTCTTTTAATTATGTAGATAAAATTCACACTGAAAGTGCTCACCGCGGCGCTGCCGGCCGCTGCTTTCCCGGTATGTATTGAGCCTTACTGGTTGGCTCAACTGCTATTTCGATAACAGTTGAAGTTAGCCTGTCTCATCTCACTGCTGGACCTTTGCCTCTCCCCATGGCTTTCAGTGCTTGCAATCCACTATTAATGTGGATCATTGGTCGTTTGTTTTGTCCAACTCGTCCCGCCATCTTCTACGGGGTCTGTCGCTGTCTCAGGGCTCCATAGAGTGGTTATTATGGCCCACAGCTCATTGGGCATACGGCAGACGTGGCCAGCCCAGACCCACTTCAGCTTAGCGGGTTTTTGGGCATCGTCACATCTTTTTTGGAGCATAGTGTAGTGTTGTGAATATGGTCTGTTAATTTGACGCCTAGCGATGCGCTGCATTCCATGCCTCCGTTGGCAAACCTTGAGTTTTCTACATTGAACTCACATGTATAATTTCAACATGAATGATATAACCAATATATTGTTACAATATTCTGATTTAAAACAGTGTCCGTGGAGTTCCTTGCCCGTTCTTCTCCATAGGAACCTACTACGCTTTGGAATGGGCAACTATAGCTTCATATGTCTGACTGACCGACCCCTTGATAATTCAAAAGTGCCTATCATTGGTTTATTTGAAATAAATGCTTAGAGTTTGAGTTAGAGTTTGGCATGATATCTTGCAAAAAGATGCTGGCTGGTCATGATGATATTTTCTAATGAAAATAATAGTTTTATAATCATTTACGATTTTACTTTTCTCTGTTTTCAGCAGGTCGACATATTTCTCCAAAGAAATAAGTACGAGAGACGCCCCAAATGATTCAAGACAAGACCGAGAAGACATCTTGGAAAGAGATGTTTTCTTCGGCGACTTATTGATGAGGCACCGGCACTTACGACGTTCAGCCAAGAAGACGCCATGTTTTTATAAAGAGAACGACGGCTTTGTGTTCTATGATGACGTTTTTTATAGACTTATGAACAATAATGGTGATCGGAGGATAGTTTATCAATTTATTCGATCTAAACTCTAATCTTAATAAATAGAGATTTAATTTTTTCTTGCGACGATTTTTATGGCACACTGAACTTTCAAGTCTCAGTACTGAGCCGAGCATTGAGAACAATGCTCGGCTCAACAACAACAACAGAGTGCATCCCAGCGCGTTAAAAAAATAAGATGTTGTATTTTCAACTCTCGGCGCTAAGCAGTGCGTGAAAATCTAGTGCGCGATGAAAATTGTCCGTGTCTGCGAGGTCTAAACATTACTTCAAAATTCGAAAAATGTCGAGATGTGAATCTGTCATAGATGAATCTGTCATAGATATATCTTTCATAGATGAATCTGTCATAGATGAATCTGTCAGAGATGAATCTGTCATAGATGAATCTGTCATAGATGAATCTGTCAGAGATGAATCTGTCATAGATGAATCTGTCATAGATGAATCTGTCATAGACGAATCTGTCATAGATGAATTTGTCATAGATGAATCTGTCAGAGATGAATCTGTCATAGATGAATTTGTCATAGATGAATCTGTCAAAGATGAATCTGTCATAGATGAATCTGTCATAGATGAATTTGTCATAGATGAATCTGTCAGAGATGAATCTGTCATAGATGAATCTGTCATAGATAAATTTTTCATAGATGAATCTGTCATAGATGAATCTTTCATAGTTCATACTTCGAACTTTCAAAGATGTGGAAAAGTGTACCTTGTAGGAGTTTAGACAGGGTGTAACAGCAAGTTGTGGTAAAAAAGGGTGTGATTGGTGTATCCCACGTCACGACACAGTAAAGCCTCGTGCAGATTGGCGCGGCACGACTTTTACAATTCCTAAGAAAACTTCACGGTTTATGTAAGTGTCGCGTCGCGCCGTCTCTCGCATCGCACCAGTTTGTACGACGCTATAATGTGTCGGTAACTTCATACATACCTACTAATGTCGTCAATTTAATAAGACAATTAAAATATAAGAAAGGAATAGGTATTATATTGTAAATAATATAATATAAAAATAAAGTTAATAAGATATAAGATGGTGCTAATTAAAATTATACCTATAAAAATCGTGTGAAAACTGCATGGTTATTTTATTAATTTTTAATGATTTTTGGGGCTACTGGCAGACATAGGTATAGTACGAGGAGCTCGTGGCTAAGTAATAACAGCCGCACGGGTCGATCCATCAGGTTAAGCTACGCTTGCCAGGGTTGGCCCGTGGATGGGTAACCATTATCACATATCGAGACTCCTCCGTGCCTCGGAAAGCACGTTAAGCCGTTGGTCCCGGCTGTCATTTCTGGATCTTTGACAGTCGTTACGAGTCGTCAGAAGCACGAAAGTCTGACAACCAGTCTAACCAAGGGGTATCGTATTACCCAGTTACTGGTTGTGGAGGTCAGATAGGCAGTTGCTCCATGTAAAATACTGGTATTCAGCTGCATCCGGTTAGACTGGAAGCCGACCCCAACATAGTTGGGAAAAGGCTAGGCAGATTGATTGAGTACTTAGTACCTACTTACTTACACAGTAGCTGGGTTGTGGAGGTTAGATAGGCAATCGCTCTATGTCATCATCATTTCAGCCGGAAGACATCCACTGCTAGACTGGAACATAATATGCTTTCCGCATCCAGCGGATTACTGGATGGAATCTTTGACATTAATTATTTACAGACGGATACTGGGTAGGTAGGTACTGTATCTGACTGGGCAACGTCCGATTCGTCCGATCAACGGGTCATTGGGCTCGTTCGCCAATAATCTTATCATATATTTTCCTTATTTGTATATTTTCGTACTTTGGACGGATAAATTTGCAAAAAAGCGTCGTTGGTTTAGCGGCCGCACGCGCAACTATTGCTGAGCGTAACGTGGAGTACTGGGTTCGATTCCCCGGTCAGTTAAAGTGTGAGAAAATCGATTAGGTCGTAATCCTGTCTATCTGTCTGTCTGTCTGCCTTTTCACGCCTAAACCACTGAACGGATTTCGATGAAATTTGGCAAGGTGATAGATGGTACCCGGGGAAAGACATAGGCTACTTTTTATCGATATACCACGCGGGCGAAGCCGCGGGCAGAAGCTTGTAAATAATAAAGACCTACACATATTTTTACCCGACTGCCCCAGAAGGAGGGTAATGTTTTTCGAGAGTGTACCTATGTATGATTGTATGTTTGTATGTCTATTTCTTTGGCACGCTCTGTAGCCTAAACGGCTTCATGGATTTTAACATACGAGGTATAGTTAGGTTCGTCTTAATTGTTACAATATCAAACTCCTGCCTACCCCTGCCAGAAATATTATAGGCGTGATTTTTTTTTTCACAACATGTGCCCCTTATCCTGAATCTTCTAGCAGATCTACGGTTCCCAGTGTATACAGAATACACGCAATGCAATGTTGTTGGTTAATTCTGTAAGGCGCCAGCGCCATCTCCACTCGGTAACAAAACAATTCTCCCAGTTCGTGGTTGAGATGGCGCTAAGCATGGGTTTAAAGTGTCCTGCCATCTAGCAGCATTTTATTGTAACGCGCGTTTTAGTTCCATCTAATTGATACAAGATGGCGCTGTTATGAATTTACTTTTAATTACTATTGATTTATTTATTTTTGTTTGTTCATACTTTTAGCACTTATTTCTAATTCGTTTCTACAATAAAATCTATGAAATATTCCTATTGTTACACCAGCAAACCAAGAACAGTTATTATGAGACGCTGTCTGGTGTGTAGTCCAGATAAATAGCCAAAAGGAACTTATCTATGCTTTTTTGTTGTCACCAATCCGCTGAGAAAATATGAGTTACTTAGCTTAAATAAACCTCGTTGTCTTTTAACGATAAACACATTCAGCGGCTCAAAACAACATCTATAGATTATAAAAACCGGCCAAGTGCGAGTCGGACTCACGCACGAAGGGTTCCATATTATTATCTATAAAAACGGCAAAACGATCAAGTTTGTTGTATGGGAGCCCCCTTAAATATTGATTTTATTCTGTTTTTTAGTATTTGTTGTTATAGCGGCAACAGAAATACATCATCTGTGAAAATTTCAACTGTCTAACTATCACGGTTCATGAGATACAGCCTGGTGACAGACAGACACACAAACAGACCGACAGACAGACAGTAGAGCCTTAGTAATAGGGTCCCGTTTTACCGTTTGGGTACGGAACCCTAAAAAAGGAAGGTGGCAGGTGCTATAGAGTTTAAAGTTCAACTCATTTAAGTAGGTACCTATCCATGTAATCTCTAAAGTTATCACTATCACACAATTCACACACTCATTGAGGTAATATCCCTGCCTACTTACCTATTTTAAGTAGGTAAAAACAGAAAAACCAGTTCCTATTTTGTTAGCGTTTGGAATCGACGTATACTCGTACATAGGTACAGTTTACTATGATAATATCTTGTTAGCATTGTAAATAACGCCTACTTTTTTTGTTTTATTTACATACACCGCTTGATTCTCTGCTGTTTCATCGTTATGACTGGGTTGTGCATTTATCTATAAGTATACTCACACTATTGTATGTACATTAGAACGATAACAAAATGCGATTTTAGAAGAATAAAGATAAAAATTAAAACTTTGCATTGCGATTGTGATTCTACGTACAAGTTCGTAGTTTAGTTTTGTGAAAATGAAGAAGGTAATGAAGGAATGGACTGTGGACGCTACATGGGGGAAAATTGCAAGTAAGTAAAGCATCTTTATACATTAGATTATTTCCTAAAATCACGCTATTTTCGTCCAACATTAAGTTTTAAAAACTTTAACCTTTTGCCAGCTGTCAAATCTGTACAAAGCAAATATAGACTTTTTGCTAGAGATGTAAGGTTGAAATTCATGTATTCTTCATTTGCTACAAAAAGTGGGGCATGGACATCAATCACTGCTTCTGAATTCTTCGATTCGATTTTGTCATTTATTGCTCAGAGCAATAAGTAGACATTCTAATGGCTAACACACCAATGCCGCGTTTGGTTAATAGTGATGAGACATGTAGTAGTCACGGTCGTCAAAATTGTATCGATTCCTTTGTGTGATTCGAAAATACTATTTAGTTATAAAATACTCGATTTAACTTTGTCACAACTTTGCATGATATGTGATGATAATGACTACACGTGCGACGCCGGACATAACAGACGCCTACCGTTCTTCACATTATTAAAAGATAATTATTAGCTATTTTTCAGTGGTATCCTGGGGAGATCCAAATAATCCACCAATACTTTTGGTACATGGTTACATGGATAGTGCTGCTACCTTCATTCTCTTAGTGGAACAGCTGCCTGACACGTTCTATTATGTTGCTTTCGATATGCCTGGTAAGCCATTGGCTTGTATTGATAAAAAAATAAAATATGGTTAGAGATTTGGATCTTCATGTTTCAAACCTCGCTTATATAATATTTGATCATGTTCCAGGCCACGGCAAATCAGAACCATTTCTTCCTGGGCCTATTGTTTCTCATCTGGGCATTGTGGAAACGGTCCGTTTGATAGTAAAACATATGAAGTGGAACAAGTTCGTTTATTTGTCACATTCCATGGGCTTTAGTATAGGTAAGTGAAATTTAATCTCTCATTTGAAATGTAGAGATAATTAATGATTAGCAATTATCCTTTAATATGTCTTGGGCCCAGTAGTTACGGCCCCGCCTCTCATGCACAATTTTATGGGGTCAAATCCGAGTAAGTACCAATGTGACTTTTTCTATTCATAATAATAATTATGTACTTTCTAAGTTTATCGTGGATATCACTGACATCGGTCAAGGAAAACATCGTAAGGAAACCTAGACTCATTTTATAAGTAATATAAGTCTGAAACCGCAAATCCGCCTTAACTGTTGTGATGAATGCTCATGCCTTCTCTTTATGAGAAGAAGCCTTTGCCCTGTAGTGGGACAGTAATAGGCTTATATATAGTATAGCTTTAGCGCCTCTTAAACTAAGGATAACTAAGTCCATCTTAAACTAAGGATATGATGATTTTTAACCTCAAAGTGTAATTTTTATTTTCAGGTATTCTCTACAATCACTTGTTTCCGGGTAAAATAGTAAAGATGGTGCACATTGACCCTGCTCCACCAATATCAACTTATTACTATCCTCACCATAACCCTTTGTTTTGGTACCAGTTTTTATATGACACGTATTATGGTAGTTACGAAAGGTAACCTTTCCCACCATTTTAATTATTATCATCATTCTCTTGCCACTGTATTTAGGGTCAGTGCAGCATGTCTTTTTTTTTAATTGCTGAATGGACGTGCTCTTGACCTCAATCGCTCCTGATGGAAAGCGATGGGTGAGGTCTATGATGGAATGCGAGTATGCCCAGAAGATGCCTGTTCACTCTTGCTAAAAGCAAAAAAAGTAAATGGGTTAAATATACACACAACACAGAAGCTGGCAGAGTTCTACACTTCTCCTTACATACTTTTCTATTAATCATCATCTCAGTAGTCAGTAGTCACCGCATTTCTAGCCCTATCATCTTCTATATACCAAGTCCATCCCTACTATTATAGCCATGTATGTTCATACTCAAAACTTTACTTCCGACATGATCCTCACTCCTCCATTTAAATGTATTATTTAGGCTTAGCTTTAGTATTGTGATATGTGTAACATGGAGGGCTTAGTTAACCGCTGTCGCTAGAGCTTATTGACTGATAGCCTGTAGCGATATTTAATAATGTCCAAATCTTAGCACATAAGGTTCATATTTGGATAAAACACCGGCTCATATTCTTATGAAACGCTAACTTTACATAGCATAGTAACCTCAAAATACGATCTGCGAATCTTGCACTCAATAACGTTTTGCGGTTGACTTTAAGATTCATTTTTAATTTTTAAGGTGGAATGCCGGAAGTTCAAAGCGATTGACGCTCGAAGAAGCAGTCCACTTATTAGTTCGAAACAGAAGTTTATCAGAAGATCAAGCGGAAGTGGTTCTATCCAGATCGTTGGTGCCAGCTGGAGATGGAATGTTTAAGTAAGTCTAGTTGAGGAGATAACATTCTAACAGTTTCCTTAAGAACAGATAGATCGCGTAAAAAGGTGGAATGAAAAAATAACATTTACAGCATAACTCAGAGTTGAATTTGTTGCCGCTACGCCTAACTTCCTTAAAATTTAATGTAATTAATAATAAAAATGAATACATGCTATTATTTCTAGAACCGAAAAGGCAACGTTGTAATATTATTAAAGATAAGCACTACATTTCAGTGTAAATTGTTACTTTTATTTCACAGGTTATCATGGGAGCCAAGAATGAAGAAAATAGCCACTGTTGCCATGTCAGAAGAAACTCTATTTACCGTGATAACACAGCATGCGCCACCCACGCTCATTCTTGAATCTTCAGAAAACATCGCCAACCCACCCGGAAAACAGTTTGCAGCTAGCATTATAGAAAAATGTCGCTTAATGGTTCCAAACTTTTTCACTGTAACCGTCACGGGTGGCCATGATGTGCATATTACTCACCCCGAAAGTGTTGCACCGCATGTAAAAAAGTTTTTAAAATCTTATAAAGAAAGTTGGTCCGTAAAATGTAAATTATAAAATAAATTATTAAGAATCTTTATTCATCCTGTCAATACCTGTCGTTATTTAGAGTCATCGATAACTTGTGAAAACTAATTACGTACGACACTAGACTCATCGCACAAACTGTCAAAATTGTAGTTGGTCATTTTACAACGATGATCGTAGCATCAAAGTTTGTTCTATCTCTTTTACTCTTACGCACGCTGCAGAATCACAGAAATATTGTCATGCTAAATATGTCACAAATATTGCAGACTTGAATTTGTTTTTTATCCATCAGATGAAAATCATTAAAATGCCGTGATTGAATATTTTAAAATTAATCAATTTGTCAAATGTGAATCCAAAGGTTACTTGCAGATTATTTAAATACATTAACATGTGAACCTTAAACTATTTCGAGCCTTAGCTATGTATTTTCGTTACTTCGGTTGATTTTGGTTGCATTCGCTATGATTTCATAATTTCATTATTTGAATTTGAATTGCTGTGTAAAAATTGTTTATTGAAAATGAAAGTCCGACGCGACTGGTTCATCCGTGTACCCTGGGGAAAACTGGCCTGTAAGTATTTACCTATATTTTATACATCCCTAATATTTTGAATCTGCAGAAGACCTCCCGGGGGCCACCAACGGCCGTGGCCCTCCAGGTAATCTCTTTACCAATTATTGGAAAAATAGGTGGCCTTCTGTAGTTACAAATTAGACTGATGGAAGTACTACTCCAGCAAATTAAAGTGTAACTGTGGAGCGGCTTTACAAACGTACCTCTCCTCCTGTCCTGCTTTGCGTGCTAAACCACCTGCATCATGAAGGACCTGTGCGACGCTATTAATGCCAACAATTAATTATGGTGGACTTCTAGTAGAAGCAGGATTTTTATTATCAGTTCTAGTACAATTTTGTCTATATGTATAAAATGTAATATACCTAACTAATTACTGACTTAAATTAATAATAATAGCTTTGTACACGTATATAAAGAAAGGGGGGGGGAAATGCTCAAAGGGCATCAAAAAATTCGTCTGCATCGCTGTCAACAGGAAAAGTGCCGAAAAAGCTGGCATTACTATTTTACTTGTAATCATTGCTAAGAGATTTGTATGTGGTCATGAGTTCGGTAACTTTGAACAATGGTTGTACTAAGTGCGGAGCAACGCATCCTCCCCCAACTTTGGACCTAGACTGCCACCCCCTGGTCCTTTTTGCCTAAGTAGACTAGTAGGAGTAGTAGTATTATAAGTCAGTTGTATTTGTGTGCTTAAAGTATTAAGGGGCCCATTGGGTTAATTTTCCCCACATAGACCTCTAAAGCTGGGTTACGCTCAAATTGTCCGTACAGTTGGACAAACAGATTGGTCATACAGAAGTATTTACATTTTTACAACACCTACTTAATCCAATATTTTATAAGCAAATCAATTGAATTTGAAACAGATAATATTTATTTTCATTGTGTGTATGTGTGATATATTTTGTATGCTTAAGACAAACTTATAACATAAAAGATAAATACACCGCACACCATTAATAAATGACTAATTATGTACTTAACAGTTCGGCAACTATTTATAATGGGTATTGTATTGAAGCAGCACACAGCTCTTCCCTACAGCACTGCAAATACTAATAAAAGACGTAAAGATATAGTTTGTCCACAAAATACAACTAAACATGCTTTTGTATCCAAATTTTACCTGTACCTCGGTCCTCTTCTCTATAATAGACTAAACTCGAAAGCCAACATTTATTCCCTGAACTACATAAATTGTAAGAGAACTCTCAAGGATGCTCTCCAAAGTATGCCTTACGAAGATACAGAGAATTTACTGACTGTGTTAAAGTAAATATTTGAATGTACAAACTTCACTTAAGTTAAGTATTTTTCGAATTTAGAAACTAAGAATTAAGTTATTCAACATAGTTAGTGATCTATTGTCAACTTGTTGATTATTTATTTATTTTATAACTCTATTTTTAGCTCTTCTCGCCTGAAACACAGGATAACCTAGTTCAGGCACGTAAGTCTTAGAAAAATAATTTACATTTAAGCAAAACTGTACTAATTTTTATGCCTTGTTATTTTTGAATAAAATATTATCTTATCTTATCTTATCTTAATAATATTTTTGAAGCATTGTCACAGGTGGTCGCATTTGTGTGACCTCCCATTCCCCGGTGTGACGTCAATTTCTTTTCAATTTTATTTAAATTTAAAGATTTTTAAATAAAAACAGTACTTACAATATTATAATTAGCCAAAAAATAGAAAAAGCACCCGGCCCCGACAGGATCACAAATGAACTTATGAGAGGGACAATCACAGAACTAAGCCCGCTACTAAGTAAAATCTTTAACGAGATTCTACATACCGGCAGCATTCCTAGCCAATGGGCAGAATCCCATATAATACTTCTTCACAAGAAAGGTCCAAAAGACGATATCGGAAATTACAGACCCATATCTCTCATCTCAAATGTATATAAAGTTTTCGCCAAAATTATTCTGGACAGAATATCAATTAAACTCGACGAAAATCAACCTGTGGAACAAGCAGGGTTCAGGAAAGATTTCAGTACAATAGACCATATTCACACTATCAAACAGCTTTTAGAAAAATATAATGAATACAAAAAAACTATTTACATTGCCTTTATAGACTACGCCAAGGCTTTTGACAGCCTCAGACATGAAGTCGTGTGGCAAAGCCTAAAAGAGCAGGGCATCCAAAACACCTACATCAACATCATCCAAAATATGTATAGTGAAAGTAAAGGTAGGATAAGACTGGAATCTACAGGAGATGCTTTTCCAATAAAAAGAGGTGTCAGGCAAGGTGACCCACTTTCACCAAAGCTGTTTACAGCAGTGCTAGAACAAATGTTCAGGAAGCTAGATTGGGAGCATCTAGGTCTAAACATAAATGGATCAAGATTAAATCATCTCAGGTTTGCGGATGACCTGGTCCTATTGGAAGAAGATCCGAAACTACTGGAGTCCATGATACAAACCCTAGCAGATAAAAGTAGAGAATTAGGCCTAGAGATGAACTCCAGCAAAACTAAGATGATGACTAATTCAATTCCCGTAGACATAACAGTTAAAGGACAGAAACTGGAATATGTAGAGGAATATGTATATCTCGGCCAGATAATATCGCCTAGTGACCAGATGTCGAAAGAAATAGAAAAAAGAATTGCAACAGGATGGAAAACCTACTGGGCTTTGAAAGAAATTACAAAAAGCAAGGAAATAGGCATTAAAATCAAGAAGAAGACCTTTGATACCTGTATTTTACCCTGCATTACATATGGCTGCGAAACCTGGGCTTTGACAAAACACCATAGGGATAAACTTGCAAGATGTCAGAGAAGTATGGAAAGTAGCATGTTAGGTTTAAAACTAAAAGACAAAGTAAGAAGTACAGACATCAGGCACAAAACGAAATTAACTGATATCCTGGCTCGTATTGATCAACTTAAATGGAGGTGGACTGGACATATGCTCAGGTGTAAAAAGGAGAAATGGAGCAAACGGGTGACAATCTGGTACCCAAGAGATGGCATTAGGAGTCGAGGTCGTAAAAAGAGAAGATGGGAGGATGACCTGAAAATGACTTTAGGTCCGCTCTGGACAAGAGTGGCGGCAGACAGAAAGCAGTGGAAAGAATTGGAGGAGGCCTTTGCCGTGAGGCACACCGAACGGAGAGACCTTTTGTAATTTAATGTAGATTTTATTCATAATTACTTATATTGAATGTGAAAAATTGTCAAAAGTTCGGAATAAAAGCTTTATTATTACTTACAATATTATTCATATATTCATAAATTCATCATTGTTTTCTTTATTCATAAATTCTAACAATTTTAGAAAATTTTACAAAGCATAATTGTGTGACTTTGAACCCATGGAATTTGAACCTTATAGTAATATAATGATAAAGTTGGTAATATTTAAAGGTTTTCGTTAGAGCTGATGTTTAGAGTTTTGATACTTTAGATTCATACATGTGATGTCAAAAAGGTTATGATTTTACTCCCCCGTGTCACACAATGACACACTTTGTTGACCCCCTCTGTCCCCCTTAACTTTTGACGTTATTTATGGTTGTTTACCGTGCATTCGATTTTCAACTCTTGGCATTGAGCCGAGGCTTGAAAATCCAACGGACTCATTCTCTTATTCTTATCCCAATTTATTTGTGGTCGGTGTAACTTGTATTTTTCATTTTCATTTCCATAACCTTCTATTAGTCTTCATCTCGGTAGTCACCCCCATATGTAGTAAGAAATAAACACGTGTTTCACCTCTCAACGAGGCATCCTCAGGATGACGATTGACCAGTCGCAAACCAGAACACGACGTGTTGCCACACAGAGCGCTGGACATTTCTTACAGGGTTTTTTATGACTCTTGAAGAATAGTTAAGCGGAATAGGTTACTAAATATATCTACGTCTATTGTATTTTATAATGGATTTCCGCAAAGTCACGTCTGAATTAATTAACTTTCCTGACACTTGGACAATTTCTAAGAATAAGAATAAGAAGTTTTTATTTGTATAGAATGTAGGTATTACAATAAGATGTTAACAAAAGTTCAAGAGTCCTTGTACACACGGCTACACATCAAGCTATACATTTCCAGTATAAGCCGATCTCGCATTGTACGGAAATCCTACACAATGCGAGATCAGCATAAATTGGAAATGTATAGCTCGATGTGTAGCCGTGTGTACATCCTGCCTTTCGGCATACAAACATTTATGGGTAGACACCGGTACATACATATGACATAGCAGGTTATCAGCGTTATCAGCGTAGAAAAAAAAAAACGAAAATATGTTCCTATATACTATCACAAATCGTATATAGAATAGTAACATTTTTGTAACAATAAGTCAGTCGCTTTTTGAATATTCTAAATGGTTGTACTTTTATAACTTCAGGTAACTTATTGTATATCTTTGGCGCCATACACATAACGCTTTTTTTTAACAGTGTGGTGTAATAAGGATCAAAATCACAAAACACATATTCCTTAGTATGAAACTAACCGATGCACCGGTTAGTTTCTGACACCGCGGTGTCAGAAACGCATTCTCTCGACGCGACAACCGGACTGTAATTTGACTGACTACTAATAAACTACACAAATATTGGGTCCCCACCTATGAAATTGGCGTTTTTTTTCTCACAAATAGAGAACCTCGTCACTTCTAGGATTTAAAATATTCATCAATTCCTTGGTGAATAGTAAGAAAAACGTTATTACTTATAGTTTCCTAAACAACAACAAAAATTACTCCTCATTTTGTTAGCAGAAATGACCACTATTTTTTTTGTAACTTAGCCAGAACTTGTTTTGTCGCTTAATCTAAGTGGCATACGTTATCTTAGTTTTTAAACATTAGTGCAAAAAAGTTTTAAAACATTAGTGTTCATGGTTTTTATACAACATTATTTTTTGAATATGCTAAACTCGAAAAAAAAATCAGCTGTTCCATACATTTGTGTTCACTAAAATCGACAAAATGTAGGGAACAGCTGATTTTTTTTCCGCGATTTCAAGGACCAACCTTGAAATCGCGAAAAGAAAATCTGCTGTTCCCCCATAGAAAAAGTTGTTAGTATAACCAAAGAATAATGTTGTATAAATTAAGAAAATGTTAGTATGAAAAATGTAACTTCTTTAAAATTCCCAATACAAAACGCCGATTTCATAGGCAATACTAAACTCATCCTTGTCTTTTATCCAGTGGTGGGCCATGGTCATCCAGACTGTGACCCCGTTTTCCTCGTGCACGGGAGACAGGACAGCTCCTCAGTCTTTGAGCCCCTAATAGAGCAGATCACCGAGCAATACTACTTTGTTGCATTGGATATGCCTGGTAACGGTTTATCTGATGCGTTTCCTCCCGGTAAGTTTAACTTTAAACAAGCTTTTGTAGGAAATTCTCAAATTACAAACATTTATTTAGATCTTAGGGTCAGTTCACACTGCGACGTGAAGGACGTGACGCTGCGCGCACTTTTTAACAATTATCGAACTTATTTTCTTCACGAAAAGGTATAATTTCAGTGCGAGTGTTGACACGTGTCAAAGTACGCTGAGATGCGCGGGGCTGCGCAGCGCGTGGACCTTATTGTGTAGTAAATAAATTCGATATTGTATCGGATCATAAAAAACTGCGCGTCGCGTCGCGTCTCGGTGTGAACTGATCCTTAGGTGGTTTTTTTTTGGTTTATACAAGGGTTTTACCACAGCGTACTGTGTAACTGCTTACAGTGGATTATCGCCCTTACATTAACCGACTGTACCTGCTCTTTGAGTGGCTACGTTTCGTTTTAACAAAGCAGATATCTCGCGATACGACAGACGTGCTAACTCGCTAAACATACAAAGACAAGTACGCTTCGTAACGAAGTAATGCTCTTATCTCTCGTTTATTCAAGTTAAAATGCAGGAAATATACAGGGTGTTAGGGTAAACACCGTTATCCTTGCAACCAGTGGTTTGGTTTCATTTATAAATCGTAAAATCAATGGAAAATTACAACTTTTTTTTTTCTTTTTTTTTAATCTACATTTTACCACAAGAGACGCAAGTTCGTTGTCCTATGCGCTAGGGCAACGAACTTGTGTCTCAACACGGGCGGGGGGTACGGGATGTGAACTGACCGGCCGCGAGCGCGACCCCTCCATCAGTCAGTCAGCTGTTTCACTAGAGAGCACGTTGTCGGATAGAAACTTTTTAAAATCTTTTAATGAAAATGACGTTTTTTTTTGTTGTGTTCGGTCATTTATTTTATATTTAAGTCAACTACCCATGGTTTGAATGACAAGACTGTTTACCCTTACAGCCTGTAGAATAATCATTTGCTCACTTAGTCTACTTATCTTGAGCTAGTAATAATCTGTAATGACTGTAGTATGCTGATCTCGAGTACTTATTTAAAAAAAAACATACCTCAACTAAGCACAGCACAGCATAGCTTAATGTTGATTGGTCGTCCGGCCAGAGGATAATGTGTCATGTATCACTGATGATGCTGTGTTCGCTGATGTTGCGCACGCGTTCAGCCCCAACACCATCCTGGTCAGCCCCCTTTTAGGGCACTGGGTTCAAGCACAAGTGCGTGTGCCCGCAGCTCCAGATGGCGGCATTTTGAAATGTACTAAAATAGTTCTTAAGTCGTTCTACTAACAATATTATGGGCCAAGTATGTCTGAAATAATAGTTATTTATGCAACTGTTATATAATAAGGGGCACCTAATTATTTACAGTTGCATACAAGACTTTATCTACACCCATGATATGAATCCTATATAAAAGGTTTGCAATACGAATATCGAAGAAAAATGGAGGGATACGTACGACCCACGTGAATTCGAATATCATTTGATTTTTTTTTCTTTTAAATTACGGTGCTTTGTTCGTGAAAGGCGTCTGCATGGCAATGTTCTTTTTTTAAATGAGTTGCATTATGAATTTTAGTACAACATTATAACACCCGTTTGGATGATATTATGGTTACTATGACACTGGTTGTTTTAATGTTGGCAATAAGCTAACTGTTTCAGGAACTTTTATGGAGGATTTATAGCATGGGTGTAGATATAAGATTTTATTTTATTTATCTACTAGGACCGAAGCTGATGAGGTTCCATTTCTTGGCCGCGATGGATTTGGCCATAAAGCACCTCGGCTGGGACAAATTCATCTTTGTGGGACACTCCATGGGATGTGAACAAGGTAGGTAAAAAATAATAACCGATTCTTATGGCAAACATGAAAATAAAAACTGTTTTCAAAAATAAACAACTGACTTACAAAAAAACACAAAAAAAGTGAAAAATAACTTTAATTTCGGAAGTCCGTGTCTTTGCTTCTCAATAGGGAATATGCATGTGATTCAAATATGGGTCAAATATTTTTTTTTATAAACTATGTTACTTCAGAATTATGCCTCCATCAATATTTTTGAATAAAATTTCTTTTTGAGCGAGAAATTAATTTTTTTAAAGTCCCAACAAACTGTGGGTAATTCAAATACTTTTTTTTTTTTTTTTTTTTTCCTCTTTGGCAACTGAGCCGATGTCGACTATTCTGCCAGCGTCATGTGGTAACGGCAATGCAGCAAGTTGGGCCGTCGAACTTTGCACTTTGTGGTAGTTATCTAGTTATTATGTTAGTAGCTGAAACGACAACACAAGTTAGTAAGACTAGCTAACAAAAAAAAAAAAAAATATATATATATAACACTACAATTGGACATAATATATATATTTACAAAAAGTTATTAATATTACACACCAGACTACATTTTGATATCATTTACATTTAAAAATTTTGATAGGAGTTGGATTAGTTTAGGAGAAAAATTTGTCAAGAGGGAGTGGAAGTTAGTGGGAAGAGGGATTTTAATTTTGGAGAGCTTATGATACAAGTCAAAGGATTGGGAATTCAAAGGGCATGAGAAGAAGATATGATCCAGAGTACCATCATCAAGACCGCATTCACACAAGGAACTATCCCGAACCCGAATCTTGTTCAGGAATACCGGACTGGAGCAGTGACCAAGTCTCAGTCTGCACAAGGATGTAACAGATCTTTTAGACAGTTTGGGGCATTTAAAAAACCAAGGTTTCCGCTGGATGTCAGGTTGAACACTGGCGTAATATGCTCCCTTAAGTTTCGAACTTACCTGCCACACTGCTGACCACGAGTTGAACAGTTTGTGTTTGGTGTCAGTACGTAAGTCGTAACTTTGGACCATGTAGTGTTTCCGATCTACCGGGTTAGATGAGGCAAATTTAGCCAGTGAGTCGGCGCACTCGTTGCCACCTATTCCCGAGTGGCTGGGAACCCAAGCTATTTCAATGTTTAAACCGTTGTTCGAGCAAGTGAATAGTGAATTTAGGATGTCGAAAATGATTTTACTGTGAATTTTGGATTTAAGTTGATATTGACTTAAGGCTTGAACGCTACTGCGGGAATCTGTAAAAATGACCGAATTTTTAATATTGTGTGTTAGAATGAAATTAATGGCTTCTAAGATACCAATGCATTCGCCTGTAAATACTGAGGCCTCTGGCGGGCATTGGAATAAAAGGGCTATTCTAGAGTTCTGGAAGTATGTTGAAACACCTGTGCATCCAGTTGAAGATAATTTTGATGCGTCTGTATAAAATAAATTCCAACCCTCCCAGTATCTCTCAATGGCTCGATCGAAGTCGCCTTTTGCGTCTTGGGAATGTTTGGAAATGCCCAGTCCCAAAACGACCTTTGGCCTAAAATGAACCACCTCATAGGCGGAAGAAAAGACAGGAAGAGAGGGGTATTGACAAACAGGTGAGGAGAGGCGTTTAAGCTCTCTGTACCTATTCATCAATGGAATAGATTTATTATTCCAGTAGGGAGACGCGTTATTAAGAGAGAGGTAGATTTGTTCCAAAATGGGGAGTAAAGGATGGGACGAAAGGGAGAAAACTTTTGACAAGAAACGATCTGCTAAGTATTGTCTTCGAAGGTTAAGGGGAGGTTCTGCACATTCAACCTGGAGAGCATTTATGGGGGAGGATTTCATGGCACCAATTATAATCCTCAGACATTTGGATTGGACAGAATCCAGTCTACGTAGAGCTTCCTTGTTACATGGCTCAATTAGGTAACTGCAGTAATCCATCACGCTTCTGACCAGCGCATTGTATATCAGCTTTAAGGTGTATGGGTGTGCTCCCCACCAAACACCTGCCAAAGCCTTGAGGACCGAAACCGAGCGCTCACATTTTTTGACTATATTGTCAATGTGATCCACTCCAGACAATTTGTGATCCAGGGTAACTCCAAGAAATCTGGCCTTCTCCTTAATGGGGATGGCTTGACCGTCAATATTAATTTCAACCTGCGGGATAAGGCGTTTACGAGTAAAGACAACTGCGGTACTCTTTGGAGCACTTAAAGATAACCCGTGATCTAAAAGCCATTGGTTTAATGAGGACAAAGAGATATTGATGGATTGAGCAGCAACTTCGATGGAGCTGTGACAGACCAATAGGGCAATATCGTCTGCATACTGAAGTACTTTACAGTTAAAATTTAGGCAAGATGGAAGATCAGAGGTATAAATATTATATAAAGGAGGACTAAGTACGGATCCCTGAGGTAGACCTCTCCAAACCGACCTCGGTTCAAGGCTTTCCCCGGAGATCCTGAGATGGACACTGCGATCTGAAAAAATGCTGCAAATGATTTGACGAATCCTAGCCGGGATTCTCAGCTCTTGCATTTTCTGCCTGAGAAGAGGTAGGAGTACAGAATCATAGGCAGCAGAAATGTCTAAGAAAACGGCTACCACAGACTCATTCCTACTCAGGGCCAGCCGGATCTCTGATGTGAGGATACCCACACTATCAGCAGTACCTAGACCTTTCCTAAAGCCGAATTGAGTCGTTGGGAGCAGTTTCCTGTTTTCTACAAACCATTCTAGTCGGTTTTTAATCAAATGTTCAAAGAGTTTAATAAGTATGGACGATAGAGCAATTGGTCTGTAAGAACAGTGATCACTAGGATCTTTACCGGGTTTTAATATAGGGATTACGACTTGAACCTTCCAATTAGGAGGAATATAACCGGAAGTAAAACAATAATTGACTAAGTCCAGATAATACTGATGGGTCTTATCACCAGCTTTAGCAATGAAGGAGTAAGGGAATCCATCCACTCCAGGAGCAGAATCCCTAACATGGGCGAGTACCGATTTAAGTTCACTAATAGTAAACGGCCCATCCAGAGGATCATCCGAAATTAGCTGGGAGTCCAAAGCGGCACACTCATCCATACCGGGAACATACACTGGAGCGAGCTTAGAAATAAACTGGTTACCCAGTTCCGCAGATAGTATGCTCCCGGAGGGAGGCTTCAGACTATTTCTAAAAGATTTCAATTTATGCCACACTGCTGACGCTGGAGTGGATGGACTCAATGAGCCGCAATACTTCCTCCAACCTTCTCTCTTCTTATTTTTGAGTAATTTCTTGGACTTAGCCAAAATATGTTGAAAAGCAATGATGTTATCCAGATTCATGTCGGAGTTGAAATTCAATTCGGCCTCATTTCTGGCCCTGATCACAGCAGAGCAGTCCTTATCCCACCATGGCGGGGATGGAATTTTGCCTGTTGGCGGTTTTTTTGGAGGGAAGCAATCATCTGCTGTTGAGGATATTGTGTTGGAAAATGAGGGAAAGCATTCCTGAGCAGACTCAGGACTAATGGGTGGAAGGGAAGAGACTCGTAAGTCTAGGATTTTGGAATAGAGGTCCCAATCCACTGAATTCAACTGGTATTTTAACAAAGGAGGGGAAATTTTGTTAGAGATAGTCTTGGAAGGGATTTCAACCATGATGGGATAGTGATCACTCCCATAAGTCATATTCAAGCGACTCCAATTTAGAAGGCTGGCTATATTAGGCGAACAGAATGTTAAATCAACACAGCTACTGTTCTGCCCTGGCACCGACCTACGTGTGGAACTGCCATCATTAATTACACATAGGTTAAGTTCATCTAATATATCCACTAAGCCTATACCAAAGTTGTCACAGGTTTCAGATCCCCATCTATAATGATGGCCATTGAAATCACCCATAATTAGTAATGGACCTTGTACATTACTTAGCAAACTTTGTATTGTAATAAGATCTTCAATTTGAGGGTGAGCAATATAAAAACAAAATATATTTATATCCTCAGCCTTAACAGCAACAACATTGATGTTGTCACCAACAAAGGGTAGAGGAATTGGGGAGAATGGTACTTTGTTACTAATAAACAAAGCACATCCCCCATATCCATCTGATCTGTCATGGCGTACACCACTGAAACATGGAATCCTAAAATTACTTTCAGAACGAAGCCACGTCTCAGCAATGCCACAGATCAGTGGTTTAAACTTATTAATTAGGAAGAGTAGGTCAGATTTCCTGGGAGTAACACTCCTCACGTTCCATTGAAGGAATGTCAGGGGAAGGTACATTGTGAATGTAATTAACAATGGATGTCAGTTTGTTGGCAACGTGGTCAGGTAGGGATTGTTTCGGGTTTGCTAATACAGTCATTAGCATACTTGATATGATATTCAGAATATTTTCTGAGTTGTCAGGACTGGCTGCACCTTCTCTAGGGTAAGCGCAACCATTTTGGGAAGGAGAGAAGGAGTAGTTCTGAGTGAGGGCTTGATGAGCCTGTTTATCATAACTAGGTGAAAGTGGGGCATGGGATTTTGGGTTAAGGAAGACCGTTTTACGGTAAGAATTTTGATTTTGGGAAAGTGGACTAGGAGAATGAGATGGACTGGTTACTGATTTAGTCTTTGTGGCGACTCTCGACACTTCAGCATAGGATCTTGAAACTGGAGGAAAGACCTGACTTGCCTCCGCATATGAGACCGACTTCTCTGCCATAAGCGCTTTTATGCCCTTCTGTCGACCCAATTCAGGACAAGCCTTATCGTTAGCATAATGATTGCCAGAACAGGAAATACAAAAGGCACAATCAAGGGAAACTTGGCATCCATCTCCTGGGTGGTCTTGACCACATTTAAAACAGCGGGGTTTCGAACGACATACTGTGCGTGTATGACCATACCGACAACAATTAAAGCACTGGATGGTTGGGTACATGTACCTCTCAACCAAAAGTGCAGAATAAAAGCAAAAAACACGCTTTGGTAAAATTTGACCATCAAAGGTTAGAACAACGGTTTGAGTGGGTTTCCATTCGGTAACACCCAAAGAAGTCACCTTACGACTCATTCTCCTAGCCTTAATTACAGGACCGCATTCAGTGGGAACCTTGATGTTCTCTATAACTTCTTCCTCAGTCCATTCAATGGGAACATCTCTGACAAGACCTAGGCGAGTAATATTAAATTGAGGTATTGAGGCAACAAAATTATTTTTCTCTAAAATGGGGCTGATTAAAAAATTGTTAGCATCCTGGTGGGACTTGAACTCGACTGAAATTCGGTTTCTTCCTAGGCGTTTTACACTTCCTAGGAGTATGTTGCTGAAATTATTTTGTGTCAAAAACATACCAAATTTGACAGGGTGTAGAACAGTACCTGGAGTCTGACCTTCTTTTAAGGATGCGTGAACTATATACGGGGGGTAGTCTCTCATCGTATATATCTGTCTTCCAATTGTGTTTTTAGCTACCTTAGGAGGGTTGATTAATGGAGCCGGGGGGGAAGCGGCCGCTCTTTTCCTGTTTGTAGATTCGGAATCCATATTTACTACTTGCACATTGTCGTCGGGGAGAGTAACAGTTAACACCGGAGTGTATTCAAAGGAATCCGGAGGGTCAGGGGGTTTTTTGTTATCCATAGTGGATAACGGGTAAAATCTTTAAAAATAAACTATATTAAAATGTTAAAACAAACCTTACGCTAAAATACAAACACAAGGAATAATCTCGATTGAAGTTAACACTAATAAAAGGCACTAAAATCGAAAAAATTCGTAACACAGACAAAAGCACTTGTTAAGCCTTCACCACTACCCACGAAAGTCATTCAAATACTTGAAAAGGCTCAGAGCGGATGTGACGTAACAATCTGGGATAACAATCAAAATGTCAATGTCAAGTCAATCAACAACTGTCAAGTCAATGTCAAACGCTCATAGAAAAAGGAGTGTTTGACGTTGACTTGCCAGTTGCTTGTCTGTGGACTGTGACGTCACCACACCAAGCGCGCCAAATGGAGGGCGTTTAAATAGCCCGGATCGGTTGGATAATTTTAAACATTTTTTTTAACTACTTTAAATTGCTTTTTTGCCGTCGATTTTTTTTTACTATTATTTGACGATGTAAACTATCGAATAAAAATATAAAAAAATACATGCATATTCCCTATTTTCGTTATTTTCCACCGGCATGTCCTAGAACCAAAAATTCAAAGACGTGATATTCGCCAACCCGCACTGGGCCCCCGTGGTGGATTTCGCCCAATCCCTCTCACAGAGAGGAGGCCTGTGTCCCAGCAGTGGGAACATTATAGGCTGATTATGCATTATTTTGTTGTTCCAGGGCTGTTCTACAACGTGATCCACCCAGGCCAGATCACTAAGATGATTCTGCTGGATGCTGGACCGACCCTCATGAGGATGCAGGTTCAGGACCATGTGGAGTACCAGAGATTCTATGACGATTATTATCAAGACTATGAGCGGGAAAACTTTGAACGGAAGGTATGTGGTTATGGGTGACATATCAAATTTATAGTCAGCGTTTTCGTGTAGCTACCTAGTGATGTAAGATTTGAGTTTTATGGGTTCGGACGGTTGTTGCGGACGGCGAGCGATGGGTAGCTCGCCGTCCGATAAGGACCAGGCCCGGGTCGATGGCGCGTCGTGTTCCACGCGCGCCTCATAGAGATGTCAGCACAATTGGCGGGATCCGCTAGGACCGATGCCTGCCAGGGTTGCGGGAAAGTCCGAAAGGGATACCGGGACCTTGGCAATAGGCAACTGAAGAAACACGGGTGGGGTTTAGTTAGTAAAAGTCTGACACGTTCTTCCGCTCCGCCCAGAGCGGGAGAAGTCATTTGATGATTTAAGACCTCAAAAAAAAAAAAAAAAGTTTTCCTTACCTCAATAAGGAAAGAGCGGAACCCTTATAGGATTTCTTATTTAATTCGTGGTTCAGTTCGATTTTAAGCAAAAAACTTTTAATTAACTTACTGCGACATTTAAACCTCCAACTGTCACTAACGAGACAAAATAGTTTTTTTTTTTTTCGGAAAATAAAGTCGTGATGTTGTGTTTGCAGCCATACAACAGAGAAATGGCGATAAAAGCGTTACAGCGGCATCGGGAACTAACTAGAGATCAATGCGAAGTGATCCTCTCAAGGAACTATCATGGATTTCCTTTTTATCAGTAAGTGTAGTGATAATCCTACCTTTATCTATCTGTCTATGATCAGCAGGCGTAGCATGACCACCATTTTGTCGACAGAAGAGTAGACAAAAATGACGTTCCGTATAGACGTCCGACAGCAGCAAAGAAGAAAGAGCCAACTGCACTTTTTCCGAAATTCACTCTTCTACATAATTCGACTCAGAATTCTCCAATGTTTTGTCATAGGATATTTTGTCTGATAGTGATGGATGGAAAACTTTCTTCCGAAATTGTCTACATATAAAAAGACCTAGACGAAGACCGTTAGAAACGAAAGACAAAATGACAGATTGTACAAGGATTTCTATGGTGCGATGTCAAAAATGAAGAAACGAAATGTCACTTTGTATAGAAAAAGCTATGTCTATTCTTCTTAGAAATAGAAAGCGCCATGCTACGCCTGCTGTTTCAATAGTATCTTATAAAAATATAAACAAATGGATCAGAAAACCTACCTAGTGGATGCCAATTTGTGGCGCTTCTCACAAATTGAGTGATTGATTTGATTATTTGAATAATCGAATACACTTTGTTCATCCTCTCCACCCCTCTAATAGAAGGTTTTTCAAATTTTGTACTGAACGTCACACGTCATTTTATGGAATGCTTGTATACGACAGTGCATGGCAATGGCGTCTATTCCATGTTTAAAACCTAGTTTCCAATTGATTTTATGTCCACTTATACAAATGTCAACTTTATTCAAGTGTAAATTAAGTTGATTTCAGAATGACCAGAACTTTTGAAAAAGTCATAAAAATGTTTGAAGTTGTACACAAACTGAACTTTGTGTGGGTATTACAGTTATTTTCCAAAAATACATATTTGTTTACATTTTTGGAACCAAAATCGCGAACGCAGGATAGATAAACAATTTACAGGATTACACTGTGCAAACAAGACTATCTTTTTGATACTTAATTAATTAGTTTTAATAAAAGCTTCACGTTTACAGCAAAAAGAACTCTAACGAAGCAGTAAATGAAGACGAAGGACAGAATGGTAATACAACTGAAATGCAGAATACAAATGAACAGAATGCAGAAAAGCCATCGAAAATTAATGGAAATGAGAATGCAAATGAAACTCAGAATGCAACGGAGGCACGTTTCATACAAAGCATGCCCGTTGAGGAAGAAGTCGGGTAAGTCTTAAGTTATATTATTTATATTTTATATTTTATTCTTTTCGGAAGGCTTACAGACAAATATCTTTATAATAATATCAATAATATAAAACTAAGTTGCTAATTACAAGCCCCCACAGATGAATACAACATGATTACTCCCTCATAGTCTAAGTTACTTTATATGCAAATAAATTATAACCATTTTGCTCCCTCAACTCTATTATATATATATATATATATAGAATAGAATTAATTATATATATATATATATATATATAATTAATTCCATTCGCCAAAAGCTAATCAGGACACCGTTCAAGTGCAGGCAGATGCCTCTTGTACAAAAAATGGCTTTGCTAAGAGCTTCCTCAGTGTGCTTACATTGGTGCAGAAAAGGTCATAAAGGTTATCTATGATATATTCAGTCAGTCAGGCCTGGCGTAGACGTTCTTGTGGTATGGTATATTCCAAAAGTATCAGATAAAAGTGTAAACAAACCCTGATCAGTTCTTATGCAATCACTCGCTTTAGGGAATTAGTAACACAGCTGTTACACAGACAAACAAAACACTAACATAAAAACACTAAACAAAAAAAAATACAGAAATAGACCTGTTACTAATTCTCTTTAGCTAAAAAATAATTATTCAAACAATAAATCTGTGGAATTATTTCCACCAGACAGTTACACATACAGTCAATTTCAGAGAGCAGAGCATATCATAGGATTTCTAAATGAATACTATTTTCTTTCTTTTCAAATTAGTTTCATTTCGAACTCTAAAACAGTTGAATCATTTCTAATTGGTCGCCACTAATGATTCTGGCATAAGTCGATATTAGTTGTTTCACTGTCTATTCTTATTTGTTTTCATTCGGCATCTTTTAAAGAAAAAAGTTCGTGAGGAGCTCGCGGCTAAGTTATAACAGCCGCACGGGTCGATCCATAAGGTTAAGCTACGCTTGCCGGGGTTGGTCCGCGGATGGGTGACCATCTTTACATACCGAGACTCCTCCGTGTCTCGGAAAACATGTTAAGCCGTTGGTCCCGGCTGTCATTCGTGGATCTTTGACTGTCGTTACGGGTCGTCAGAAACCTGAAAGTCTGACAACCAGTCTTGCCAAGGGGTATCATATTACCCAGTTACTGGGTTGTGGAGGTCAGATAGGCAGTAGCTCCATATAAAATACTGGTATTCAGCTGCATCCGGAAGACTGGAAGCCGACCCCAACATACATAGTTGGGAAAAGGCTAGGCAGATTAATTGGTTTTTTAAAGAAAAAAGAAAGATTTTTTTTTTTAATATAATAAGTGAACCAATCCAGAAATGTTGGATTTCGGCCCTTGCAATATTAATATGTTACTAGCCTACCGAATGATCGAAAAATGAAATGAAATGGAGCCGATGAACGATCTTTCCTGTGTAATTTTATCTTTGTTGTGTAAATGTGTAAATGTGGAATGAAACAAATATTGACATGCACTGGAGTGAATAATTCACCCGATTGAGCCATTCACTTGAGTGAACCATTCACCTGAGTGAACCATTCACTTCAGTGAACCATTCACCTGAGTGAACCATACACTTGAGTGAACCATTCACTTGAGTAAAGCGTCTGATATCAGCGTTACAGGAGTTGCTAAGAAAAGAGGGAGAAATATAGCAAAAACAAGCAATTTCTAAGCGTTATCTTTACCTACATTACAGGTACCTTTCATGGGATAATCGTCTAAAAAATCTCGCGGCACAAAACTATGGAAACGACTATTATTTCGCACTATTTAAGACAATACCTCCGACTTTGCTCATAGCGGCCAGTGATGGCGCGAAAAACTTCCCGCCGAATTCAAAATGGCGACAAGGCGCCAAAGAATTATTGGACAGAATGGCAACACTGGATAATTTTTACAGAGTCGATGTGGAGGGTAGCCATGATGTGCATTTCACACATCCTGCAAGAGTTCTTCCTTATGTAAATTCGTTTTTACAAGACAATAGGGTTTCTTCTAAATTGTAACTTAATTTTACCGTTTTTTTTTTGTTGTGGTCAGGGGGCCAAGTCTACTAATTTACAAACGTGTCAATGGTGTCGCAATTATGATTTTTTGACAGATTTTGACAAAATATTAACCATTGACACGTTTGTAAATAGGGAATATGCATGTGATTCAAATATGGGTCAAATATTTTTTTTTATAAACTATATTCCTTCAGAATTATGCCTCCATCAATATTTTTGAATAAAATTTCTTTTTCGGCGAGAATTTTTTTTTTTAAAGTCCCTAATAACTGTGGGTCATTCAAATACTTGAAAAGGCTAAGAGCGGATGTGACGTAAAAATCCGGTATAACAATCAAAATGTCAATGTCAAGTCAATCAACAAGTTTAGTGTCAAGTCACCGTCAATCGCTCCTACAAAAAGGAGCGTTTGACGTTGACTTGACAGTTGCTTATCTGTTTTCACGGTCTGTGACGTCACCACACCAAACGCGCCAAATGGAGGGCGTTTAAACACCCCGGATCGGTTGGACATTAAAAAAAAAAATTAAGTACATTTTGCCGTCGAATTTTTTTTACTATTATTTGGCGATGTAAACTATCGAATAAAAATATTAAAAAAAACATGCATATTCCCTATTAGTAGACTTGGCCCCCTGTGTTCTAGAACGATGCTAGATGAATGTCGATTTAAGAGGGGTGTGCCACGGCAGCACGCGAAATTCATGACGTGTAAAAGTGATTCCATATTTTACAGAATAAACAATTTCATTTCATTTCAAATTTTTGTTACGTTTTTTAATCAATTAAACTTCCAATTTAAATTAGTTCTATTATACTTTCAGTTCAATACTTAATAATAATTTACTAATAATTTTAATACTTTCTTTTCTCATCAATCAATCATTTTTTTATCTTTCGCGGGCTACCCTGACGCTTTCGTCTTAATGATAACTATTTAAATCTTAGCAATTAGCTTAGAGCTTTTGTAAAAAAAAGGAAAAAAAGGCCCAATGCTGCTGCCATTATGGTTTCAAAGTTCATATAAGAGGAGCTCGTGGCCAAGTAATAACAGCCGCACGGGTCGATCCATCAGGTTAACCTACGCTTGCCGGGGTTGGTCCATGGATGAGTGACCATCTTTTCATACCGTGACTCCTCCGTGCCTCGGAAACCACGCTAAGCCGTTGGTCTCGGCTGTCACTCGTGGATCTTTGACAGTTGTTAATGATTGTCAGAAGCCCGAAACTGACAACCAGTCTTACCAAGGGGTACCGTATCACCCAGTTGCTGGGTTGTGGAGGTCAGAAAGGCAGTCGCAACATGTAAAATACTGGTATTCAGCTGCATCCAGTTAGACTGGAAGCCGACCCCAACATAGTTGGGAAAAGGCTAGGCAGATTGATTGACCTATTTTATATAAGAATTTTAAACTTTGTACTTAAGTATACATACATTAATAATACTTTGACATCAGCATCATGTCAAAGTATTATTAATGTTGTATGTATAAGTGTTATATTTATTTATTAACTAGATAGGTACTTATATCGTCAATAATTATTCAATAAACATGTTGGTTGTTCACGCGCTTGCGTGGGATATTATGGGATTTTAGATAAATAAAAATACTTTTTGTTAACTGATTAGGTACTTATTTAGCAAAGATTTACATTGTGCTAATAATGTCTCCGGACCCGTTACACTTTCACTGTCGACCGTCGCTGGTGGCGCGCAAAAAGCCAGTACGAGCCCCAGGCCCTCGCTGCTCGCGTCGCCGGCGCGCGCGCCCTCTATCGCCGCATCGTAGCCTTCCCGCGGTTGGCTCGCGCAGGGTGGCGTGGTGTAGGCGCGCTGTGATTGGCTCGCGCCGGTGGCGCGCAGTACCGCGCGTCGGCCCGCCGCCCGACTGTGTTGCCAGGCGGCGCAGGCCGGAACATTGGTTTTGGTCCATTCTACAATGAAATATACTAGTTCGTCTGTTAATTTAAATGTAATTATTACCTATTTTATTATTTGTTGAAAAATTGTTATTTAGGTAGGTATAAAATTATTCTTTAGCTTTAAACCACCTCGCAAAATATGCGACATGCGACTGCGACAACTCAACGAAATGTCGCTGACCTGTCGCATGCGACTGTCATTGAGTATGCGCGTGCGCCGTGTGTCTAGACACTGCGACAAATAGCGAGATCGTGCGATCCCCCTAGCCTGCAGTTCTTTGCTATTCTGCAACTCAACGCCAAGTGTCTCCAAGGATCTTTGAAGATAATAATATGAAAATTGTCGGCCGCAGACTGACGTTGCTTATAGTCGCAGTCGCATTGTCGCATAGTGTGCGCCATGTCGTAATATAACTTACGTAAAAGAATTTTCTTGACATCTGAAATATCTAAATGTTTTTGCGATAAATCGCACTGATGCTTATCGCATTACTATTGTGATTCAATTGTGTTAGTTATAAGCAAAGATTTAAATCGTTAGATTCACCCGACCGCGTCGAAAGATGGTCACATTTCTGTTTCGTTTGACAACTTTGACATTTGAATGGTATTGTCACACTCACTCATATTGTAAATCGTATCTATCGTTCCATGCGGGACTTCCCGCAGTCGCGCGAGTAATATTATCCACCGAGAAGTCTGAACAATATTACTCGCGCGACTTATACATACGGTGACTAGGAGTAGTAACGTGTGCCGGTGTGCAGATGGCCCAGGAATAATGGCCGTGACTTACGAGTTGTAGGTCGTAGATTCTAACCCAGACAGGCTGGGTATTGTGCCAAATAAAATAAATACAGGCTGTAAGGGTAAACAGTCTTGTCATTCAAACCATGGGTAGTTGACTTAAAAATAAAAATAAATGACCGAAAACAACAAAAAAAAAACGTTATTTTCATTAAAAGATTTAAAAAAGTTTCTATCCGACACCGTGTTCGCTAGCGAAACAGCTGATTAACTGAGGGAGTGGTCGCGCTCGAGGCCGGTCAGTTCGCTTCCCGCACCCCCCACCCGTGTTGAGACGCAGTTCGTTGCCCTAGAAGTTGGGTCTTTTGTGGAAAAATGTAGTTTAAAAAAAAGAAAAAAAAAGTGTAATTTTCCATTGATTTTACGTTCTATAAATGAAACCAAACCACTGGTTACAAGGATAACGGTGTTTACCCTAACACCCTGTATAGTGTCAAATAAATGGAAGAAGTGAATTAATCATTTGTTTTATTGCAAGAATAAACCTATGGACCCACCCGAATGCCCCCCTCCGGGCCCCTTAGTCTCTTTAGTTTTTCTAGTCCGTGGCTCGGATAGCACGTAAAGCCGTTGATCCCGGTTGTAACACGTGGATCTTTGACAGTCGTTACGGGTCGTCAGAAGCCCGAAAGTCTGACAACCAGACCTAGCAAGGGTTATCGGTATTACCCAGTTGTGGAAGTCAGATAGGCAGTCTCTCCATGTAAAATACTGGTATTGAGCTGCATCTGGTTAGACTGGAAGCTGACCCCAACATAGTTGGGAAAAGGCTAGGCAGATTGATTAGTTTCTTTTAGATGGAAAATTCTTGTATGATGTTTGACCTTCTAACATTGGTCGTCTGACAGGCGGCAGATGTGTTCAGCACAAATTTATCTCAGAGCGTTTGGTTACAAAAACAAAAAAACCTATTAACAAAATAAAACATTTATCAAGTAAATAATATCACAATTTTGACTTAGCTTTGCCATCTTCAAGCAGAAACTTCGAAATATCTTCAGCCATACAATCAGGGTTATCAAGATGAACATCATGGCCGCCTTCAACTATTTTAAACCTATAATTTCCATTAGTCCACGCTTTTTCATCCATCAAAAATGGTACTGGGTCATAAATTCCGGCATCGATAATTAATTTCGCAAGAAAACATAATGTGGGGGTTGTGGCAGTCGCGTATATTCTGCCTAACATTTCCCCGGAAAATGGCAACACTGCTACTTCTTTCATGCGTTGGTCGAAAGAGAATCTGAAAAAATAGAATTAATCTGTTGAATGCCGTAATTACAGAAATAAATTCATCTTAGCGAATCGATAGCAATCGAAATGGACTCTGCCCAGAATTTGGCTACGTGTTTGACGTGGTCTTTGATGCGTAGTTCGCATGTGGCGATGTAGATGGCGCCACAGTCTCATCGTTTGTGGAACTGCACCACATTTACACTTGGGCAGGCGGAGTCTTCCAAGAATCTCCACCTGGGGGCCTACCACCACCGCTTACTGCAGTATTATTTTAATATTACTTCAGTGTTGGAAAGAGATGAAGCTCTACAGGACGCTCCATCTCTTTCACCCACGGAGTAAGATTAAAATAATACTGCTGTAAGCGGTGGTGGTAGGCCCCCTAAACAGGTTTTCCACAACAGGTTGTCCGGAGTCTGTTTAAAGACTTCCAGGTTACCCAAAGCAACTCTTGTCCGGGTTACCGGGGACCCCTCCGTGCCTCGGAAAGCACGTTAAGCTGTTGGTCCTGGCTGCCATACGTAGAACTCTTTACGGGAGAAAGAAGCCCGAAAGTCTGACAACCAGTCTTACCAAGGGGTATTGTATTACCCAGTAACTGGGTTGGTGAAGTCCGATAGGCAGTCGCTCCATGTAAAATACTGGTATTCAGCTACAACCGGTTAGACTGGAAGCTGACCCCAATGGGAAAAGGCTAGGCAGATGATGAGTACCTACTGGCGTAATGTTACGAAGTGACCTGCATAACCCGACCCCTTTTCCCCTGACCTTCTTTACAAGAGGGGTCAGGTAATGCGGGTCACTGACCGTACCTGAAAAGTCCATCACCGACAGGCACCAGACTTCTTTCTAAGACATGTACTGTTGCTTCTTTGGATATGCCTCTCGTCTCCATCGTCATTTGTTGGGCCTGTAACAAAACGATTTTGTTTTTACTGTCGTTCGAAAGAACTTTGTTATCTACTTTGTGTATAGCATAAAGATGTCTAACAATTAAGTACTGAGTTTCAGAAGCGGGAAACTGCTTCTCAGATCGGTATCTGCCCCATCATTGGTTTTTGAAGTAAATAATCGACTTCATTCGTGTTTCAAAAGATAATAGTAAAGTAATATTTATAAAATAATAGTAAAGTAATATTTATAGAATAACCCTACTGAAAAGCCATGTCATCTCGGGGGTACGTGACCGTGAATCATTTTGTCTTGCACGCTATTTTGAACTCTATTATTAGTGCAGATTGAGTTCATTCATTGACAATTTATTAATAAACAATTTCATGACTGTTCTGCTGCTCTGACCACATAATCAGCCTATAATGTTCCCACTGCTGGGACACAGGCCTCCTCTCTGTGAGAGGGAGTCCACCACGCGGGCCTAGGGCGGGTGGACGTTACATGTCTTCGATTTTTTTTGTTCTAGGGCATGCCGGTTTCCAGACGGTTTTGAGAGCAGTGATGATGAATTGATTTACTTACACAAAATAAAGAGCTTGTCAGGGTTCGAACCTACGACCGACAACTTGCAAGTCGCGGCCTTTAACACTGCGGGCCACCACTGCCCGCGCTGAGCTTTATTCCTTTGCAAAAAGAGATGTCGCTTTTCGCCCTGTTCGCTCCATCTCTTTCTCAAATAACAGTTCGATTTAAAATTAAATGGCGGCTCTGAAAATAGCTTCTCGCTGCGCAGTACCCCACCTCTCGCCCCCGCTGACACATGAAATTGTTACTGCGCAGCGACTCGCCTCATATTCCGAGCCGCCATTAAAGGAGATCATTCATTTTGAGCTAAATTATGAAAGTGCCCAAATAAAAAAAATGATATATTCCGTTAGAACATGATAGTCTCTTCACTTTTCACTATTGGGCCAAACCTGTACGGCA
This sequence comes from Lithophane semibrunnea, assembly GCA_947363905.1. Classification (NCBI taxonomy): domain Eukaryota; kingdom Metazoa; phylum Arthropoda; class Insecta; order Lepidoptera; family Noctuidae; genus Lithophane; species Lithophane semibrunnea. The sequence goes on along the minus strand of OX376214.1, from coordinate 8,100,936 downwards.
ATTCCCTGCGTTGTTATACGATTTTGAAAAATACTGTTTTCAGTATATTTTGTACTAACTAAAATAATAAAAAGTAATCTAATTAAAGTAATAGCTTGTAGTAATAAAAAATGATGGGAAAAACGTACTCTTTCGGAATATAACTTTTTTTTTGTTTGGCCGGTACTATCACCTCTTTAGCCTAAAAATGTATGGACGGTGAATAATCTCCTTTAAAACTTCTAAAACTTCCACCAGCCCCTGATCAAACTTCACCTTTTCATAAGTATACTTCGGTGCAGTTTCAATTCCGCTGTTGAACTTGTGGAATCTATCATCATCGTACATCGTATAGTAGCTGTGGAACCAGTCATGGAGCCCTTGCCGTGTGCATGGCCAGGTGTGGTGAGCTGGTATCGGGTCGATCTCGACCACACGGGTTATGTGGCCGGGGTAGGCTATGTTGAAGAGTTTGCCTGGAATTTGAAGATGGTTGGTAAATGTGCTGAAAAAGATGCTGTATGTAGGAAACCCTAAATGACGTAACATGGGACAAGGGGGGGAAGATGGTGACCAATTGGTAGGTACGGGGCGATCCGAACTGTCGCAATACTAATCGGACACAAATTCAGGAGGCCTAAACCGGCCACATCAGCAATTCCTCTAAAAGCAGTTCTTTTCCTGAACCCCAGCTGTCATTAGCAATTTCTCTAATTTGATAAAAGCAATTCATAATATTTGTGGACCATTTTACGAATCTCCATAAAAAAACTGTCAAACAGATGAATAATTTCGTATTATGAATTACACGCAGATCATATTATGAATTGTCAGTTGGTGACATTTTACGATGATTCATATTATTTTCATATTATGATTCTGCTAAAGTGACCGTTTTAAGCCCCCACACACCGTCGAGACCACCAGGGCCAGCATTTAAGGTGTGGAGGCCCCGAATTTTTTTGGACATCGAGAAATTGGTAGGTATATTTCGCTTTTCGGTACCGGCCCGGGCCCCTGTTGCCCCGCCTCAAATCCGGCCCCGGTGACCACTAAACCAACGAAGCATTTACTAATATTGTTTATGTAAACACTTACCAATAGGAACTCCAAGTGAATGTCCGATATAGATAAACTTATCCCACTTAAAATGGTCTTTCACCTTCACAATAGTGGGAACCAAATCTACTACAGAATATCGTACTCCTTTCGGCAAATGATCTGACCTGCCATTGCCGGGTAGATCCACACTTAAATAGTAGAAATTGGTGGGAAGTCGGGAGACTAGTGGTCGGAAACTGGAGCTGGCATCCATCTTTCCATGGCAGAGGATCACTGGGGGGTTGGATGGGTCTCCCCACGCCAATGCTGTGGGACAAGGTTGAATTTATATAAGGTAAGTAGGTGTGTGGTGACCAAGTGGTAACGGCCGCAACTTACGAATTGTAGGTCGTAGGTTCAAACCCAGACAGGCGCTTTACTTTGTGTAAATTATTTCATCACCACGCCCTCAAAAACGGTGAAGGAAAACATCGTGAGGGAACCGGCATGTCGTAGAACTAAAAATTGGAAGACTTGTGACATCTACCAACCGGCACTGGGCCCGTGTGGTGGGTTACGGCCCGGAGGCCTGGATCGCAGCAGTGCGAACATTGTAGGCTGATTATCTTATCTTATCTAGGTGTATCATTTGATAGGTGATCGGCTGAATGCAGAAATGCGAAGGAATATTGTGAGTGAGAGCGCAAAAATTTGGAAGACGTCTTCCCAAATTGTTGCCCCGTAACTCGCGGTTATGGGGGATGCGCTAAGGTAGCCCGCGAATTTCAAATTTTCTTACATTTTTGCAACTTGCAGGCAGTTGCAGGTCAGATTGCGACCGTAATAAATATATGGCTTTACAGAATTGTAATCATTAGAATCAGCAATACAACTCCTTATGTTAGAATTAGCCTCAAATACACATTGATCAAACATCGAACCGATCTTGGACCGCGCGCGCTCAGCCTGCAGTCATATTTGTTCAAGGATCTACACGTACTTGAAGAAAACCGGTCAAATGCGAGTCGGACTCGGAACGGTTCCGTATAATATTTAGCAAAAACGCCGAACAAAACACGTTCCTTATTAGGTAACATTATTTTAATTTTTACAACTGTTTATTACGGTTTTTGAGTTTTGAGATAAAGCCCGCTGACAGACAGACGGATGGACAGCGAAGGCTTAGCTGAACGGAACCCTAAAAAAAATAAGATATATTTTCCCTTACGAAATCTTATGATCGATAGAACTTACCAGCAATGTTACCCCATGGTGCCTTTATTGATATTTCCTTTTCCTGAAGCTGTAATCTTCCTTTCATGGCGCTTAAAATTCATAAAATAACAATATTCTTAGTTCAACACTTTGCCGCCTTTCGTTGTATACTGAGCACACTGTGTGTGGCTGTAGTGCTTTAAGAAAAATCTAGATGGCGCTACTAGTTTATTAGAGAAAGTTGTTTTTATTTTTATTATTTCACGGACTATCGCAAATGAGATAAATATACATATAATAGCTATTACCATTGAGTTGATTTATTTCACTAGCTAAGCCTTCACGGCGATTTTTAGGGCAAAAATTGGTGCTAATTAAAAACCGGTTTCTTTATTATCTGAGTAGGCGCTTGTTATGTTAGTAAAACATATTATTATTATATTATATTGTATTGAAATTAAAACTTTAGTAGGTTACATATTAAACAATTAACTGAGAGAATAGCTGTCCAACAATACGTAAACACATAAACAGACAAGAATACATCTAAGTATTTTGATTATCAAATAAAAATTCAACTTACGAGCGTACTCCTGACAGCAGTTTCGTCAATTTCATTGTTGTATCAATCTTATCGAGTTATCTAATAAACTCGCGACCTTGGAAATTGTGAACATACAGTATGTTTAATATGTATATAAGTAACATAGTAATAAAACGTACGTAACGTAGAGCAGTGGCCCAGTGATAACGAAGTTGGCTTATGAGTTCTAGGTCGTAAGTTCGAAGTAGGGAATGCAATCTGGTGCGCGCGTGTGTTTTTCGAAGCGGAGGATTTCGGGGGGTCAAAAGGAGAACTCTTACAGTTTGCAGACGCCAGACGCTCAGTAGTCCCTACCGCACCCTTGTGTTATACACGATCAATTACAATCACAGACTACTTAGAGAACTAACATCACAATCTGAATCGTTTTGAAACAGGTTGCTAATCGATCGCATTATGAGTTCGAAAAAAAAATCTGCTCAACAACGTAATTATCGCAATGAATGTTGTTGAACTGTGTTTATCCACCAATCTCGCCGAAATCTCATTAATTCACGAGATTTATCTTTCATATTTCTTTTCCTAGGTTGTACCCTGACAGACGCTTTAATTTGTGTAATGTTTTATGTCACACCATGCCATTCCGTCATTTTGATGATACGAACGAAAGTAATCTCTTTTATAACTTTATCTTGTTTGTCAGTTTGATATTTATAAAATTGACTTATTATTAAGTAGTAAACTTAAATTATCTTTATCTTGAATTACTTACCTTTGATGATTTATAGAGTACTTAGACTTACTTACCTAGGTAGGTACCGTACCGACAAATCCTAGTCTCCACACTTTCCTACCATTCCGACCGGGGCGTGACATTCCCACACGGTCTTTTTACACTGTTCCGTGTTTAAGTTTATTATCTTCGTGCTATATTTTAATGTCTGTTTATTTTATTGTAATCTTTCTATTTATTTTCACGATAGGTTCATCCATTTTACTGCCCTCGGCTTTAACTTTTTTATGTTATCTGTAATCCCACTGCCAATGACACTTGACTATGACAAATATGACATTGACAGTTCAACAGTTTGACACATGGTTTTGTTTTGTCTGCTGCTCGAATTGCTCAGTACATTTTCTCTAATTTATTGAATTTATGTGAATATTGGGGTATAATACTTTAATAAATTCCTTTATAAAATACATTTCAGCGTAACTTATCACAGAAAAACTGCTGAACAAGTATATATCATATTCACGATCAAATAATAACACGTAAAATAAAAGTGTACGTAATTTTTCGTATTTAATGGATTTATTGGAAAACGAATGGTATATTCAAGTACCATGGGGCAGAATAGCAAGTAAGTAGATGTTACTACTGTATTCTGTAACAATAAAAAGTTTGAAATCTATTAAAATTTGAATTTGAGTTTTTGAACTTTGCCCTGAATAATATTTTTATCGAATGGACGACGTTGATTGATAATATTTGAATACATTTCTTTTTCATTAAGAGCACCACTGCTCTTAATGAAAAAGAAATAGCCCAGCGCTAACGGCCACGACTTACAGTTTGTAGGTTGTAGGTTCAAACCCTGACAGGCGATTTATTTTGTGTAAATAATTAGACTTGAGAATGATCCCCCTCAAAATTAATACAAATAGAAATCATATATATAGTCTTTTCCCAGCTTTCAGTCTCAGATGCAGCTAAATACCATTATTTTACATGGACCGCTCCATGTAAAATAATGACTATCTGACTTTGACACCCAGTTACTGGGTAATACAATACCCCTAGCTAAAATTAGACACAAGACATGAGGTATTAAAATAAATTTATACTAGAAATTAGGATAAAAAAGGGTAATAATATTTAAATATAAAAAATACAATTTTAGTGCTTATCGACAATACATTATAAAATTAACTTTATTTCCTATGGCCTGTACCCGCAAACAAACCATTTAAACGGTTTGTTAGGGGCATCATTTTAAGTATAAAAATTCTGTAAATTACATCACAACATTCACCATGATACCACTACATTTAAGTTATGAAATAATTATGTTATTTTCCAGTCATAGCATGGGGCGACTGCTACGACCCTCCAGTGCTGCTAGTTCATGGGAGCATGGACTCCGCTGTCAGCTTCAGACCTCTAATCAGCAAGCTGCCAAAGAACTTTTATTATATTGGTATGTAATTCTTAGGGTTTGTTACTACTCAAAACACACACAAGGCGTCGGAAGGGGGTCGGGTAGTTTTCTTCGCGGGAGCTGCGCTGTCATCGTGTTCACACAGAGCGCGGGCGTGCGACGGCAGCGGGTCCAGCGCGGGGCGGCAGCGATTCGGGCGTGAACGTACCTAGCCAGTCACAAAACAAATACGAGACGCTCCTTGCAGGACCCGCGCCCGCGTTCTCTGTGTTGACATCCGTATAATTCCTTGAATTACAATTTATTATGCCCGCCGCACTCCAGCGCGCGACCCGCTCCCGACCCGCGCTGGCTGTGGTAGCGGGCGGCGGCCGCGGCTCCCACTCCCGTCCCGCTCCGCGCCCGACCCGTGCCCGACCCGCTCCCGTCCCGCGCTGGCTGTGGTGGCGGGCTGCTGTGGCTACCGCTCCCGTCCCGCTCCGCGCCCGACCCGCGTACGCGTTCTGACAGCCATATAATTCCTTGAATTAGAACTTATTATGCCGTACTCCCTCGCCCGACACGCACCCGCCTTGTGTGTGTTTTGAGCTGAAGCCTCTTGTTTTATAATGATAACTCTATACTTAATAGTTTCAATATTTATTAGGAAATCAATTACAAATCATGGCCATTCGCCATGTCCGACCTGGCGAGTCCACAGATACCCACATATTTCCGGACTGCCACAGATAAAAGCAATAGTGCTGCCAACACCTCTCCTGACCATCTGTCTGACAGCAGGCAGTCTCTCATGAACCGTAATAGGTGTACAGTTGACAGTTCACTGCTTGTGTATTTTCCTTGCCGCTGTGAAAAGAAATAATAAATATAAATAAAGTTAAAAATTAAAAGGAGTCCGCATACAAGAAGTATTTTTTCGGCTGGTGAAAAGTCCCTATACAAAACCCCTAAAATACATGCCTTATTAAGTTATTACTACAAAACCGTGTTGATCAGTTGTTTAGCCTAAACACCTGTGGGATGCGCTAAGGCAGCCCGCGAAATTCAAATTTTCTTACGTTTTTTGCAATTTGCAGGTCAGTATCAGGTTGTATGTTGATCTAAATATTATTAGCGCTCGTAACAAATATGGATTTACAGAATTATAAACATTAGAATCAGCAATACAACTCTCTAAGTTCATGAAAGTGTATTGAATGACTATTTCATGAAATCAAATACAAATTGCATGCAAATGCAAATTGCAAAAAACGTAAGAAAATTTGAAGTTCGCGGGCTACCCTAGCGCATCAACCTTAAGGCTGCGTTTCCACCAGAGATGTGCGAGGATGCGTAGCGAGGGATGTGTTTGTAAAGGACCAATAGAATCGCTTCATTTACCTCGCCTCGGTCAGCACAGCTCTGGTGGAAAAGGCTCAGCGGAGCTTGATTTTTGCGCATTCAAAACAAGCGAGGAATGTGTGCGAGGGATGTGTGCGAGGGATGTGTTGCAAGGAATGTGTGTTGAGATGGATGTGTTGCGAGGTTTGCGCATACTGTACCAGCCAGTCCATCCATCCTCGCACCACACATTAATGCGCATTTTCACAGCTCCGCTACACATCCTCGTAGGCACATTTTCATCGCACAGCTTTGGTGGAAACCCCCACACATTTTCACAGCACAGCTAGACATCCTCGCACGACACATTTCCATCGCACATCTATGGTGGAAACGCAGCCTTAAACATGCCATTTCCATAAGGACTGACATAAAACTGACATTAAACACGCGTTGAATAAGTCTGTTTGTTTATATATTTTTGTAAATTTCCAGGTGTTGATCTCCCCGGTAACGGCAAGTCAGACCGTTTCCTACCAGGACTGATGATCAGCATATATGACATGGTGTCCTCCGTGCATTTAGTTGTAAAACACTTCAGGTGGAAGACTTTCACATTGATCGGGCATTCGTTTGGAGCTTACTTAGGTAAATACTAAGCTAAAAATCATTGTGTTGTATTAGCCACTGATCGACATTATAGGCCTCCTCCAAGAATCACCACAATAATCAGTCAGTGGCGACAACTATATCGTCACATGCGAACTACGCATCAGTCTGACATCACGCAAACTCCTGCATCGCGCAAACAGAGGTTACCGCGCGACTAGCATATAACCGTGCGGCTGTTATTATTTAGCTCGTGGCTAAGTAATAACAGCCGCACGGGTCGGTCCATCAGTTTAAGCAACGGATGCTGTGACCATCTTTACATACCGACACTCCTCTGTACCTCGGAAAGCACGTTAAGCAGTTGGTCGCGGCTGTCATTCCTGGATCTTTGACAGTCGTTACGGGTCGTCAGAAGCCCGAAAGTATGACAACTAGTCTTACCAAGGCGTATCGTATTGCCCAGTTACTGGCTTGAGGAGGTCATCTGACCTCATGGACTGCCTATCTGGCAGTCCATGTAAAATACTGGTATTCAGCTGCATCTGGTTAGACTGGAAGCTGACCCCAACTTAGTTGAGAAAAGGTTAGGCAGATTGATTAGTGGTGAAAACCGCATTAATACCCATCACATCTACGGAGTTTCGCTAATTAGTTTAATTTGACCCTGCATCCGTACTTCTATTCTTATTATAAAACAAAGTCCTCCGCCGCGTCTGTCTGTCTGTTCGTGATAAATTCAAAAACTACTGCACCGATTTTCATGCTGTTTTCACCAATGGATAGAGTGGTTCTCGAGGAAGGTATCAGAATATAATAACCGACAAAAGAAAACCGGCAAAAGCTAGTATATTATTCGAAAGTAACTGTCTGTCTGTATGTTACCTTTTCACGCCTAAACCACTGAACGGATTTCGATAAAATTTGGCAAGGAGATAGATGGTATCCCGGGGATGGACATGGGCTACTTTTTGTCGACATACCACTCGGGCGAAGCCGCGGGCGGATCTAGTAAGCCATATCTTACCGTAATTGGTCGAAGGACACTGATCGAGTCACAATAAAAATAAATATTGTTATTACATACGTCTGGGGGCGTTAAGTGTCCCACTAAGTGTTTGTTACCAGCTGTGCAAATAATCTATTGAAATCAAAATATTTCTTACATTATTCATTCATTACAAATATAAGTAAATTATGTTTGTAATAAGTACTTAGTAACTAATAAACCTGCTATTTAATTAACCTTTTATAAATAGACTAACTGCGCCCCGCGGTTTCACCCGCGTTAGTCTCGATCCCGTGGGAATATCGGGATAAAAAGTATCCTATGTGCTAACACAGGTCATGGTCTACCCATGTGCCAAATTTCATCTAAATCCGTTCAGCCGTTTTAGCATGAAAACGTAACAAACAAACTCACTTTTGCATTATATAAGTTAGGATTATTAAATTAAATTATCTTGTTTATTTATTTTCATACTTATTCAATACATTTTTAATTGTTTTTATAGAAATCATTTTAAAATTAAATTATTATTTTTCAGGGCAATTCTACAATCTATGCTATCCTGACAGACTGGAGAAATTGGTTAATTTAGACCCAATCAACTTCTTTGCAGTCCCGCCTGAAGACTTTCCTAGATGGTATAATATTTTTAATTATTTTATATTTTGCAGCTCGAGTCAATGGTGATTACTTTCAATAAGAAGAGTTATCAAAAAATATAATAACATTATTTCAATACATTTTAATCAAATTATCCCCAGCCCCCAAGTACTTAAAACGCCACCTTTAAGGCGAAAGCGTCAGGATAGTCCGCGAAATTCAAATTTTCTTACGTTTTTTTTTCAATTTGCAGGTCAGTGTCAGGTTGTATGTTGATCTAAATATGATTCGCGGCCGTAACAAATGTTTATTTATAGAATTATAATCATAAAAATCATCAATACAGCTCTCTAAGTTCATAAGTATTACTTTATTGAATGACTATTTCACATGAACTCTTTCGAGTCCGACACGCATTTGACTGGTTTTCTTCAAGTTGTAAGTCGTCGAACAAATATGATTGCAGGCTAAGCGCGCGCGGTTCAGGATGGGTTCGATGTTTGATCAATGAGTATTTGAGGCCAATTCTAACTTAAAGAGTTGTATTGCTGATTCTAAAGATTATAATTCTGTAAATTCATGTTTGTTACGGTCGCGAATCATATTTTAATCAATATACAACCTGACACTGACCTGCAAATTGCAAAAAAATTAAGATAATTTGAATTTCGCGGGCTACCTTAGCGCATCCCCCTTAATATGGCGTTAGTATAGATACATGAATTTACATGATATACAAACAGACTCCATGATTTTTTTATTCATCATTCCAAAATAACCAAAAAGTATTTGTTTATATTTTTTTTATCTGTTCTCAAAATTCATGTTTTATTGTTTCTTATTATAGGTATCACGTGTTTTTCACGGACTTTTACAAGAATTATGAAAAAATCAATACTCAGCCGGAAAATGCACCGAAAATTAAGTGGACAGAGGTACTTATGTTCATTTTATCCTAGACTAGCGACCTGACCCTGCTTTGTACGCGGTTTACGACATGACAAAACATTAAGATTTATTTAATAACACATAAATTCTTTTATCCACTAATACTATGAACCACAGAATATTATGAATTCGAAAGTAACGCTGTCTGTCTGTCTGTATACCGTTTCACGCCTAAACCACTGAACGGATTTCGATAAAATTACTTTTTATCGACATACCACGCGGGCGAAGCCGCGGGCGGGAGCTAGTATAATATATATTTATGGTATTATAAAGGCTTTTCTATTTATTTTATGTTCCCTGAGCGAGTTTACCTAAGGCCCACGCAAGAGGAGTTGCGGGCAAAGCTATTATTATATATTATTTTATTTTATTAGTAAGTACCTACTCAAATATTTTCTAAATCTACAGGCACTGCAGTCTATAAAGAAGAGTCGCCCCAGTCTGACAGAGCAGCAAGCGGCAGCAGTCCTGGAGAGGCTGTCCATGCCTGCAGGAGATGGATACATCAAGTAATTACACTCATTTTGTCTTACGAGTAGTTTAAGTACGATGACGGGCTGTACGGGTATCGGCCGGTACGACGGACAGTCGTTACGGGTCGTCAGAAGCCCGAAAGTCTGCCAACCAGTCTTACCGAGTGTTATCGTATCACCAAGTTGTGGAGACCAGATAGGCAGTCGCTCCATGTAAAATACTGGTATTCAGCTGCATCCGGTTAGACTGGAAGCTGACCCCAACATAGTTGGGAAAACGCTAGGCAGATTGATTGAGTCGAGTAAAACAGCGCGTCGATCACCGACGGCGAGCCGAGCTGGTAGTTTTTGCCGGCAGCGGTACCGAGTAGTTGAGTGCTATCATCACAACGTTTACTGACCTAGATCATGCCTTTGGGATCCATATTAAGACGCTGATAACAGCTAGTAGTCGGTCCGGCAGTCACTGTCGGATTTCATAAAAACGAAAGAGAAGCGTGATCGCACAACCCTTGTATTTATATGAAGCACTTATCGATTTACTCAAAAAATAGTTGAGTAATCGAAAATAAAAAAACAACCAAGTTCTTCATTAAATTATGACGTTATTGTTATTAATTAAAATACCAACGTACGATGATATTTAATACAGATATTTTAGTTTAGAACTCAAGGTAAATGGTTACTTTACCGTTAATTAGTATTGAGCTTTTTTTTTCAAAATGTGTTTTGGTAACAACCAAATTCTGAGAAATATGTTCAAGATTAATATATATTTTTCTGTAACCACAAACTATATAGATTTGGCAATTTTTTTAAGTCAAGCCTACCTGTAAAGGTAGGCTTGACTTAAAAACAAACAGCAAAGCAAACTGCAAACAGCAAACTGTAAAGTTTGCCTATTTTCAGCGCCTTAATGATTCTAATGTTTATCATTCTGTAAATCCATATTTGTTAAGATCGCGAATCATATTTTAATCAACATACAACCTGATACTGTCCTGCAAATTGCAAAATTTGAAGTTCGCAGGCTACTGTGAAGTTTTCGCCTTAAGGGGGATGCGCTAGGGTAGCCCGCGAAATTCAAATTTTCTTACGTTTTTTGTCATTTGCAGGTCAGTAACAGGTTGTATGTTGATCTAAATATTATTAGCGATCGTAACAAATATGGATTTACAGAATTATAAACATTAGAATCAGCAATACAACTCTCTAAGCTCATGAAAGTGTATTGAATGACTATTTCATGATCTTAGAGACTTGTATTGCTGATTCTAATGTTTATAATTCTGTAAATCCGTATTTGTTACGAGCGCTAATAATATATAGATCAACATACAACCTGTTACTGACCTGCAAATTGCAAAAGACGTAAGAAAATTTGAATTTCGCGGGCTACCCTAGCGCATCAACCTTAAACATATATTTTCTCTTCACAGATACACATACGACCTACGAATGAAACGCATCAACGGCCCCGCCTTCTCTCCCGAACACGTGAAAAAAGTATTCACAGCGACCAAAACTGCGATCTTAACAATAGCATGTCAGAAATCTCTGAAAAACAAACTTTTCAGAAATACAGACTTTTTGTTAGACGAAGCTGAATATCCAGGGAGGAATTTGAGATTTAGGCCCGTGGATGGGACCCATGATGTACATATAAGTAATCCGGAACGGATAGCGGCCTTTGTGGGCCAGTTTCTTGTCTATGGTTTAGAAGGGCTGGACAATAAGGCTAAGTTATGATTCACTATCTTTGTTGTCTATTGTCTGAAATGAAATTAGGTATTAAAACTCCGCAGAAGTCATGGGTATACAGGATGTAAGGGTAAACAGTCTTGTCACTCAAACTGTGGGTAGTTGACTTAAATATAAAAATAAATGACCGAAAACAAAAAAAAAAGAACGGTATTTTCATTAAAAGATTTTAAAAAGTTTTTATCCGACACCGTGCTCGCTAGCGAAACAGCTGACAGACTAAAGGAAGGGATCGCGCTCGCGGCCGGTCAGGTCACGTCCCGCACCCCGTCCCGTGTTGAGACGCAAGTTGCGTATCTTGTGATACAATGTAGATAAAAAAATATAAAAAAGTTGTTATTTTCCATTGATTTTACGTTCTATAAATGAAACCAAATCACTGGTTTCTAGGATAACGGTGTTTACCCTAACACCCTGTATAATGTCGACAAAACAAAAAAAAAACGTATGCGGTCGAAGGAACAAAGTTCCTTACGCGATACTCGTACGCATACGGCAACGAACAAACAGACAGACGGGCAAATTGTCCTAATTCTTATATCAGCTAACAGTGAATGCAATTAAAAAGTCAATTATTAAATTAAAATTCATAATTAATTGTTAAACAACTCTATCAGTTTCGTCACGATGTTTTCCTTCACCGTTTTTTAAGCAAGTGATAATTATACAATACGCACATGAATCTGAAAAGTCAGAGGTGCGTGACTTGGGTTCGAACTCGTGACCTGTGACTTGGCAGTCCGACGGTCACACTACTAGGCTATCACTGCAAATAGAAGATGACAGAGCCTGAATGATATTTTAAATCGTTACGTACGTTTGGCGTTAAAAATGCAATTAACATTGGTGGTTCAAGTGGTTCTTAAATGTTTTTAATTGGTATATTTTAATATTGGGAGAAGGATAGTAATAAGAATTAAAATAATTATGAAATGTATGAATTAACTTTATTGTAAAAACCGGCCAAGTGCGATCTATATAAACGAGCAAAAAAATCACGTTTGTTGTATGGGAGCCCCCTTAAATATTTATTTTATTCTGTTTTTTAGTATTTGTTGATATAGCGGCAACAGAAATACATCATCTGTGTAAATTTCAACTGTCTAACTATCACGGTTCATGAGATACAGCCTGGTGACAGACGGACGGACGGACAGCGGAGCCTTAGTAATTGGGTCCCATTTTACCCTTTGGGTATGGAACCCTAAAAGTGTTGACTACCTCGTTGATGTAGTGGAAACGGCCAATTGGAACCGTGCACCTAGCTTCTGACGTTTCATAAGTGCCCATGTAGGGGTGCGTTCCGAGTTACGCTGTAATCGATTTGGGCGTGCTAAAACCCGTTCCGTATTAGCCTGAGCACGATAACGATGTCCCGTGAATCGTCATAGATGACGTCATGACATGCGCCATCTTGAGATAACGCCGACCATGCCATACACCGTGAGCGCTGTCAATGTGGCTGTCAAACTGACAGTTGTAATGTGTTGTTTTAAATCATATTATCAATATTTTTTTTAAATTGATGAATATACTGATGATTTTGTTTTTTTTTTAATTTGATGTGTTTAACACAGAAGCACTTTAAAATATGAATATCAACAATAATAACAATGCAAGGTTTGAGGTTATGTTTAAGTTACGAGGACTGTGAGCGCGTTCACGAGCGTTCCGAATTGTTGACAGCCCTCAGCTGTCATAATTGTGATATCTAATTCGGTACGCAAGTTATCGCTGTGAGCCCTGTAAGCGATTATTTTCTAATTCGGAAAGCACCCTAGGTTTATGTGAAATAAAATATTTTGATTTTGAGTGGTCACAAGCGCGGCTGCTGCTAAGCCAGTCCCGGACTCGTTTCCTAGGTTAGGCAAAGTCAATCAACTCCTGGCTCGGTCCGAGGGGGGGGGTCCTGGGGGTTCACGACACCCCAAAATCATTCAAGCTGTCGAGAGACTGAATGATTTACTTTACTAACTAAAAACAGTGTAGGTATTTGAGCCACAGTGACCTCGATGGGCAAAGCATACAAAAAAAGTTTTTAGAGTACTTATCAATTAGGTAACCATTTCCCTAAAAAATATTCCTCGACACCAATGGTGACCCCCCAAAATCTTGGGCTGCGACCGCGCCTGATCAACTCAGCCTATCGCAGTCCACTACTGGACATAGGCAGAGGCCTAGCCTGGGAGAGCCCAGGCTGCGCTACAACACCTTATCCTCCGCCTTCCGCATCCAGTCTGTCCCAGACAACTTTTTACGGTTGCCGGTCCATCTAGCTGGGGGGCGTCCCACACTACGCTTGAAAGTGTTAGGAAATTGTTATTGTGTTTTAACCTACTTCAAAATAGGAGGAGGTTATGCGTTCGACTTGTTTCTTTTTGCATTAGGAAATTCCCTTTTTAATTCTTAGTATCGTTTTTTTTTTCGTGTAAAATACTGGGATTCAGCTGCATCCGGTTAGACTGGACGCTGACCCTAACATAGTTGGGACAAGGCTAGGCAGATTGAGTATCGATTTATTTCAGTGACATACATTCCCTTATCAATGCATTTTGTACTTAATTAACTTACTACTTTTGTTAAATAAGTCAAACAAGTTAAGTGAAATAGGTACAAAGTCAACTAATATACAAATTATAATAAATACAACTAATATACAAATTATAATAAATACAACTAATATACAAATTATAATAAACTAGCTGCGCCCCGCGGTTTCACCCGCTTAAGTCTCGATCCCGTGGGAATATCGGGATAAAAAGTATCCTATGTGTTAATCCAGGTTATAAGCTATCTGTTTGCCAAATTTCATCCAAATCCATTCAGCCGTTTTTGCCTGATTGAGTAACAAACATCCAAACACACAAACTTTCACATTTATAATATTAGTAGGATACAACTATTAAACAAATTATAATAAATACAACTAATATACAAATTAACTAGCAAAACTTCATAGACCAGCACGCGTAGCACGACAGCCATAGAAACGGGTTTTGTCGACGGAAGAATAGACAAAATGACGGATTGTGATTGTCTATCTGTCATTTTGTCTATTCTTTCGTCGGCAAAATCGTTTCTATTGTGGTCATGCTAAGGGTATCGAGATTCAAAAATAACTACAGCTAATTACGGGGTCAATGACCGCGGGTAGTGGAGTTACTTGAAAATATGAGATTAGAAAAAAAATATGTTTTTTTACGATTGACTGCCACCCTGGTCAAGTGGTCACAAGCGCTACCACTGAGCATGAGGTCTTGGGTTCGATTCCCACTGCGGGCAAATTGTTATTGGGATTTTCCATCTGGAATTTCTCAGTAGCAGCCCAGAGTCTGGATTTGTGCTCGGTTGATGGCAATAGGCTCGCTCCCTATTACATGGGACTTAATGAAGATAACTGGCGAAATGTGGGTGTACAACAGGTACACCTCTGCCTTACTCTTAGGAGTTTACAGGCGTGATATTATTTTATATGTATTTAGATACATAATATATCCATCTCGTTTGTGAAGTTTCGCTGACGAAAGTCTAACAACCAGTCTAACCAAGGGGTATCGTATTACCCAGTTACTGGGTTGTGGAGGTCAGATAGGCAGACGCTCCATGTAAAATACTGGTATATAGCTGCATCCGGTTAGACTGGAAGCTGACCCCAACATAGTTGGGAAAAGGCTAGGCAGATTGATTGTTTGTGAAGTTTCGCTAGATAATTTGTGCCTGTAGAAATTACCTTGACCAATCAAAGTATTGTATAAATCACCCATCCTATAAATCCTCTATAAAAGTTTCTGAAACAGTTAGCTTATTGCCAACATTAAAACAACCAGTGTCATAGTAACCATAATATCATCCAAACGAGTGTTATAATGTTGTACAAAATTTCAACATGCAACTCATTTCAAAAAAAGAACATTGTCATGCACGCACGTTTCACTACCAAAGGGCCGTAATTAAGAAAAAAAACTTATAGGTTATTCGAATTCACGTCGTATCCCGCCATTTTTGTTCGATAATGGTATTGCAAAGAAACTTTTATAGAAGATTCATATCATGGGTGTAGATAAAGTCTTGTATGCAACTGTAAATAATTAGGTATTAAAGCACTCATAATACCCCTTATTATATAACAGTTGCATAAATAACTATTATATTATATTATTCATATCATGGGTGTAGATAAAGTCTTGTATGCAACTGTAAATAATTAGGTATTAAAACACTCATGTGAAACCAACATTCGTGTTTTTACCCCTTATTATACGTCAGTTGCATAAATAACTATTTTATATCTAGTTGAGTTGAACATAGGTTGTTATAATCCATTGCAGTCATTTATGTTAATGTTGGTGATTGTGCATTAAATATGTAATAATATCAGTTTTATTACATTTTTATGAAATATAATAAAGTTATTACAAGTTTTTGGTCTTGTTTATTATACCTACCTGTATTTATTAACCGACTGTATGTATTTTTTTTTTCTGTGTATGTTCATCGATATTTTCGCCAATTATGACCCGATTTCAAAAAATATTTTTTATTTCGAAAGTGTACCTATACTTCCGAGGTGGTCCCATATAAATTTTATCAACTTTGCTTGTGTAGTTTTTGAGTTAGCTTCAATATTACGTATTTTTCCACACTTAGTCTATGTAGACGACGTCATAAGTGTCTCCGTAACCGTGCGTTTGCACTGGCGAAACATTTGCGACAAAACATGTTGAAATCTCTATCTTCTGTCAATGTTCCATACAATTTTTGATAGGAACTAGAGATTTAAACATGTTTTGTTGTAATGTTTCGCCAGTGCAAACGCACGGTTACACTGTTATTTACATAGCAGGTCGTGGTATTATAATTTGTGTGGGGTAGATACCACAACTAATGAGTGAAAAATTAAAACTTTTTACAAAAAAAAAACAACCGACTTCCAAAAAAAACACTAAAATCCACCATTTTCGTATGTTCGGTTCGAACCAAAGAATGGTATTGCAATTATTTTTCATGTTTAAAAAACTGATTCGAGAGACTGCCTCGTTGGTGTCATGTTCGCAAGGGCTACTGCTAAAAATGAGGTTCTGGATTCCCAGGTCAGGCAGTGTTATTGGGTTTTTTCATAAGGAATTTCTCAGTAGCAGCCCGGAGGCTGGATTTGCGCCCGGTTGATGGCAATAGGCTCGCTCCCTATTACAACATGGGACTTAAACATGACTGGCGAAATGTGGGTGTAATATTATATACCTCTGCCTAACTACAGGTTTGATGTTATGTTTTCAATAATTTAATACCTATAGGATTATCTAGAAAAACTGCGTAAGTGGGCTGAGCATAATCACTTTTGGTTTCGCGGAAGTCGGGTAATAGAACTGTCAAAAATACGAATTGGTGTTTGCGAAGCTCGTAATCCTATCGAAAACTAACGATGATATTCAAATTTTTGCAACATACATAACAATATTTAAACTTTAATTAAATTAGTTGTTTTCTTTAATTTTACTTTATTAAAACACCTAAACGCAGTACATAGAATTAGGTACTAAAATAGCAGCTGGTGCGCAACAGATATTAAATCTATCCTCACAAACATGACGAATATGTCATAATATGCTAAGAATTTTAGTGATTCTTGGAAAATGTAAAAATACAGTTTTTATTGTGATTATATAGGTAACAACAATTAACAAGGTAATTATCGGAAACATTATCATTCTTTACATAATATAAAAAAATGATATATTTTTGGTGATAATGGGTCATTATTTACCTGAAAAGTGTATAACCTTTCGCCGGCAAATATTGTACGATTTTCTCTTGATTTTCTTAGGAAAAAGGTATATATAACTCAAATGTTACCAAATTACAGATGGCATTGTTCATGAAACAAGACTTCACGCCTCCTCTGCTCTCCAGAAGATGGTTTTCTATCAAATTCAGGCCTAACATGGTAAGTTTCACTTTTTACTCATTTCATGTGTTTTGTGGTCTTTGGACGGTTATGAAGAGAATATGTATGATCTATTGTTGTATAATTTACTTGTAAGATAACCATGAACATAGAAACTCAAAAACAGATACTTGGACATAGGAAATATACATACCATACAGCTATTCGACATAGAGCTATTCTTTAAGTTCTTAAATGCAAATTAGTTGTCACGAAATTTAAGTACCTACTTATGAAACTATATAATACAGATGGATAAAGTCTACTTGAGACAGCACCACTGCTACTCTCATAAATATTTATTGTGTTACTAGCGAATTGCTCCTGCTTTGCACAATTTTTACGAAATGGCAAAACATCGAGATTTCCTAGTTATTTGTAACTTTAATTATTAACGTATTATACACATAAACCTGCCGGAATAAATTCTCTACTCTAAATGATGGTGAAATCATCTTCAAAATCTGTTGCGTGGTTTAGAAGGTCAATGCGGACATACAGCCAAATGCGAAAATTTACTTTGTTTTATAGTATTTAGAGATTTTGCCAACACATAAAAAGCTTAATTATAGAACCTCACGCAACTTCTTTCCTTTCCAGCTCCTATACACCCGTGAGAACATAATACTGATCCTAGAAAGTGGCCTGCTCTTCCGTGAAGACAGTATTGACGTGGAGCAGGAGTCTCCAGCCCCTGAGGATGTGTGGCAGTACGTGGGTGGTGGCAAGAACGGGTGGATGACCAGAGGGGAACGGGTGGCCTCTGTGACGGGGGTTGCTGCTACTGTCCTGTTGTTTCCCCCTAAGCAGTAAGTTTTCTTCTTTTTTACCCAATTACGGTGAAGCAAAAAGGTGGGTTATGATTTTGACCGGTATGTATGTATGTATGTTCACGTGTTCCCTTATAACTTCTACTTCTTCTTCTTCTTTTTGGCCTTGCAAAGGTTGTTATTTAGTTTATTTTAAATTGTTGTAATGTTGCATGTTTTAAATTATTCTTTTCTATTTTTTGTTGTCTTTTGAATTATGTATGTACTAACTTTTTATTATTTATTTTATTACTTATTGTATTTTCTGTGCGTGTCCCAATTAAAATATTTTTCTTTCCTTCTTTCTTCTTTCTAAATTACTCATCAGAATTTGAAAAATAAGGTATCTTTCGAAGCGTCTTGATCGTCCGCTGGCTATGATGTGACGTCACATTAAAGTGTATAAGGCGCCCACTAGAGGCAATAAAGTCAGTCAAAAAAAATTTTTTAATGATGCCATGTTGGGACTTACCAGTACCGTAAATTACAGGGGTTGTACTATGAAGTATTAATGCCATCATTATTCCACTGTGAAAAAAGGATGGTGCTAGCGGCTTTGTATAGCTCCGTCTCTCACTAACACTGGAAAAATGGTGGCATTAATACGTCATAGTACGCCCCCAGGAGTGTTTTCTAACAAAATTCATTTTTTGTCTCAGTATACAGCGATCAACCCTCATCAACTTCGCAGTGTACGCCTCCCTGCCCCTAGTCCTCCGTTGGTGTCACCGCTCCCGGTGTAGGGGCACCCTGCCGTCTCTGCTGGCTGTCATGAGGGAGTACCTAGCGCTCGCGAGGAGGACACATGCCTGTCTCAAGGAGTATGCTGCGCTGCATGTGAACATGTAAGTTCATTATACAGGGTGTAAGGGTAAACACCATTGTCACTCAAACCATGGGTGCATGGGTAGTTATAAAAATAAATGACCGAGTCACAACAAAAAAAAACATTACTTTCATTAAAAGATTTTAAAAGTTTCTATCCGACACCGTCCGCAAATTCATGGATATGCGCCCGAGTTCGCCACCCCTCCTAACTACATACACAACACATGAATAAATACATAGGGGTCGCGCTCGCGGCCGGTCAGGTCACGTCCCGCGCCCCCCCCGCCCCTGTTGAGACGTAAGTTCGTTGCCCTAGCACGTATGGTGAAATACTCTTGTAGTAAAATGTAGATATTCTAAAAAAAAAGGGTGTAATTTTCCATTGATTTTACGTTCTATAAATGAAACTGTAAAGGGCCTGATTTATGTTTTTAAACGACTTCAAAAAAACGGCTTCCGGTCTTTTCAGGTTCGTTTCATTAACCAACTCTAAAATAGAGAGGTTCTAAATTTGATTCTTGAGTTTTTAACCAAGTATGATAAATTAAGAGGTTCTGTAAACAATACGTCTTCTTCATCCATTAAAAAAAAGGAGTTTCCGTATTCTATGCGTTTTTTAACGTACTCCGAAAGAGAGGATGTTCTGTTTTCGACTAGTTTGTCGCAGACGTAACAAAAAAGTGACATCCGTTTGACGCTTTTTTTTTCGGTTAAATAAGTAGGAGATTTTCACACCATATACTTTTTTAAGCAGAAAATTCTTTTTATTTCCCAGTGGCTCCTTAACATCAGTAATAGAATCCACTCACACGCTGCTCTGCCGACATCAGAGTGAACTAGCAGTACTACTGTCTAGAGCCTCGTCCGCCATCTTGGGCAACGCGCCCTGGCTTAGAGCTGATG
Source organism: Lithophane semibrunnea (assembly GCA_947363905.1). Lineage (NCBI taxonomy): Eukaryota > Metazoa > Arthropoda > Insecta > Lepidoptera > Noctuidae > Lithophane > Lithophane semibrunnea. The sequence goes on along the minus strand of OX376214.1, from coordinate 8,080,788 downwards.
TCGCCTGGGATGCTGTGCAGGCGCAGGCTAGTGATAATCTTATGGTAAGTGATTTTTTTACCATCTATACACATACTTTTCTGTATCATATCATATGTTATTTCAAAATTGTAGCGTTGGTCTTAGTAGGTATGTAGGCCAAAATTGTTGTATGTGTGTGGCGGCATCTACATTGCCACATGCGAACTACGCATCGAAGACCTGACGTCACATAAATCCTGCATCGCGCAATTATAGTTTACCGCGCGATGGACATATGTACATACATATAATTATACAAGAATCCAACATCAATCGTTGGGCAGTTACCCGCCAGACATAACACCCGTCTGGTCGGAGGAATCTCCCTTTTCTATGGTGGATGAGTGAACAATGTGTGTAAGTGGAGGGGGAGAGAGAGATCATAGTAACGATGAATGAAACCCCAACCCCGCACAGTATTAAAGTATCCATCCATCTGATCCATCTTATACAGGGTGTAAAAAGACCCACACACATTCTGTACTTTAAATTAAGTACAAAAAAAATTGGTGGGGCATTTTTTTTTTTTTTTAAAAAAACGCTGTTTACTGTAGTGCGCAACGTAACGCACGCAAAACATTGTGTTTATGGGTGCATGCAACGGTTCCGGGCTCGTGGGGGTGTGGCGTTCTGTTTTTTTTTTTTTTTATCCTAGCCTATGCTGTCCCACTCCTGGGCAAAGGCCTCCCTCCACTCCTTCCATCTTTCGCGAGCCCGCGCGTCCTCTTTCCAGTTTTGATGGAACCTATCCAGCTCGTCCCGCCATCTCCTACGTGGTCTGCCGCGGCCCCGTCTCACTGTCTCAGGGCACCAGTTCTGCGCTATTTGGGCCCACATTTTGTCCGGCATGCGGCAGACATGTCCTGCCCAGTCCCATTTAAGTTGGGCAGCCTTTTGAGCCACGTCGGCTATCTTTGTTTTGGAGCGCAGTATTGTGTTACGAACACGATCCATTAATTTAACGCCTAGTATACTGCGCTCCATCGCTCGTTGGCAGACCTTGAGTTTGGACTTCTGGATGTTAGTCAAAGACCAAGTCTGTGCGCCATAGGTTAAGACGGGAAGAATACACATGTCCATGAGCCTGCGTTTCAGTGCCATAGACAATTCTGTTGATATTTTGGGTTAATAAATTAAACTAACTCGGATAAAATGCACATAACGTATATTGAACTGCCACGAGTTCTGAACAACAAGATGGATGAGATGAGATGAAACAGGAAGGAAGTATTGCCAACATAATGCCAGTGAGGCAAACTTAAAAAAACAAATATAAATGCGTTCTCAATTCCTAACAAATTCACCCTTTAATAATTCCTTCATGGACCAGTAGCTCTTCCAGGCGTTTTCCGTTCGTCTTTATCTTGCCTCGCCTGGAAAGAGACTACTAGGCCCAAGTAAAGGTATTCCTGGACATGTTGTCTCCCCGTCTACTTTTATGCTTCCAGGTGTTTCGTTGCACATAACTTTGGTCTTTGACATATTCATCTTCAGTCCAACCTCAAGGCTTGCATTGCTAAGTTCTTGGAGCATCCGTTCAAGTTCTGTAGTTCATGTAATGTAAATAATGTTTATTAAGTTTTCTCTTTTCCAGAAAATCCACCACGCCTTCCTCGTAGTCCAATCAACGTTTCTAAAACACGTGGCGATGGCTCACTTCGTACCACCCGTACATGCCCAGCGTACATACAAGAACCACAACGAACGCATATACTGGCTCCACACAGTTGTCATACCACACGTGACCAAGGAGTTCCAACATAACTATGAATCTTTGGAAAGAATGTATCGACTACTTAAAAACTCTGGCAGTAAAGATAATGAAAATAAAAAATTAGGCACAGTTTTTACTGATAATTGGCTCTATTCTGATATTCATACCGGTGTTGCAAAATCTTGTTTAGAATTAAAATTAATTCTAAATAAATCAAACAGTCTCGATGTTTTTCTCGATTCCTGCGCTATGAATAAGCAGGAAATCGATTTGGAAGTCTTGAACCGAGATATGGATGATATTATCGATAGTCTCACCAAATGTTTGAAGACTGTGCAAAGTTCGCAGCTGAGATTGAAGAAAATTCAAAATAAGAATGTGAAAGAAATCAAGTATGAAGACAAAGAGGTTATGGTTGAGAACGTGGAAATTTTGAAAATAGAAGACCGGGAGCCAGAGAGTAAGGATGAAGTTTTTTATTTCATGAAAACTGAAGATGATGATTCGCCTATTCAGCCAGCAGGGGACCTCACAACAGCGCCAGGAAAAAAGGAAAAAGAAACTAATAAAATAGTTTTATGTGAATTAAAAAGGAAATTGGGGAAAAGAGAGGATGTTATGAGAGAAAGAGAGAGACAAGCTCTCGCTAAAACGATGCCAGAATTAAAAGACATACCAGAATTTCCTCGACAAATAAATCTCGAAGAATTCATGGAAAAAAAAGGTTATATAAATAAATTAAAATTAAGAAATAATGCTCCTAAAAAAAGGCCTTTGTCTATCAATTGTAAAAAAATAAAATCTAAGGATAAGAAATATAAATACAAATTAGCGAAATATAATAAGGAAACTGATATAAGTGGCGTCATCTATGAGGCGAATGCGAAATTAAATGTAAAAAGTAAACTTTTAACTATAAGCACGTTCAACGACTACTATATCACAAAATGGTGTAAATATGTGAAGATAGATAAAAACGAATTGGATTCTAGTGGACTTTCCGAAGGCGTAAGCGACGTAGAAGCAGGTACAGCCAACAAAACAGTCAAAGAAACTGTGAATACCGAGATACGGTTCACAAAAAAAGACTTAGAATTAACGCCATCAACTTCAGAAAGTGACTTTGAGTATTATAAAGAAAAGCAGAAAGCTCTTTTACACGATGTCCGCCGCCATAGAGCTGTTAGAAGAAAAAATCATCCGAGCGTTAAACCTATACCTGCCATAGACAATGTAGACGAAAGTTTGAAGCCCATAGAGTATTCTTTTGGTACTGGAATGGCAATGGCGTCTGTTCTTCAGGTCAATAGGTCGGTTCCTAATTATATAGCGGACGAAGAAGTATTTATTGGCGATGGTGAGGTATCTACAGACAGTGGCAATGATGAAGATGCTTGAAATTAACATGCGGCGCAGTCTTGGGAACAGCCAATAGAAGTGAACAGTGCGTAACCTCAACGTAATTCAAACGGTAGACGGTAGATGGCGCTAAAAAAAAACTAATCACTTCAAGCGTGACGATGACGCGAGTTCCATGATTTTTGTTCACCCAAAAAGTGCTCAACGCGTCTAAAGAAGTTTTCACTTCAATAATAATAGGTACTAGCACAGAATACAACATAGTACAAGTGATTCACTCCGTAAAATCATTTAAATAAATAGCGACCTGGCATAGGACATAGGATACTTTTCATCCCGATATTCCCAAGGGATCGAGACTTATGCGGGAGAAACCGCGTGGCGCAGCTAGTTGTCATTTAAAGATTAACACCAGTGCCCTGTTTATATAAACTTACAAGCCTTGTTAACATTAACAAATGTCATTATTTAGTTCACAAGTACATAATTTTTTACACTTTCATTCGTGATTTTGTTTATCAAAAAATTATTTGTAAGTTACAACTTGTAGAAAATCATAGCAAATCCTGAGAGTGTCCGGCGAGTCTCTATTCCGTCTTAAAAGTTTACAAATGTCGTGTTTAGTACCGCAATAAATGCTAAAATCGTGTTTTCTTAAATGTGGTCAAAAGAGAGAGATGACCTGATACCCGTGTGTCAGCAGTGGGAACATTATGGCTGATTATGAATATGGAGATGAGAATTTAACAAAAAAATAACATTCTAGGTAACTTGTGAACGTGTAGACTTGTAACATTCGATAAACAGGGCCTTGCATGTATCAACAATCATTATGTTTAGCGCTTAACGATTTTCGCCTATAAATACTTGGTCTCATAAAAAAAAATTAAAATGTTTTATTTAGATCTGTGATCGAACTTATCAAGTCAATTGATTTTGTATAATTAATTACTCGATAATTTACTACTTATTGTATTATAATGTGTATTAAATTAATTCGAATTTGCTTTTAATATAACTAGTGTTTTCTTAAACCTACCCACTTTGGTATACCGCACAGCACAAAAAAAAAAAATGTTCGGACTGCCTCGTTGGTCTAGTGGTCGCAAGCGCTACTGCTGTGCATGAGGTTCTGGGTTTGATTCCCGGGTCGGATAAAGTGAAATTGGGTTTTTCCATTTAGAATTTGTCAGTGGCAGCCTGGAGGAATTTGTGCCCGGTTAATGGCAATAGGCACGCCCCCTATTACATGGGACATAATAGGCGTGTACCTACCTATAGGTATAGTAATAGTTAAGGTAATAGGAATCTATAAACAAATCTATTAAAATTACTAATGAAATGAGCAATTATGAAGCTATCATAGAATGTGTGTCAGGTCAGAGTCATCATCTGCCTACGTTTTCCCAACTATGTTGGGGTCAGCTTCCAGTCTAACCGGATGCAGCTGAATACCAGTATTATACATGGAGCGACTGCTTATCAAAGTCGAAGTCAAATAATTTATTTCAAATAGGAACATACAAGGCACTTTTGAACGTTAAAAAAAACAAAGAAATAGAACTGATTCTAGTTGCCCCTTCCAAAAGGTAGTTTTCGTATGGAGAAGAATGGGCAAGAAACTCCACCGTTACTCTTTTAATTTTTTTTTTACAATATTTTGTGTACATCAATTACATATTATATGATTATATGACCTCCACAACCCAGTAACTGGGAAATACGAAACCCCTTGGTAAGACTGGTTGTCAGGACGACTGTTAAGCAGAGTGCTGGATAATTTAGCTCCCTTCAAAATGGTTGAGCTGAATGGTGCTGATGACATGAATGATGTAACCTTTTTATGATTTAATTTTTTTATTTAAAAGAGTGTCCGTGGAGTTGGTACCTATGGAGAAGAACGGGCAAGACCCGTTCTTCTCCATAGGTACCTACTACGCTTTGGAATGGGCAACTAGCTTCATATTTCTGACTGACCGACACCTTGACAATTCAAAAGTGCCCATAAATGGTTTAATTGAAATAAATGCTTTGAGTTTGAGTTTGAGAGGTGTCTGCTTAACTGTTCGGGACTAAAGGCGTGATGTTAAGTTAAATTCGTTAGTTATAAATATGTCAAGTACATTTATAATTATAAGCTAACTGGGGCGGGACCAACTTTGAAATCGCGCAAAAATAAACAGCTGTTCCATACAGTTTAGAACAGTAGGTATTAAACTTTTGTATGGAACAGCTGATCTTTTTTCGCGATTTCAAAATTAGAACAACTTTGAAATCGCGTAGTAAAAGTTATTCAGTTCGATGGTGTAAAGTACTCTGAAGCACCGTAAAGTATTTCTTTTAACACCATAGATACTGCCACATATTTAATTGTAAACCATTGCATGCCTACGTGACGGTCAAGTATGGAAAACTTTAATAAAAAAACAATTATGTAGGTACCTATTATACCCATGTTTGTAAAGACATAAATGATTTGATTTGATTGATTTGATAATGTTCATTACAGTTACCTACCAGAGCATCTATAAACAATTAAATCAATTAGTTTTTGGTTTTGATGAAATAAGCAATTATGAAGATATCATCGGTCACATAAGATCCGGATTTGAATGACAACAGCGGCGTTGGCGTACCAACATTTTTTGGGGGTACGTTTTTAACCGACTGCGACGAAGCTCAAAAGGAGGGATTTTGATCACTACATATTATAAAACAAAGTCCTCCGCCGCGTCTGTTTGTCGGTCTGCGATAAACTCAAAAACTACTGCACCGATTATCATGCTGTTTTCATCAATGGATAGAAGGGTTCTCGAGGAAGGTTTTAGTACCTATATAATAATAACCGACATCAACGCGGGCAATGTCGCGGGAATCGGTTAGTTACAAATAAAATTGCATCCTGACTAACAATAGAGCGAAGCGAGCTATAAAATTGGAGCTCTCTGAACCGAAAAGAGAGTTTTAGTTGTTTGATATTATTTTACAGATTTTTTTTTTTGTAAACTTCACAGACAAGTGGTGCCGATTCTGTTGTTCACAAACTAAACTAAATTTAAGTTCAGTGCATCTTTTTCTTTCTATTTCATTATGAAAAGGACAGAAGGTAAATTTTAGTTTAGTCCTGTCAAATTAATCGGTGCCTGACGTAAATTGACGTAATTTTAGTAGGCAAGTTTTTAAATCACGTCTAGAGTTTGGCCAACGAAAGCTGTCCACGAATTATTATCTGTTGAATATTTTACTTCACTTCTAAGTTACATTATTACAAGTCTAATTATTATATAAATATGAAATACTGATGTAAGTATAGCATAATATGTCTTGAATAATAAATAGTATCGACTCCGTGTGAGCAGTGTATAGCAAGATCTTGATTTTTAAAATTGCCACCTTTTTTCTTGGACAGCATTCGTTGGTCAGACTCTAAACTTGTATGGGCGCTGATTATTTTGACAGGACTAAACTAAAATTTATCTTCTGTCCTTTTCATAATGAAATAGAAAGAAAAAGATGCACTGAACTTAAATTTAGTTTAGTTTGTGAACAACAGAATCGGCACTATTATAGAGTTTTGCTAACTAATTTAATTTGAACCTGTACTTATATTCAACTAGCTGATGCGTGCGGCTTTGCCCGCGTGGATCTCGGTTATTATATATCTACTAAAACCTTCCTCGAGAACCACTCTATCCATTGGTGAAAACAGCATGAAAATCGGTGCAATAGTTTTTGAGTTTATCGCGAACAGACGGACAGACAGACGCGGCGGAGGACTTTATTTTATAATATGTAAGTATTAATGGTCCTATGAGGATTTATTGTTAACTATCAGTGGATATAATATTATGGCGTTGAGTTTAGAAAAATATTGTTTATGCCTCCAGGGAAATATGGTGATTAACTACACTGGTTATACTTGGAACTGGGAAAACCACCCATAGTGCTAGGACATAAAGGTCAATATCGAATTGTGACCTTGTTACTAAGCAGCTTGAATTCATACAGTTTCTTACACGTTCTTCTCCATAGGAACCTACTACGCTTTTGGAATGGCAACTCGTTTCCTCTTTCTGACGGAGCGACTCCTTAGACAATTCAAAGGTGCCTCTATTGGTTTAATTGAAGCAAATGAGTTTGAAATTGAACTAAACTTCGTTACGGTCGCGAATCATTATTTTAAGGGCGCACCCTACCTCAGATTTTATCCCGCTCGCACCACACTACTCGTGACCTGAGTGAGGACGAGACGGAGTGGGGCGCTAGCGGCTCTAAAGCGTCGAAAAGTTTAGGTAATTTTTTACGGTGAAAATAATGGTAAGTACCTAATTAAAAAACAATAAACGACATAAGACCTACTTTACGAGGGGTGTTCAATAAATAGTGAGAATGCGATACATTCTCTTTGGAAAGAAAAAAAATAAATACTATCAGGCATAGTCCAGATATTAGCTATGATGATAATAAAAAAAACAATCAATTCTCTTTTGTTTTAAAAAAATAGAAGTCATTTGTTTGCGTAGTTTCGGAACGTGTTCTGTTGTTTGTTTGTTTCACCAAAATATCGCCCCCGCGTACAAATCCAGAGTCGCGATGGCTGCCATTCAAGAAGCTGGCTTCGAACTGCTGGCACATCCTCCATAATCACCGGACCTTGCTCCAGTGATTTTCACGGTTAAAGGAACATCTCAGGGGCCAGAAATTTGAAGATTATGACTCAGTAGTCGCCGCTGTACACAATTTTTTAAAGGATCAGAAAGAAGATTTTTTAGAAAGAAAATTTTAGTTTTAGAAAAAAGTTATATAAAGTGTATTACCCTGAAAGGTGACTACGTCGAAAAATAAAATAACATTTAATAACAGATAATTGCGTCTCACTATTTATTGAACACCCCTCGTATCCCCTCGTTCAGTTATTATGCAAAGTTTCATGATCTAATTTGAAGTATTTTTTGAATACCAGAGGTTTATAATTCTGTTTTTATGTAGCTTTGGCGTGATATTATGTTATGTTCATTTGTAAATGTTATATTATGATGATAGAGATGTTTGCCGTTACGCGGTACTGTTGTTAATTAATGATTAATTACGTTTTAACCTTCTGACCGCCACCGTCATGTTTTTATGACAAACTAAAATGTGCCCAGCACGCCACGGTCACGACTACATGACAGACTTTTATACGTAAACTAGCTGTCGCCGCGATCCAGGATAAAAAGTAGCTTAAATCCGTTCAGCTGTTTTAGCTTGAAAGCGTATTAACAAACAAACAAACTCACTGTCACATTTATAATATTAGTTAGGATAGCATTTGACCGCAATTTCGTCCGCTTGGATTTCGTACTTTCCTCTAAAAACTTCAACAACCCCTCCACCCCCTGAAAGATAGTTTTCGAAAGTTAATATCCCCGTTCAAGGGGTAGTTCAGAAAAACAAAAAATGACAAACATTATCATTTACTTATAAAGTAGGTATTCGTGGCTTTCAAGTCTAGGTTAACATAAGATGACAAAAACCAATATAAAGTTCGAAAAACATATAAGTAACAGGGTTACTAGTAAAACAACAACAAATCATTGTACTCATCATTATGAACAACTTTTACTATTGGAACAAATATGGGGGAAAAAAACAGCTGTTCCGTACATTTTGACGAGTTATGCGAACATAAATGTATGGAACAGCTATTTTTTTTTCGGAATTTCATATTTGTTCCCTCCAAACTTGACCGTAACCTATGTTTTATTTAATTTCTTAAAGGTTAAAGGATGAATTTCGTAGCTTGGCGCAGAGGGCACGTTTTTGTTTTTTTTGATGTTGTGGTCAAAAGGTTAATTAAATAGATATTAACCTATTATTTTGTTATCGATGTTAGTTTGTTGTGCATCTGCTGAGAACATGGACGCATCCAGATTTATGTAAGTATGATTATTCAATTGTATTCACTGATGAGTAGGTAACTACTTAATTTAAAAATTATAAATTATAATTTTTTGTGACCCAAACTCAGATGTGTAACGTAAATTAATGAATTTTGAATATTTGGGGTCACTTTTGGAGGGCAGAGAAAAAGTTTTGCTAACTGTACCGTGTGATGTACCGTCGTGTCGGTCAAGTAAAAAGTGTAGGCACCTACTTAAGAGGGAAGTGTGCCGGCTGCGCCAAATAGGCCCAGTTCAGCAAAAATGCCAGACTAGTGCCTGACACTGGTTTTCAAGTGGACCTGAGGTGTGAGGTGACGGATGTAAAACAGTTTTATATTATACCTACTACATTAGAGCGTGTGCATACATAAATAAAATAAATTAGTGTAAGATAAAAACAAGAACGATAAAAAAAACATGTAAGTACCTACCTGCTATTTAATAAAATTGCAAAACACAAAATAAAAATAAAAACTGACAAGCAAATGAGATGGATGCATGTTTTATGACTCATAAAACATGCATCCATGAGTAGGGGAAGACCAAAGAAACGATGGATGGACTGTGTGAAAGATGATATGGCTAGAAAGGGGGTGACTATCGAGATGACGGCTAATAGAGAAGTATGTAAGAAAGGGACATGTTGCGCCGACCCCAAATAAATTGGGATAAGGGCAGGAGAATGATGATATGACGCAAAAAAACTGACAAGCAAATGAGACGGATGCATGTTTTGACGCAAAATATCTGTATTGTTTTGAACGATGGCAGACTTCCTCGTTCAACACAATTTATCACAGACTACTTAGAGATACCCACTGCAATTTATTAATCCGTGCACTTCGTCACACAATGCGCTGCAAGCAGCCGATCGCGGCGGACTATAACTAAACTATGTATAGATAATATAGATTACAGGAAAACCTAAAAGAAATCTATGGTCTTAAAATAGCACGGTACCTGAATATTGTGCACATTTGCAGTTGAAATGTATGGGAGAACATGTTTTATAACTAAGTACCTACCTACTACTTATAATATTTTTGTTCTTGAGATAAATTCATCCGAACTACGGAACCCTTCATTTTGCGTGGTTCGACACACACTTGGCTGGTTTTCTTTTAGTTATTATGCCAATAAACACCATGTTTCTTTTGCAGCGGTCTGGCCTTCGTGACCCTGTCTCTCGTACTGCTGTCGAATCAAATGGCGTTAAATTCGGATGATACTGACATCATATGCCCGTTAGTAGATAATCCTACAACAGTTAACGAAACAATAGGTATGCAGAACAGAACCATTACCAACTCGTATTAATTTTTCATATGTCATATACGATGGGCAACATAGCATAGGGGTGCGTGATGTTGCAATGCAGAAAATGACAGGCGCCTTAGTTTATGTAGGTAAATTATTTCATCACCACTGCTCTCAAAACAGTGAAGGAAACCATCGTGAGGAAACCGGCATGTCCTAGACCCAAAATAAGAAGAAATTTGGCAAAAAAAATACAATAGACGCTGATAAATTTAGTAACCTATTCCGCTTGACTAGGTTACTAAATATATCAGCGTCTATTGTATTTTATAATGGATTTCCGCAAAGTCACGCCTGAATCAATTAACTAAGAAATTTGGCATCACGTACAACCTGCAGCGCCCGCGTGGTGGATTACAGCGCACTCCCTCTCACACAATGATATTATAATAACAGATATGATAAAAGCGCACAATCGTGAAGACTCGAAAACATTCCAATTGTAACGTTTTTACTTGTAGTGAAATGTAAAATGAATGAAACGTGGGTACGTGTGCCGCTGCTGCGCGGAACACTTTTTTCCGTTGTTTTGTGAGTGTATAACATATCTGTTAATATAATATCATTGCTCTCACAGAAAAGAGGCCTGCGTCCCAGCAGTAGGAACATTATGGGCTGATTATGCTTTTGTTGATAACAACAAACAATGTTACCTTGCAAAAATATAAGTCACTGTGATGAATGAATTTATGGTTGCACAGTTTTTTATCCAGTAAGATTATACTAACGAGTGATTCGAAGTATGCCAACGCTTCTGCTTAGAATTGCTATTGCAGCATTGGAACGAAAAATCGGTGAAAGCGTATATAAATTTGGTGGACGCCCGATTAACATCATCTGCTTAGCTTTTGCCCAACTATGTTGGCATCGGCTTCGCGGTCCCATTGACAGTCGCTTCATGTAAAATGGTATACAAGGCTGCTGCATCCGGCTAGATTGGAAGCTGACCCAAACGTAAACATCACACATAAACTTCGCGCCTGCCTCTCATGGGGCAGCGACTACAGAAGGTAGAGACTACAGAACGTCACCTGCTACGATCATTATATACATACCTACCCCTTTTGCCTCATTTACGCTCATATATCAGGAGGCCCTAGTGCGAGTTTCTTTTAGCTAAGTATCTCGACTTTACGCATCGACTGCGTTCGGCGCTCCAATTGGCCCTTCACTGGCGTTCACTGGTGAAGAGCCAATCGGAGGAGAGGGCCTAGTGTAGCCCTGTTTTCACATACCTAGTTTAGTATTATAATATCTGTGCCGAGTTGAAAAGGCTCGGCAGATGATTATGTTTTTTTTACTAAATCATTATTCCTGTTTCAGTACACAACATAACGCGAACAAGCAAGTGTATGAACGGGAGACGAATGGCCGGTTGCTGCGTTTCGCGGTTTTACTGCGACTTCAACACATCTCATATTGACTTAACCTTGTATGGGCCGCCTGGGTTCCGTATGTAAGTATAAACATATACATAGGTACATATACTTTCGCCCTCTCCCATGAGGCTAGGCAGAAACTACAGAAGGCCACCTGCTACGATCCATGCATACTCCTTTTGCTTCGTATACCTACATCTGGTCAACTGCCCCGTTGGTCTCGCAGTCGCATAGTGCGACTGCTGACTGTGGGGTTCTGGGGTTCCATTCCCGGGTCGGGCAAAATGTAATTGTGTTTTTTCCATTAGGAATTTCTTAGTAACAGCCCGGAGTTTGGAAGTTGGCGGTGTGATACCCCGCGTGACTCGGAAAGCACGTTAAGCCGTTGGTCCTGTGCCTGATCTCTCTCCGGTCGTGTCGGGTTGCCGTCCCATCGGGGTATGAGAGTGAGGGAAGAGAGAGTGCACCTGTGTTTGCGCACTATAATATCTCCTGCGACGAAGGCTAGTCTCCGTTGAGATTGGCCGCCGTGGCCGAAATACGGTGTGGATATGTATATACATCTAGTCATACACGCATACCGCGGCGAGTACTACGCACCTGGGGGCCAAGTCTACTAATTTACAAACGTGTCAGTGGTCCCACAATGATCAGTTTTTGACAGATATGACATAGAAAAACTGTCAAAAACGGACCACTGCGACAATTGCGAGACCACTGACACGTTTGTAAATTAGTAGACTTGGCCGCCTGATCTTTTTGAAGAACGTCCCCAACAAAGAATACAGGCTGTAAGGGTAAACAGTCTTGTCATTCAAACCGTGGGTAGTTTCGGTAAAGACCGAAAACAACAAAAAAAAAACGTTATTTTCATTAAAAGATTTTTAAAAGTTTCTATCCGACACCGTGCTCGCTAGCGAAACAGCTGACTAACTGAGGGAGGGGTCGCGCTCGCGGTCGGTCAGGTCGCGTCCCGCACCCCCCGCCAGTGTTGAGACGGAAGTTCGTTGCCCTAGCGCATAGAGCAACGAACTTGCGTCTTTTGTGGAAAAATGTAGTTTAAAAAAAATAAAAAAAAGTTGTAATTTTCCATTGATTTTACCTTTTTTAAATGAAACCAAACCACTGGTTGCAAGGATAACGGTGTTTACGCGCCGTTGGTTTACAACCCTCGCCTCAGCGCCGAGGATTGAAAATACAACAGTGCAAAAGAACAGTTGACTGTTACTTTTTATGAAGAAACTGCCCGTTAGAGTAAGTCACCTAACACTAAAACCCAACGTTTGTGGTAAGTACACTCGTAAAGCGTGTGAGCGAGACGACAGGAGACTCAGGCCGTAGTATTATCCCGGAGGACACGGTGGAGCATACGGTGGAGGTCTGCCCCGCTTGGGCGGAGCCTCGCCGTGTCCTCTTGGAGGCGATTGGCGGCGGTGACCTCTCGCGTCCGGCTCTGGTCCAGGCCATGGTACGGAGCGAGAGGGCATGGGAAGCAGTAATGCTCGCGAAGGAGGAGGCGGAACGCGTGAGGGAGAGGCAAAGTTTGCGCCCTCACGCCCCTAACCGCCGCCGCCGCTGGAGACGCCCTGGGCGTCGGGAATCCCAGGCGGATTCCCGACCACCATAGGCGCGGGCTTGCGGACGGCGAGCAATGGGTAGCTCGCCGTCCGATCAGGACCAGGCCCGGGTCGATGGCGCGTCGTGTTCCACGCGCGCCTCAATGAGATGTCAGCACAATTGGCGGGGTCCGCTAGGACCGATGCCTGCCAGGGTTGCGGGTTAGTCCGAAAGGGATACCGGGACCTTGGCAACAGGCAACTGAAGGAACACGGGTGGGTTTTAGTCAGTAAAAGTCTGACACGCCCTTCCGCTCCACCTAGAGCGGGAGAAGTCATTGGATGATTTCCCACCATCAAAAAAAAAAAAAAAAAGGCCGTAGTATTATAATATCTGTGCTCAGGCTTAATAAAATCCCTTACTAAATGTTCATTGTCATACTCCCATGTAACATGACCGCGCGCGACTGCCCCGAGTCTTGGAGAGTTAGAAAAGTTTCTTCGCGTCTTCCTCTTCCCAGCATTATAATTAAAATAAAGGAGACACAATATTTTATACTTATTTAAACTTTTAATAATTAAAATCTTCATTATTTCACTTATGAATTCTTACATGCAGGTATACTTAGGCGCGTCACAGACCAAGCAGTCTGCAAGACATTTTGTATAAAAAAACATCACAAGATGTTGAATTAGGGACAGCTTACATAATTTTCTCACTGCTGGGACACAGCAGTGGGATCATCTCCTCTCGGTGAGCGGAGGGAGGGAGAGGGCCATAATCCACCATGCGGGCCCAGTGCGGGTTGGTAGATGTCACATGTCTCCGAATTTTTGATTCTAGGACATACCGGTTTCCTCACGATGCTTATTCAGCTCCATTCGCGCGTAGCTGAACGATTTTGGTCACACTTATACAGTTCTGCTTCTATCAGCCGCGTACAGCGGCGTAAGAATGAGAAAAGCCGTCATAGAGTGTTATCTCCGCTGAAACGCTTGTACCTTGTGGACAAGGAGTCGGGAACCATCCGTATACAGCGCTGTTCCGCCGCGTTCGATGCTGAATGCGGCGGAACAGCGCTGAACGCGGCAGAACAGCGCTGAACGCGGTAGAACAGCGCTGAACTCTATCAATAGCACTCGCATGATAATAACACATACTTGTCCCCATTTTATACTTGTTTGCCGCGCGAAAGCTGAATAGACGCGGAAAGCTGAACGGATGCGTACGCGTCTCCATACAAAATCGTTCTTTTGGGCATAAGCTGAATAATTGTGAGTAGTCCCTAAGCCGGCTCAAGCCTATTCCGCGTCGATTAATAATGGTTTTAATTACTCATATCCATTTCAACATTCATGATACCATTTATTACTCGACAAGTAATCAATACTGAACATCATCTTACAATGTGTACATTGCCAGTCCGTTTCGTCCTGATGGACATCATTAAAATGTGACTCCAATGTCAGATTTATACATGGCAATGTCAAAGGGAGCGTCACTTTACAAATCGTACATTCAAATTTCAACCATTCTGTGATAGGAGGAAGGGGTTTCTCAAATTGACCAATTTTTCCAAAATTAAAGCTGAACATCGGTGCTACCGTTTCTTCAAGCTGCAAATCATACCGCTGATCATCGCTCTGTTCATTTTCTGCGTACAAATATCTAACATATTTGTGCTTATTAGCATACCTCCTGTATCTTGCAGGAACTTTGTAAGTAGGACGCCTGTCCAATATATCCCTAAGTTCTGTCATCAATACGTTAAAAAGCAAATGTGCTGTTGCATATAATTCATAACTTTGGGCCGCACACCCCTCTAAGATGTCACTGAACTGTTTGATGATGATGTCTCTTTTATATTTTGTGGATGTTTTACTCGACTGGTCTCGTTGTAATGTTTGTAGATGTGTTGGTAAAGTTACGTCAGTAAAATTCTCATAGCGTACTTTATTTACCAGTACATGTTTCAGTTTGTATGTAAGCTCCCTTTCATACCAAAAGTGTGGCAGACTGATGTTTATTTTCACACACCATCCGTTGAGAATTTGTTTGAACGCAAGGCTTTTGAGAGAAATCCGAGATGGAGTAACTTTTGTCATGTTAAATACAGTGTTATTAAGATCTAACCGAGGACGTCTGAAGAATAAGTGATTGAGTTGTTCCTTAGTGCATTGTATCTCCATTACAACATCGCTTGAGTCAATATTCTCGTCCATTTTAATGTTGTCTGGTGTTTTAATGGTCTTAACTGCTTCTTTAGCCAATGGTTTGGCAGCCTCAAGCATGACACCTAAGTACTCTTTGAGGTTCTTGTATTTGTGGTTCAAGACTTTTGTTACGGCTTCAAAATCCTTTATGTTGTTGAGTTTTGTTGATATGCGTTCCAATTCTTCCCATTGCGGCCAGTCTTTAAGGTATTTCTTTATGATTTTGATGTAGATGTCCACTTCCAACTCATGACTAGATTTGACACAGATGTCGAATTCACTCTGTAAGATATCTATAATTTGTGCGTTGGTCATCACTGTGTTTTGTTTATTTCTGATAAGTCGACGCAGGAGAAGCATTATTGGTCGTGCTGAAATGGTAAAAAAAATAATAAGTATTATGAAAACATGAATAAGTTGTTTGCTTAAAACAATATCTACTTGAAAGAAGGCTTATTTTGTTTTTTGGTGAAAATGTTAGCAGTTGTTTTAAATATTTCTAGTTTGTATAAATATCGAGTAATTATTGCTAACAATAAATAAAAATGAATGATGTATTTGTCATAGAGATTTTAGAATTCAAGTAAACTCATTTTATAATCATAATAACCTTATACAGTATGATCTTGAAATGCGTACAGTTGTATTATAAGTTATTAGTTCAACTGTCATTAACGAGACACAATAGAATTTTAATTGTTATATGTATATCTTAAAAGACTTTTCGACAGTCGGAAGGTTATGAACAACTCTTGGATAGATTATATAGAATTGACTGAGCGTTCCGTATTTATGAATACAGACCAAACAGTACGAGACAGACAGCAAATTCGCAGCCAGTAGTTGTCTTTAGTACGTAGTAAGTACTGCAGGTATTGGTCGCATATTCGTTTTGTTACATTCTAGGAGTGGGCACTCTCCTGCAGGCGTAGCATGACCACAATAGAAACGGGGTTTGTCGACGGTAGAATAGACAAAATGTCATGTGGTCATGCTACGCGTGCTGAGGCTAACGCTCAGTCCTATTCTCTATGTGTATCATATCAACTCGTTTATACTCGGGCGCCCAGGCTTCAGTTGTGGCCTAAGACTTCTTCAAAATTGGGCGCTTGAGTCCTCAAGTATTTTAAGGACTGAAAATCGTGTCAATACTAACTTTCACCTTCGTCGGGGTCGTCCTCGTCTTGGCTATCGATGTACTCCACAGCTTCGACGTCATTTGATGTATCGTCCTCCATAATTAGTCCTATATACAAATGAGAATGCCTTTATTGCACCTTTTATTGTCTAAACAAAACTTTTAAACGTGTGCTAACTTTTCAAACCAAAACGTCAAACTCAAATAGAATAGAATATTTGTAAAAAAAATAGCTGTCAAATGTGACTTTTTCTCTGCTCTGGCACGGTGTCTTTTTAGAAATAATTATCCGTCAATAGAATAACGAAACGATTAATTATTCATCTTTTTTCAGGCCCTGCAGCGATGTATGCTGTCCTCGAAAATACGTTCTACCAATACCATTACCAAATCTATCGAATACTACCGATTCTACTAAAGATCACGATCAAGAAAACAGCATGGACGCCAGTGTTGACACTGTCGATAGTGATAGTGACGAAAATGAATAATATCCACTTTTTATGCTCTAAAATAATTATTAACAAATAAAAATAATTTATATGTAGAGTTAACTAGGAAAGTCAAATTTTTTTTTTTTATAAATGTCATCATTTATAGGTAAAAATTAATTTGATACACTGCTTTTTATCACATTTCTGTTCCATTTGTTCAAAATACCTAGGTATTGTGTTTCAATAAGTGTTTCGACTTTCTTTGCTGACTGTACAAGAGACACTTTCTAATCTAAGTTTAATCGTAAACAAAGCTCTCCATATAGGCAAAAAATTGCACTGTATCTACAATTACATTGACTGTAATGCTTTTATTACAAATAAAAAGGTAAATATTGATTTAGACCTATATTAAGAAAGCATAAATGATAAATAAATGAAAACGGCGTAACAAATTATTTATTTACCTATTGTAGGCGCCATCCTTTGCCACGACAGATTTGCGACCGTGGCTCACGACGACGGGTTGTTAGTGAAATAGGGGGAACTCAGACTCAGGGGTTGACGCATGCGCTTTATAGAGCTGCATATTATACCCAGTACACACAGTAGTTAATTTTATTGTTGTATTGTATGAGACGCGATATAAATCCGATAACAGTGGCAGTGGGACGTGTGTTTGTAGGAAATCAAACGATCCTACTGATTGGGTACCTACTTAGATTAGATACCGAATGAACTTCATTCGACTACGGCAAAGACAAAGGAGGGTTATGATTTATGTGGTTTCTAGATTCTAGAATAATTCAAGAAGTATCTATGAGGCAAGTAATAAGAATGTAGGTACTTACTATAATAGTTCGTTCGGCCAATTGGAGCGCCGAACGCGGTCGATTCGTAAAGTCGAGAAGAAACTCAAAGAAGTTGATTTAAAGAAAAAAACGTAGGATCCAGATGAATTATATCGAATTATTTAATAAAAAGTAAATAAATATAAATAAAAAAACGCGCACAGCCACAAGAAATTTAAATAGTTAAAAAGCGCCACCTGTGCGCAAATTTTGTATTTAACATGATTGAGGATAGTGCCATCTAGCGGCTACTGCTCGAAGTAACAAAGGCTACAGTCGGGGCACCTTCGATGAGCTTTTCGTCCACGGCGGCTATTCTTATCCGCTGACATTTTGTAATCGTGGTAATTGGACCGCGGTCTTGATCTTGAACACGACCTGAAAAAAATAATAAACGGTAATATGAGTACTATACCTATAAAAAATATTACAACAAACTGGGCAGTAGGGGCAGTAGGATCAACTTAGACGAGAAAGAGGTTAGTCGTCGATGCCAACTCGGCTGGGCAGCGGTTAGGGAAGCTACCTTCTCGTTTCACATATCGCCAGTGTCGAAAGATGAAAATCTTTGACCAGTGCCTGGTACTATTCCAGTGAGTACTAACGGCACTGAAACGCTCGCAATGGGCCTCATTATAAGTCTACAAGTTGCCCAAATGTCAAAATAGAGGGTTATGATTGGCGTTCCTCTGCGGGATTATAATCTAATCACTACTGTTAATAAAAATGTATTTATTTCTGGAACACATGAGCCAGACAGATAAAAGAAGGGTAGGATAAGAAGGGTTCCGCTAGGGCCGATGCCTGTCGGGGTCGCGGGAAAGTCCGAAAGGGATACTGTGGCCTCTGGCAACATAAAGGCAACTGATGGACGGTTACGCTTTCACGCTAAAACGGCAGAACGGATTTGGATGAAATTCGACACATGGGTAGACCATGACCTGGAATAGGACATAGGATACTTTTTATCCCGATATTCCCACAGGATCAAGCCTTACGCGGGTGAAACCGCGGGGCGCAGCTAGTACTTAATAACAATTAAATAAAGCTAAAAGTTAAAGGGAGCCCCCTTTAAATTTAAACTTTATTTATTTATTTTCAGTGATCATTTTTCGTACCTACCTGGAACGTGACCGCGAGGCCCTCACGGAATGTCGGCATTCGTCATCGTCGTCATCTTGTCCCTTGAAGAGCAGGCCCCAGTACTGATATACTAAATATACCAGGGTTAACACTCCAGCTAACTGCAATCAAAAAGGTTTGATGCAAAAAGGGTAAATACCATAACATCTGACCCTGTAATCCCCGAAGGGCTAGCCATAGATGTACTTCTATAGTAGTACACCAACATTTCGCCAGTTATGTTTATGCCAAATGTACTAGGGGGCGAGCCTATAGCCATCAACACAAATCCAGACTCCGTTGCCACTGAGAAGTTCCTGATGGAAAAACCCAGTGCAAAGGGTAAGTAGATCGCGCGGATAAATCTGCGATACAGAATTTTGTGTGACGTCAGGAACAATTTGTAGTTCGCATGTAGCGTCATAAATGCCATCAATTAAGGGAGAATTTAAAAGCACTAGTCTTATCATAAATCTGCCCAAAATGGAATACATTAGAATTACCTACCACAACAATAATTTGTACCTACATGGTTTTGATTACAACGATACAAAAAATCCATTAGAGGCCGCGCATGCTATTACAACAATAATTTAATTGGCCCCCATTATTAAGTTTGATCACAGATACTGCTGGATAACTGACCCTATATTGTATTGATGCCTCCCTGTTATACGAACTTTAGTAATTATATTTAAAACTGTGGCGCGCAAGCAAGCGGGGAGGTCTTTCGGTGTCCAAACTTTCAACATATTTTGCACTTTGCAGTCAAACTTTTGGATCTGATCAATGCGTGTGTAAAGAACGTTTTCAATCAATGTCATACTATATTTTAATATAATCCAGAATCATAATCAACGTTTGAACCAGGCAGAGAGTGGCTATTTCTATTATGGGCAAATTAGGTAGAAAGAAAAGAGTTAGAGTTAGTAGACCTACCGCGATGTTGAGCTGTCTAACGCGAACAAAGTCTACGATAGAATCAATCAGATTCTCCATCGCCTCTGGTTATTGCATCTATGTTGGGTTTTGCCAAGAAACCACACTACATGGACTGAAGCATACTGTTGAGAAAAAACTGCACTGGCTCGAAAGGTATGGAAGAATTTATTTTAAACTACAAAATATCGCTTGAATTTTTTTTTGTATAACCAATAATTTTACATGTAAAATGTCCAAAATGACAGTTGATATGTTGGAATTGACGTGTTCTTTTTATGAATTCTTCTTTTTTCGTTAACTCTTTTGTTGGTTGTTAACAAAGAGGATTTGATCTGTTTTGTCGCCATTATTTTCTAGTCGCCTTGCTTTTAAATTCAGAGATCAACAGCCCAGACCACCTGTCTGGGCTAGTCGAGCAATATTGTCAAGACATGTCGCGAGGGGCTAGTCGAGCAACATTGTCAAGACATGTCTCTAGGGCTAGTAGAGCAACATTGTCAAGACATGTCTCTAGGTCTAGTAGAGCAACATTGTCAAGACATGTCTCTAGGGCTAGTAGAGCAACATTGTCAAGACATGTCTCTAGGTCTAGTAGAGCAACATTGTCAAGACATGTCTCTAGGGCTAGTCGAGCAATATTGTCAAGACATGTCTCTGGGGCCAGTATAGCAACATTGTCAAGACATGTCTCTGGGGCTAGTCGAGCAACATTGTCATGACATGTCTCTGGCGCTAGTCGAGCAACATTGTCAAGACATGTCTCTGGGGCTAGTCGAGCAACATTGTCAAGACATGTCTCTGGGGCTAGTCGAGCTAATTGTCTTTTTCTGGTGGTGATTACTGTAAATTCTGGCTTAAAAGAGTTGTGGGCGTATCATGACTATTTTATTTTTATCATTTACGCGATCTGCGGCTGTAGTTTGGGGCTGAGACTCTTTTTTCTTTCAGACTACTCTGGCTAATCTTGACGTTGAGTGCGTTTGGCGGAGCAGTCTACTGCGCGCTCAGTCAATATTTCAGGTATATACTATCTACATCAAGATCTTAGGCTCATCCGAACGGCGTCATCATCATAATCATCATATCAGTCCGAAAGCTCCCACTGCTGGTTCGTCCTTTCTTTCCTGTCACTCTCCTCTATTCCGTGCATCTCAAATCTAACTGTTTCCCGCAGTTTTGACGATGTCATCAACCCAACACACTTTCGGAAGTCCTGAATTTCTTTGACCTAACCTTGGCCATCCGTACGCTTACACATTATAGTGGCGGGGGGTCGCAGCGCGCAGCATTACAAAAATGCACCAAAGCACATTAAGAGTTAGGAGCCGCGGCCGTCCGTACCGCAATGCGCGAGCCTTTAGTTACATAAACCGACATACCTTGATGGTTTCCTATACATTCTTGCCTTTGTTCTGATTATCGTGCAGGTACAACTCGGAACCAGTGGTGGTATCTCTCCAGCGAGACTACAGAAGCTGGTGGACCACCTTTCCAGCTGTGACCGCCTGCTTTCTCGACAGAGTGCAGCCAGATAAGGCTAGGGAGCTGATTGAGGAGTAAGTAATAGTAGAAATCTTTTGGTCCCAGCTTCGCTCCCGTCAACCGAGTATCACTCTTCAGTCATAGGTGGCTGCGTTAGTTCCGATTTTTCAAAATTATAATCATCACCATCATTGTAGATATATAATATAGAGATCTAATTAGTTAGATATTTAATTTTATTCGTGTTTTTAATCAATTCAGTTTATTTTTTCAATTTAATTAATTTTCTTATCTACTCATAAACATTATAATTTTATTCATAACTTAGTCAATCAATTTTATTGTAATTTATTCAACTTATAATTCAAGGCCCATTTTCTAATCAATGTTTTTATTTGTGTTAATACAATTATGTCCCGTTATAATTATGTGTTAATTCATTGTAAATTTTAATTTCATTGTCAATATATAATTTTAAGTTCAATTAGATTTTATTAATATATTAATATGATAAACCGTTATTTTTCGTGCATGTGGTGTTAACCTTTAATTAATTGTTGCACGTGCTAATGTAACCCTAGTCATTAAGTCAGAAATGTATGTAGTGTAAACAGTTGTTGGTTAACCTAAATAAATAAATAATACACTCCAATTAATCTGCGTAGCCTTTTCCCAACTATGTTGGGGTCGGCTTCCAGTCTAACCGGTTGAATACCAGTATTTTAAATGGAGCGACTGCCTATCTGACCTCCACAACCCAGTAACTGGGTAATACGATACCCCTTGGCAAGACTGGTTGTCAGACTTTCGGGCTTCTGACGACCCGTAACGACTGTCAAAGATCCACAAATGACAGCCGGGACCAACGGCTTATACTCCACTGACAATTATGAACCTTATCTTCTAATTCCAACCAGCACCTGGAACGTCACAGAAGAGTCAGACCCCACGAAGTACAACTACTACTACGAGTTCATAGAGCTGATAGCCGACGTCTCCTTCCGAGATAACCTGCAGAATTTCTGGAAGTACCAGGCTGATGAGACTGTGAAGGGTATTGACTTGCTGGAACTGGCTCTGACTGTCCATCCCTCGTCTTTGCTGCAGGTTATTGTATCTAATAATGAACATGAGGTAAGTTCCTTGTGGAAGTTACGTACCCCGAATTCTTAGACGGAACTTAACATTGATTTTCGAGTTCTTAAGAGTTTTTCCGTACAGTGGCATTGAGACTCATTCAAAATTGAGTTACTTTTGTGAATATGGCCGTAAGAGTAACAAAATGGCCTCCAGGATTGGCGAATTTGGCGAAAATTAAGAGCGTTTAATCTGAAAGTGGGTAACGTCGCAAATAGATGTCAAATATTTCGCCGTTTTTATTAATTTGGCAATATTACTTTATGGAAATATGAAATACGGCTAACTAGTTGTCTAAAATATTGATTATGAAATGTTTTTGTTGTAAAAAAAGGATTTGGAAACTTCCAAATGCCTTTTTTACACCTAAACTGGTTACAACTTAAATTCAGTGTTATAAATTGAAGTTCATTATTTATATCCTAGTAAGTTAGATAACGATATTTCATAGTTCCATACAGTAATATTGCCAAAATAATCAAAACAGGTAAGAATTTGACAGTTATTTGCGACGTTGCCAACTTTTAGAATCAACGTTCTTAAGGTCCAGCGCACCTTCGACAGTCAATCTCGCTGCCACCCTGCTGACTGGTCTAGATCTATGTAGGGTCTTTCTCTTGTGAAAACCAGTTCAGCACGAATATGGTTAGGCCATCAGGCCGTAGTGGTAGAGCCATCTATAATTGCTCAAATTGTGTGAGATGATGTTATTAGTCTTTTATACACCCATATCTCTTTCCCTGGAACAACGACAGGCTGACGACCCCGACATCCTAAAGTGGGTGATAAACGTGCGTACAATAGCGTACGTTGTCAAATTGGCTCGCGGCGATGACAGACGGGCGAGTAAGCTCGCCGAGCCATAAGTACGGGTTCTTGCTCGCACGTTTATCACCCGTTTTATACACTCCCTGGACCAACAAAAAACTATACTTTCAGGTACACTGGAACCCTGTAATGACGGAAGTGGGCATGTGCTTGACCTTCAACTCCGTCTACGCCGAGTTCCAGCACATGCTGCAGGAAGTAGACTGGACACCGTTCCAGCTACTACAGTGCCACTATCATAGCGGGCAGTGCTCTGTGAGAATAGACTCTATGAATAACGCTGTTAGGGTGAGAGTCGACTGTCTTTTTTGCTAAATACTACTACTTTCCTAAGTCTAATCTAAGATAGACAAGTTGGATGATGAGTTGACACTATTTAAAGAATTTTTGGGCTGCCTGGCCGTCCAAGTCAAATGCATCAGAGAATAATTCGTCAACTCGTCCTACACGTCTAATTGCCAACGGCCCACTTAAGAGGGTTTATAATCAAAAGAACGTCCTAATTGGGCCGTAGGCATTTAGGACGAGTTGACAAATTACTTGCATCAGGGACGGTAAATAGATAACTACACGTTTCGTATGAAATTGTTCAGTCATGTCCGAGCTTCGGGCTGTCCAGTCCAGACCCTTAGGTTCCAGAGCATGCTGTAAACACACTCACACACGCACACACACTCTCTCTCTCACACACACACACACACACAACACTGAAACACTGCTGCTGCTGTTTTCATGTGTGCACGCACACAAAAACTGATTTCAGGCGGTCCGGAACTGTGAAAGCCCTGACCAGAAACTGTTTTTACCCGACTACGGCGAAGAAAAAAGGAGGGTTATGATTTTGACCGGTATATGTGTATGTATGTCTGTATGTTCATCTGTTCCCTCCTATCTTCCAAACCACTTATCACAATTTAACAAATGAGGTATCGTTAGAAGCGTGATTGTCCGCTGGTTATAGGCTATGTGAAGTCACATTAAATTAAAAATGGCGCCCTCTAGAGGACATAAAGTGAGGAACTTAAAAAAAAATATGGTTTAATCGTAACATGTTGGGTATCAAATCAAAGGGCTTAATGAGCACATTTCAAATATATATATATTATAACCCCAAAAGAATTAAAAAAAAATCAAGAAATAAAAACTAAAACCCAACTACGACATAAAAGGTATAAACAAGACACCACAGACAGACAAATTAAAAATCCGGAGTCACACGTAATCTGTTAGATTTATGCCCTAACACGTGGGACTCCGGATTTTTAATTTGTCTGTCTGTGGTGTCTTGTTTATACCTTTTATGTCGTAGTTGGGTTTTAGTTTTTATTACTTGATTTTTTAATTATTTTGTTCGATTTCTGTCTTCTAGTATTTCATACATTCTCCATATGAGATATCGACGGCCATATCCAACCCAACTGGAGAAGTATTGCCTGGTGAAGAGCTCATTATTGATTATAAGGTAATTTTCTTGTGAAGGATTAAGTCCGTATTGGAGAATACAGATCGATTCAGACTGAATGGCGGCTCGGAAGTTAGCTTTTAGCTGCGCAGTACCCCACCCCTCACCCCCGCTGTCACATGAAATTGTTACTGCGCAGCGACTCGCCTCATGTTCCGAGCCGCCATTAAGTTTGAATCGAACTGTATTATGTGTTTAACTTTTATTCTTATACGGGCCTTAGGTAGTGGAGATCCAAGCTTCACCAAGTGTGAAGAGTTTGAGATCGGAGCAGCGGCGCTGTAAATACCCTGATGAGTGGATCAGCGACTCTATTCGGGTAGGTATAAAGTTCTTTTTCCCCTGTAACAATATGCCTAGTCTTAGCAACTTCCTCATAACGTTTTTATTGACGCCAGGACACCTATAAATAATATCCCCAACTTAGCGACGCTTGGAGGAGGCCTATCTCTAGCAGTGGACGTCTTACGGGATGTCCTGCGTGAGCGACGAATACGACGTGACGTGACGCGACACGACACGATGCAACGCATCACGATGCTATACGCGAAAAATGTCCTACGTTATGTTATTATCCCACAACAATCTTTGCTCACGTACTGCGGCGATCGTTTCTGAATCAACCATTTCGAAGTTCGTGGTATCGCGTCTGGCCGCCTTCAAAACAAGTACGCGTTACGTCGCGTCTCGCCGCTGACTGCCATAAAGGCCGCAAGCAGAGGCCCTAGACAAAGTGACATTCTATCAGCGATAACGATGATGGAAAACGCAAAAATGTATAGGACTGACATAAGCTATCGTAAAGTTTATGTCAATCCAGTTGAAAGTCGTTGTAGAAATACAAAACGCTTTCGAAGCGATTGTTACTTGTCCAGGCCCTTAGGGCCGTTGAGTTGGTCGCGTTCGCAGCATCGCGTCGCGTCGTATGCGTCGCTCACGCAGTACGGGGTGTCTTGCGTTAGGTTGAAATGATGACGAGATACTAGATTCCTTTCTAAAAGATTATCTAACTCCAGAGGGCAGTTGATAGGAATATGTCGAAGAGGAGCTAAGACCCCTGACCCAGCAAGAGGTCTTGGCCTCCAGGGCAGTTTTACAATGTTTCTATCCGTACGTTTTCAGGCATACAGTTTCTCCCTATGCCAGATGCACTGCCGCAGTCGCATGGCGGTCATGTTCTGTGGTTGTAGACCCTACTTCCATGTCAAAGGAGGTGAGCATCTGTCTTCTAAATCTATTTCTAAGGATCTGCCTAATAAGGATTATGTAAACCAATACGATTTTCCAAATAATGCGACGACACTCGCTCCAAAAAAAATCTAAGAAGGTTGCATACAATACGTACGAAAAAACTTCAAAAGAAAAAAATGACTGACTGACAATGAAAAAAATAACTGTGAAAAATAACCACAAGTCAGTCACGGCAATAAAAGAACTGTCAGGAGAATTCTTTCAATGAAAAAATAACAGAAATTAAAACATTTTTATAGATAAAAAAACTGTCTTCAAATTTGAATCAAGTCAGTCTGCCATTTTCATTGCCCGGGAGTTTAGATGGCGACGTCTGCGATGCATACGGGATGGCGTGTATCGGCCGGAACGTTGAGATCCTCATTAACATACCCAAGAATCTTGCTAAATGCTCATGTCTTCCCCAGTGCGCCGAACTCAATTATTATTCACACACAAAAACGATCCTTATTCGGTTAGTGGCTTTTTTATATTATGTAGACTTTAGATATTTGTAGATGTGCCTTTACCTACCTACTATAGCGTTCATAGTCCTATAATACGAAAATTTTCTCTTGCGGCAGACAGCCTAGCGTGGTTCCAACCTCCTTGGCAGGATCTGACTTTCGTAGCTGTCAATGTCAAATCATCATTTAGGCTGATTTTAGAGTCACGCTGAGCGTCGCTGAGCGTCGGCGCTGACGGCCCAATATGTATGATTATCGCACGGCACGGCCGTCAGCGCTGAGCAGGATGATGATATATAATCATACATATTGGGCCGTCAGCGCCGACGCTCAGCGACGCTCAGCGTGACTCTAAAATCAGCCTAAATGATGATTTGACATTGACAGCTACGAAAGTCAGATCCTGCCAAGGAGGTTTAGCATGAATGGAGTAGATTTTACTCTGAATGTAGAACTGCGTTGTTGGATTTTCAACTTTCGGTGCTGAGCCCAAATCCAGGGGCGGTACTATTATTTAGGCATTCTTGTAAGTAGGTGTAGGAAAATAGGTATTTTTAAAGAAGCTTGGGTGAATTTGTAAACGTCAATTGGATGTTGTCGAGCGTCACCGTTTCACATTTTAACACTAAGAGCCTCCTCACCCAAGCTTTCACCGCTTTGGGGGTCACATGGGCGTTGCGGCGCCGTAACATTGTTACGCCGCAGCGGCGCCGCACCGCAAAGTTTTCGCCGCATTGGCGGTCAGACGGTGAGACTGATCGGTGCCACTGCAAGTCTGGTTTACGTGCGGTAAGACGCGAACGCACCGTGTGGCATATCATGGATATTTGTAGGTAGGACGCCACAGCGACACCGTTCTGGCGCCATCCACCACGCACCGCGTGGAAACGCATGATGTGCACCGCCCCTTAGAGCGTTGCCTTGCACTTATATAAATCTTTAAAAATCCAAATTTACTTATTCTACAACATTTTCAAACATAATTTTAACTTAAAACTAATTTTAACTCTATTAAAACTTATTTTAACTCTATTAAAACTTATTTAACCGTTCATATTAAACCTACATGAATGGGAGCACGCAAGGTGCTGAGGAGGACCCGCGGTCAGCCATCAGGATCAACATGATGCCGCCAAAGATCAGACTTAACCGGGATATCATATTTACACTTGAAGACCTCTTTGGTTGGTGCAGCTGATTGAGTGGGCTTTGACAGCTTTCTGTGACGTCATAGCATAGTATAAAGATTTTGTTTGGGCACTATTGCGATTCGATGGGTCGTCGTCCGAGTGGGAATGATTTTGGAAAGATTTTGTACCTAAGTACTTCACACATCGATTTTTTTTGGCACGAATTAAGCTTGAATTTGCACCTGCACGTTTCAAGTCAGACGCAGAACAGATGGTTTTCATAGCAGACAAAACATGCTTGCCGAAACCGATTTCCTGCCCGTGTCTAGGCGGACATCTGCGGTGTATTGTGTTACGTAGTTTCGGTGCGGATGAGCAGTTTAAGCAGATAAGTCTAAAACGGTTTTGCTTCATTTTTGAAGTGAAAAGTTCTTGAGGCGCGTTGAGCACTTTTTGGGTGAACAAAAATCATGGAACTCGAGTCATCGTCACCGAACGCTTGTTGGGTGAACAAAAGTTAGCTGCTGGGGAGTTTGTTGCGCCACTTCTTCTTCCCAACTAAAGCACTAGCAAGTGGTGAAGGGCGGGCGTTTTGGGGGTCTGTCTTATGTAATTTTGACGTTCGAAAAGTGCTGATTCCCAGCCTAGTTTGAATAAATGACTTTTGATTTTGATTTTGAAAAATCATGGAACTCGCGTCATCGTCACCGAACGCTTGAAGAAATGTTACTTAGTTTTCACTTCTATCGGTAGTCCCAAAAGTTTCTTTTTGCTTGTAGGTACTTAATTGTGCAGGTAAGTTCTTGTTTTCATATTGAGATAAGATAAGATAAGATAAGATAATATTTATTTTGTGAAACATGAGTACAGGTATTGGTTATTCTTTTAAATCACCTACGACGAGACAGGCCCTTTTTCTAAAAAAAAACAAATTCTTTCGCGCAAATGCAATGGATTAGCATACAGTGCTGATCCAGATTGATAATACTACCTAATGCTGTATCCTTTCAGGAGGAGCTCGTGGCTAAGTAATAACAGCCACACAGGTCGATCTATCAGGTTAAGCTACGCTTGCCGGGTTTGGTCCGTGGATGGGTGACCATCTTTACATACCAAGACTCCTCCGTGCCTCGGAAAGCACGTTAAGCTGTTGGTCCCGACTGTCATTCGTGGATCTTTGACAGGCGTTACGGGTCGTCAGAAGCCCGAAAGTCTGACAACCAGTCTTTCCAAGGGGTATCGTATTACCCAGTTACTGGGTTATGGAGGTCAGATAGGCAGTCGCTCCATGTAAAATACTGGTACTCAGCTGCATCCGGTTAGACTGGAAGCCGACCCCAACATAGTTGGGAAAAGGCTAGGCAGATTGATTGTTTGCTGTGTCCTTTCAGCTTCACTAGGTGGCACCACTGCGCTGTTCGTCGGAGCCAGCGTGCTCACAGTGGTTGAGACAGTGCTCTTTATCTTACGGCATCTCGTGCGATTGGTCATCAGGAGAGGGCGCGGCAGAGTCGTAGATTTTAAGCCTTAGAACAGATTTTAAGCTTCATCTTAGTTTATAATAGCAGCCTCATCATAATACCTATAAATAGGGAATATGCATGTGATTCAAATATGGGTCAAATATTTTTTTCTATAAACTATGTTACTTCAGAATTATGCCTCCATCAATATTTTTGAATAAAATTTCTTTTTGAGCGAGAAATTAATTTTTTTAAAGTCCCAAAAAACTGTGGGTAATTCAAATACTTGAAAAGGTAAGAGCGGATGTGACGTAACAATCCGGGATAACTATCAAAATGTCAATGTCAAGTCAATCAACAAGTGTCAAGTCAATGTCAAACGCTCATAGAAAAAGGAGTGTTTGATGTTGACTTGACAGTTGCTTGTCTGTTTTCACGAACTGTGACGTCACTACACCAAGCGCGCCAAATGGAGGGCGTTTAAGTAGCCCGGATCGGTTGGATATTTATTTTTAAACATTTTTTTAACTACTTTAAATTGCTTTTTTGCCGTCGAATTTTTTTTAACTATTATTTGACGATGTAAACTATCGAATAAAAATATTAAAAAAATACATGCATATTCCCTTTTTCGTGTTTGTCTGTATGTCCGCGTTGTTCTTCTAAACCACGCAACAGATTTTGATGAGGTTTTCACCATCGTTTAGAGAATTTATTCCTGAAGGTTTATGTGTATAATACGTTAAAATGAAAGTTACATATAATAACTAAGAAATCATAAGTAGGTAGGTACCCAGTTGTAGTTACCTAAAAGGTAATAAACTGTTTGTGCATCAAACTTACAGTAGAATTATTAAGTTAGTTAATACTCAGTTGTAGGTATGTGTTCTATGTAGAAATATTAAAAGAGTGATTAAGATAAAATACCGTTTTATTTATTTCCCTAAATCGAAAAACAAATACAGAATTTTTAAAAGAAATAACCTGGCAGCCTGTGCAGTATATAGGTATGTACTTTGTACAGAGTAGGAGTGAGGCGTATTTATCGTCACAGATAGAAATCACAGATATTAAAAAATAGCAGATAGCAATTGCTCCTAACGATAAAAATATCTGTTAATTAAAATCACAGATCCTCAAGACTGTTACCGCGGCTGTTACTGTTAAAACTTCGGATACGATTTTCGACTTTAACTAAAAGAAATAAAGAAGATATTCAATTGAGATATACAGGGTGTTAGGGTAAACACTCTTGTCATTCAAACCAGTGGTTTGGTTTCATTTATAGAACGTAAAATCAATGGAAAATTACAACTTTTTTTTTTAAATTTTTAGATCAAAATTTTACCACAAGAGACGCAAGTTCGTTGCCTTATGCGCTAGGGCAACGAACTTGCGTCTCAACACGGGTACGGGATGTGACCTGACTGGCAGCGAGCGCGATCCCTCCCTTAGTCAGTCAGCTGTTTCGCTAGCAAGCACGATGTCAGATAGAAACTTTTTAAAATCTTTTAATGAAAAAAACGTTTTTTTTTTGTTGTGTTCGGTCATTTATTTATATATTTAAGTCAACTACGCATGGTTTGAATGACAAGAGTGTTTACCATTACATCCTGTATACGTATTTATCATCCGTACAAAAATAACAGGCTGTTATTTTATAACAGATAGATACGATTTTCGACTTTAAAACGAAATAAATAAAGATGACATTCGATTGAGATACGTATTTATCGTCCGTACAAAAATCATAGGCTATGATTTAATAACAGATATTTGGATCTGTTATTTTTTTGTCACAGTCACAGTGATAACAGATATCGTGTTTCACCTGTTACAACCCATCTCAAGTACAGAGTACAAAGTTGTAGTAAAAAGTCTTACGTTCGTACTACATCTTTGTTAAGCGTTCGATTGGTTACGATACATGCGACTCGGACGGTTTGCTCTGTTTTGTTGACTGCACATTTCGTTCGGTAATGATAATATGTTAATAACGATGACATGACAGGTGCAATGTGTTTATTTTGTGGAATGACTACATTTTGACATATAATTCAAGGTCATTTTGTTTTTTTATAAAACACACTCAATTTCGAGTTGCGACACTGAATGCACTTGTAACCATGAAAATATTCTGTATGTATTCGAAAAAAAAGTATTGACAACTAAACGCGAATTTCTTAATTGCCAAAAACAACAACGAAACGTTGCATGCTGTCATAACGCCCCTCCCACTTTAGAAATGTAATGTATTTATTTTCGAAAAATATAACCTAAGTCCTTAATTCTAACTAAATTAAACCAACGAACGAACGAAAACCATGTTTCTGACAATACTATCTCTATGCGTAAATACAGTTTATTATGTTTTCTCTACATTTAAATTTTTATTGTCCTGGTCCCATACAGTTTTGCCTTATGGACTGGATGTCGGTATGTTGGGATTCTCTGCGTATTATTTGACAAGGTTGAAGAAACCAGAGCTGGAGAATGTGGTCAGTATATTCGGGCCTGAGCCCTGGACTAAGGAAAGCCAGAAGAATCCAGAAAAAGTCGTCAATTGCATCGCTCATAGGGGAGCGGGTCTGGACGCCCCTGAAAACACTTTGGAGGCGTTCAAGCATGTAAGCAACCTTTTTAAAGTGTTACTAAAGGGGATTTATGACCAAAGAGTCTTTATTTATAGTTAAGAGTTAGACGAAAGAGGTAAAGAATTCTTGTAAAAAAAATGTAAACAAACATTGATTTTGATTATAGAACAAAAACTTACAATAGTTGCAGATAGTGGATGGCACTATCTATACATATTAATAAAAATAAATAAATATTTTTTCTTGTTTATTGTCATAATTTATTATTAGTAGGCCAGACAAGTAATTTTTCCATGAAAATCTATCACATAATGGAAAAACCAATATTGCTATAAAGCTCAAAGCCATTATTGTTTTATCGATCGTACAAATTAAGGAAAACGTTTTTCACTATAACTATTAAAAGAAAAATGCATAGTTTACCAACCCACATTATGGAAATGAAATTGTTTATTCTGTAAATAAGATATTGGAATCAGTTTTACACGTCATATTAATAATAAACTAAGGAGGTTGCAGTCTCTTTTAAAGTCCAGACATTATCTTGGTTAGGCCATATTAGGACCAAATAGAATAGCGTCTGAAATGATCTTTTGAGGAAAGAACCACACACATTTGAGTGGTCCACCATGGCCCACTCCCTATCACAGGGCCTGTGTCCCAGATGTGCATAAATTATAAGCTGATTATGTACATATGTTTGCGTTACAATGTCATATTGTCTCTGGCCTTACCATAAACAATGTACAGTGAAACAAAGAAACGGTTAGCCACAAATCTTCATCTTAAAATCATCAATGAAATTACTTTTTCAGTGCGTAGAACATGAATGCAACATCATAGAGCTGGATGTACGGTCATCCAGAGACGGCAAGTTATTTCTTTTACATGACCAGGGCTTGGAACGGCTTTCTGGGACAAGTATCCCTGATGTGCGTTCCGTGGACTGGGACAAGATTAAAGATATTGACGTGGGCGCTACTCATCCTAATAGGTTTGTTGGTTTCATTTCTTCATGTAGTTATAAGCGGAATTGATTTAATAGGTTTAGGGTGGATTCTCGGACATACGTTTCCGAGTATCCACCTTAGGGTGGATTTTTTAGGGTGGGTAAACTGAATAACCCTTATTAAGCAGACTCTTAAATTCATTTATACATCTGTGCATATACATTATTATACATACATACACATAAATAAAATTGACTTTTCTGTTTGCAATGTCAAAATAACAGCTATTTACTAAATACATATGAAAGAATACATGGTACTCTTAAAAAAAAAATTGTCTGTCTGTCTGTTTGTTCCTTCTAATTTCCGAAACGGCTGAACCGATTTTGACGGGATTTTCATTGGCAGATAGCTGATGTTATAAGGAGTAACGTAGGCTTTTATTCTAGAAGAAGCATTTGGCACGGTATCCACCAAAGCAGAGAGGAGAGGAGAGATGTGGAAATAACGAATTCGGATTGGTTTATTCAAACACATCTCCTCTCGTCACCTATCCAAAATCAAAATCAAAATATTTCACATAAACCTACATGGGCACTTATGAAACGTCAGAAGCTAGGTGCACGGTTCCAGTTGGTCGTTTCCTATGGAAAAGAGCCGGCAAGAAACTCCACTCGTCTCCTCTCCGCTTTTGTGGATACCGGGCCTTGAGAGTCCAAGCGCGTGAAGCCACGGGTAGCACCTAGTTTGAAATAAAAACTAGATCCTCGCCTTTCAGAAAGCAGTTCAAAGAAGTGCGCCTGTGTCTGCTGGACGATGCCCTGGATTACCTCCTGGCCAACAACATCAAGGTTATAATTGACGTTAAGGGCGAAGACAAACAGGTATTCAGCCTTGTTGTAAACCTTCAGCGTATGTTTCCTCTTCCGAAGGCGACCGTAACCGTAACCGTAAACGCATGACATGCATATTGTCGACTATTTCGGTTTTATGCTCGTGATTTCATTAGTACTCAGATCTCTTCTTTTAAATTTTTCCGATTACTCTTATCGTTTTAAATGTACCTGTTTTCGCCATGTCAGTCTGTCTGTCTGTCTGTCCGTCTAAACCATTTTTGGATGCAATACAGCTAAGTGGGCTCTACAAGTTACCGAGTAATAATCGACCAGCTTACATTTGCAGTAGCAAAAAAACTTTTTACTTACAAAAAAAAAAACAACCGACTTCCAAAAAAAAAGTGAAAAATAACTTTAATTTCGGAAGTCGGTGTCTTTGCTTTTCAATGTTCGTTTTTTGCCACCGACTTCCGAAATTAAAGTTATTTTTCACTTTTTTTTTGGAAGTCGGTTTTTATTTTTTTGATTCTTTTTTTTATTTTTCACTTTTTATTTGTGGTAACTACCCCACACAAATTCGTATACTGTTGTCTGCTATGTGGCGGAGTCAATTAACATGTCATCAACATCGCAAAGTGGGAAAACTACGTAATTATTGAAGCTAACTCAAAAACTACGCAAGCAAAATTAATAAAATTTATATGGGACCACCTCTGAAGCATGACCTACCAAACAAAATAAGAATCATCAAAATCGATTCATAATTGGCGGAGTAATCTCCTCCTTTTTGAAGAAGTCGGTTAAAAACATATTCTCCCATACATTCCGTTTGGGAGAAAACGTTATTCAAGTACAATGTTAAGTTTGTTCTTGCGATAAATTCATCCCAACTACGGAACCCTTCTTTGTGGGTGTTTCGACACGCATTTGGCCGGTATTTTCTTTCTTTCTTACTTGTTGTTTGACGATCGACAAAAAAGTGCAATGCAGTGTTAGATTTTCAACGCTCGGCTCAGCGTCGAGAGTTGAAAATTCAACAGTGCGCTTTTATGACGCATCACTTTTTGATGTCGTGTACAGATCGATTCAAACTTTATGGCGGCTCGGAAGTAAGCTACTCGCTGCGCAGTACCACCCCTCACCCCCGCTGTCACATGAAATTGTTACTGCGCAGCGACTCGCCTCATGTTCCGAGGAGCCACTAAGTTTGAATCGAACTGTAGTATTAATGAATGTTGTCTTTCCTTTAGTTAGTGCAGAATAAACGTTTTTCTTTTATTACAGGTAGTGAACGGTGTTGTGAACAGCTTTGCCTCAAGACCCGGGATGTATAAGTCTGCTGCCGTGACGAGTTTCAATCCATTCGTTCTTTACCAGGTATGTTTATTTTTAACTGATTTGCAAAAAGGTTTTTGAAGTGAAAACTTCTTTCGGCGCGTTGAGCACTTTTTGGGTGAACAAAAATCATGGAACTGGCGTCATCGTCACCCTTGAAGAAATGTTTTTAGCGCCATCTACCGTCTACCGTTTGATTTTTTTTGTTTTTATGTTTGTTCATCGGTATTTTCGTCAAATGTGGAGATTTCGAAAATATGTTTTTTGTTTTTTTTATTTGGTCTGAGGGTCTGAATTCAAGTATTTTTTATTAATTTCTGGAGAGAGTGGCTGTTACAGCCCCGCCGCCGCCAGATGGCGCACGGCGGCAGTACTTACTGCGGCCATGCCCCGGGTTGTCAAAATATGTGGGACTTCTCATATTTAAGACCTTTTATGTACCATATTTTATGCAAAATAAAGTTATTCTATTCTATTCTTTTTGCGCCGCCAGGGGCGCCAGGGGTAGTTGCAACACTGCTCGCAGGAAACGTCGCACGCACCACTTGGGCTATTATTATCACAGAAACCATTTGAAGAATAATAGCCCAAGTGGTGCGCGCGACGTACCGCCGCCGTGCGCCATCTGGCGGTGACGGGGCCGTAACAGTGGCTTAATGATGTTCTATATTCTCAGATACGTAGGAGCGATCCTGAGATTGTGGGGTGTCTCAGTTACCGGCCGTACTGCTTCAGTTCTCAAGATTATGACGCAGAAAAAGGCCCCAATAACCCGCGGTGAGTTCATTTTTCATACAAGCTTTAGGACTGGGCTGTACAGAGGGCCTAGACAAGTGACAATCGCTTCGAAAGCGTTTCGTATTTCTACAACGACTTTCAACAGGATTGACATAAGCTTTTCGATAGCTTATGTCAGTGCTATACATTTTTGCCTTTTCCATCATCGTTATCGCTGATAGATTGTCACTTTGTCTAGGGCCTTAGGTTAGATAGACAGTCGCTTCATGTAAAATGTTCCAGAATTTTCGATGGATAAGGAAAGAAAACTATTTTATTTGGAATACGCACAGGAAATACAAACAATAAAAAACCGGCCAAGCGTGAGTCGGACTCGGACACGAAAGGTTCCGTACCACCGTACACTATTTAGCAAAAAAATGCCGAAAAAGCACGGTTTTTGTTTTTAAACTTTATTTTATTTTTTGCTTGAAAGGCTATATACACCATTAGTGAAAATTTCAACTGTCTACCTATTAGGCGTCATGAGATGAAAACTGGTTTTGTTCTATAATGGCCTAAATATCAAATGCAATAGTCGTAGATATAATTATTTAGTAACTATTCCTCAAGAGTCATAAAAAGCCTGTAAGAAATCGACACGTGTTTCACCTCTCAACGAGGCATCCTCAGGATGACCAGTCGCAAACCAGAACACGACGTGTTCCCACACCGAGCGTTAGACGCAAAAAATATCAATTTCATTTTATCAGTCGCAATGTTTGTTTGAATTTTTTTCCGTAGATTTGCTGACAACCTACCGTTGCACAGCCTTTTACGCTTCGCGGACACGATGCACGCGCTACTGTGGCGCTGGTCGGCGCGCTGGTGTGCTGTCAGCGCTGTTTTGTTACACAAGGACATCGTGAGCCCGTTAGTATAATCCTAAGTAATATTAGGTCCTATGAAATCAGCGTTTTGTATGGAGAATTTTAAAGAAGTTGCACTTTTCATACAAACATTTTCTTAATTTATATTACAACCATGAACACTAATGTTTTAAAACTTTTATGCAGTAATGTTTAAAAACTAAGACAACGTATGCCACTTAGATTAAGCGACAAAAATAAGTTTTGGCTAAGTTAAAACAATAAATAGTGGTCATTTCTGCTAACAAAATGAGGATTCATTTTAATGGTATTTTTTTATGTTAAGAAAACTATAAGTAATAAGGTTTTTTTACTGAAACAATTGATGAATATTTTAAATCATAGAAGTGACTTCGTAAATCGTGGAAATTCGAACGCGCGATTATGAGATCTAAGTCTGGTTTTAGAGTCACGTTGACCATGCTGAGCGCCAGCGCTGACGGCCCAATATGTAGGATTATACAGGTTGTCAGGGTGAACACCGCTGTCACTCAAACCATGGGTAGTTGGCTTAAATATAAAAACAAATTACCGAGTAGCAACAAATAAAAACGTTATTTTCACTATAAGATTTTATAAAGTTTCTATCCGACACCGTGCTCGCTAGCGAAACAGCTGACTAACTGAGGGAAGGGTCGCGCTCGCGGCCGGTCAGGTCACTTCCCGCACTCCCTGCCAGTGTTGAGACGCAAGTTCGTTGCCCTAGCGCATAGGGCAGCGAACTAGCGTCTTTTGTGGTAAAAGGCAGTTTAAAAAAAAAAGAAAAAAAAAGTTGTAATTTTCCATTGAT
The DNA here is from genome assembly GCA_947363905.1 of Lithophane semibrunnea. Lineage (NCBI taxonomy): Eukaryota > Metazoa > Arthropoda > Insecta > Lepidoptera > Noctuidae > Lithophane > Lithophane semibrunnea. Next base: position 8,043,467 of record OX376214.1, on the reverse strand, counting down.
TTTACGTTCTATAAATGACACCAAACTACTGGTTTCAAGGATAACGGTGTTTATCCTAACACCCTGTATATCATGATCCTGCTCAGCGTGACTCTAAAACCAGCCTAATATAGAGCTGGTACAACCATGGAAGAACTTGCCTATTTTGTATTACCGTGATTTCAAAATTATAGATTAAAAACTCTGCAATTCCAAAAACCTTTTCAAACTTTTGAGTGACAGATGACGACCTGCAAGCAGAGTAGGTAACCTGACTGAGAGAAACAAACTCGCAACGACAGCTGTACTACTACACAGCGCGGCAGTACATAACATAGAAGCATTACTTCTGTGTGGGGTACTCTGTGGCGAGACGTTCGTACTGATTCGAAAACACGAATATTACCGAAGCGCGTACATTTTCCGGTTTAACTGTACCCACATTTCCTTTTTTTCTGATTCCCTAACTTTTATTTCCCAGGACTGAGATCCAATACTGGCGGTCGCTAGGCATCCGCTGCGCCGGCTGGAGCGTGAACAGGCCGCTGGAGAAGCTGTACTGGCGCGGCGTGCTCAAGGCGCCCTATCTTGCCAACACTCTGCTTGGGGAGCCTGATGTGAGTAGCTATAAATGTGTACAGCCCGAGTTACGAGTCCAAGGTGTGGTCTACACATGTTTTGGTCGGCAAAATCGAATAAAAATGAAGTAATACGGGGTTATATAAATCAGCTAACGAAAAAAAGTAGATTTACAGGGTTATATTAACTTCGCTGGCGAAAAAAGGAGATATACAGGGTTATATTAACTTAGGTAGCGAAAAAAGTAGGTATTACAGGGTTATATTAAATTAGATAGCGAAAAAAAGTAGATTTACAGGGTTATATTAACTTCACTAGCGAAAAAAGTAGTTATACAGGGTTTTAAATTAGCTAGCGACAAAAAGTACTTTAAGATGTTCTTTTTTTTTGAATCAATCACAGCTGGTAGTATAACTCAATAGCGAGGGTAGATTTAACTCAATAGCGAGGGTAGATGCCGTACGAAATGTAAAAATAATATTACCGAATTGAATTTGCCGAACCGAACATGTTTGTAGCACCCCTCACTAATTGTAAGGTATTGATTTGAAAAGTTCTAAATCAGTAGGGGGTGGGGCATAGACAATAGACTGGTCATAATGAACTTTTGTCTCAATCTTTCGAGGGTATCGGACCGGCAAGCCCGAGACTGTGAGTTCGAACCTCACCGAACAAGTTTGGATTCGAGATCATTTTAGTATTCCCACGAGATAAAGGAAATCATTCAGAACTTACCCAAACACATAAAGGTACGATTAGCAACGAAAGTGTATTACACACATTTTTTTTCAATAATTGCAATAAAATCTGAATCGGTGTAATTAAAAATAAACCACATAGGTAGCTTTTAGTTTAAATGTTTAAAAGCTGTTTATAGTTATGTAAAAGTGACAGTGATAATGGACTTTTGTCGCTGATAGTACCAGCCAGTAGCCAGAGAAAAAAGTACTAGAATTGATTTTTAACTAAAGTCTGACCGGGACCGCTGTTCCGCGCCTTAGGAATGCCCGGCAAGGTGGGGGGCAGCGTTGGCCAATCAGCGGCGGGCAGGATGCCGTGCGCCGTGAGCGTTGACGAATGAGCAGCCTGTACTGCCCCCCCGTCTTGCCGCGCACATACCTCAGGCGTGGAACAGCTCGGTGAAACCATACTACAAGCAATGAAGAATGTTCGATTAACCCCCAGCTGCTATATTAGTTATGCACCATGTACAAAAAAACCCTGTCCGATATGTGGCAATTTCTAGGAAAAAAAAGTCGTTTTTTTGGTATGGGGAATTTTACGGGGTTATTACATGGGCGTGGCGGCGACTACAAGTCATAACTGACGCTTCAACATGCGTCAGTTTGCAATTTTGGTACTAAACATTTTATTTTTTATTTTAAATAGCATTATCTTTTTATTTCTATAATAATAACATTTTTTTATTACTTTTTGGTAATATTATTGCAGTACCTCTGTGGCCCTTTCGGATCGGACAGGGTTTTTTTACATATTGTAATTTTTTTTTTATTGGTCAGTTCACACTGAGACGCGACGCGACGCGAACTTTTTTATGATCCGATACATTATCGAATTTATTTACTACACAATAAGGTACACGCAGCGTACTTTGACGCGTGTCAACCCTCGCACTTAAATTAAACCTTTTTCGTGAAGAAAAGTAAGTTCGATAATTTGTTAAAAAGTTCGCGCAGCCTCGCGTCGCTTCACGTCGCGGTCTGGACTGACCCTAAAACACCAAAAATCTTATTTTTGCTCACAATACAATGTTGGGAGCATTACATTTATATACAATAAAAGCGCACTGTTGGATTGTCAACACTCGGCTCAGCGCCGAAAGTGATAATCCAACAATGCGCTTTTAACTAAGCATTCATTTAGATGTCGCGTAGTGAAAAAAATTATGCCATGTTGTTTATCAAATGAAATTGCTTATTATTTTTTCGAAAATAAATAATACCCCGTAAAAAAAAAAATTTGGAACTAAAACCCAACTAAATAATAAATTATAAATTTAAAAAAAGGATAAATTAAAAATACGGAGTCGCACGTGTTAGGGGGCATAAATCGAACAGATTACGTGTGACTCCGTATTGTTAATTTGTCTGTCTGTGATGTCTTGTTATACCTTTTTAGTAGACTTTTTTGACTTAGTTGGGTTTTAGAGTCTGTCTATTGAAAGCTAAGAGTGCCAAAAGGGCGGCAAATTTAAAAAAATACGCCGTGTGACGTATACGTAAAAAACGTATTTGATACTTGAATATTTTTATACAGAATATTTAGTTTTGTTTCTTCTATCAAATACGTTTTTTCCTAGTTGATCCGGGGATACACGACAGCTCTTTTTCACTCTTAGCTTTCACTAGACAGACTCTAGTTTTATAACTTTTATTTTTGACTGCAATTGGCAACTTTGATAGTGTGAACAACTAAAAAAGCTCTGTCTGCCGAGCGCCTTAGTGGAAACGGGCATTATTTTTGCTTTCATACACTTTAGCAATAGTAAAAAAAAAAAAAAACTTTTTCTGGCCGGCTGTAACTTTGCGGTATAAAACGTTCGAAGCCTGAATGATCTCCTTTTGATACACAGATAGCTAGCGCACTTGAAAATGAAAACGATGAAAACGATAATTGGTGTCAAATTAACCCGGATCAAGACTTGTCATAAAAAAATCAAGGCAAGTGACGAGACCTTTTTTATTTAATTTAATAAAGGACCCGCTCTTGACCTCGAATTTGCAAAAAAAAAAAGGTGTAGTTATAGTACAGTCACGTTACGACCATAATTGTTTTACTATGATCATCAGCTCGGCAATAATGATGTCAGATATTTTTGTCACAACGAGTTATCCCATTCTTCTGAATGTAACGAGTAGGCATATATATTTATGATAAAGAAGCGGCTTGTGGCTAAGTAATAACAGCCGCACGGGTCGATCGATCAGTTTAATCTATGTTTGCCGCGGTTGGCCCGCGGATGAGTGACATCTTTACATACCAAGACCCCTCGGAAATCACGTTAACCCGGCTGTCATTTCTAGATATTTGACAGTTGTTTTAAAGCCTGAAAGTCTGACAACTAGTCTTACCAAGGGGTATCGTGTTACCCAGTAACTGGGTTGTGGAGGTCAGATAGTTTTGGTGTTCCTTCGATGCCTCATATTTGTGCTGCCATTTTTATATGCCTTCCACAACTCCTTTCACATAATTTTACCGACATACATTGATGAATGAACCATAACATCAGATATTATTGCCGCGCTGTCCAGAGTAATACATTTATGCTTATGACTGCACACTCGCGGAACAAAAAGAATATGGAATTTTTATACACATTCCAGTAATGTCACCTGTCACTTTTGCGTACTGTCACTTTTGCGTATTGTCACTTTGGAACAGAGATCAGAGGGGCACAGTTAAAATACGCGTTGTTTTATCCATGGAATGTAATTACAGGCATAGCCGAAAGCACTCGTTAACAAGGCCAATCTTGGCCAAAATATCCAATGGCATTGTCTGGTCGTTATTAGTTGGAGGGAACATTTTAACGCCCTTTCCATAGTCAATATAATGGAGAAGAAAACTGTCAAATTAGTTCCGCGTAGATGGCGCTCAGTGTTTGTTACTATCATTGCTGCTGCCAATGGAGTTCCTTGCTGAAAACTTTGCCGCAAGATGGCGCAAAGTGGGTTGTCTTGATGCCGATTGGTCGCTTTCATTCAGGATGACTTTGACAAGTGACAAACACTCAGCGCACTCCTGCGGCGACGATTTCAGCACGCTTAAAAAGATGAAAATTACAGATGGAGAAAAAGCCTAGCGAAAAAGACAGTTATAGCAGCATGGATCGCCCCGGACCACTGGTTGACAAGCTCCTAGAGCCCGAACGAAAGATGTCATCCGGACAAAATTGATTATTCTTTTTTTTTTAATGAAACGTTAAATATAACTGTAAATTGACAGTCGATTTCAATAGTTCTGCGATTTCAAAAGTTTCAGTGAAAAAAATATACTTTTAAACAGACGGCCAATTCCTGTGATTAAAAATGTTCGAAATCTAGTCACAATATAGATCGCGAACGTTCTTAAAGAATTGCCCCTCAGATTAAAAGTCCATTTTGTAACTAATATACCTATTGCACATGAGTTTATTTTTTAGGGTTATCAACCGCCAGTGGTGTAGTCACTTGAAATAACCGTTTATAAAAACAGTTTTTTTTGTGTAAGCCTCACAGAAAGTTGCTGATTAGATTCAGCCTCTAGCCGAGGCTAATCATGGGAACACATTGTCTCATTATGAGGCATAGGTACTCGCGCCTTGAAGCTTTTGTAGCCTCAGCTCGAGTCGGTTTCTGTCATGCTAAAAAGAGCCTCATTCGTAGTTACTACTATAGGTAGTTTCAGTTTGGGCTCGCTTTCTTCTTTCAATAAAATTGATTTTAAATTAATTTATTCGTTAGAAATCCCAGGACGAATCTAACATTTACAAAACGTAACCAAAAGAGAATGCTCATTAAAAAAAACAGGATTTAGCTCAGAATTTTAGTGATATCAAAACTAAGCTAAATCCTGTATCTGTTCGCTCTGGATTTTTTTTTGAGCAATCTCCATATAGTTTATTTATTTTAATAAACGCGCCAATATTTATTTATTTATAGTCTTTCTTTAAAAGGCGTTTACTCCAAAATTCCATAATTTATTTTGGTCAATTTTAGTCAACTAGTTCTATGTTCTATGTTAGGGGTTTGGTTTCCGCACTTGGTCCCTAAGGTAGACCATTGTGCGTGGGATATACAGGGTGTTAGGGTAAACACCGTTATCCTTGAAACCAGTGGTTTGGTGTCATTTATAGAAAGTAAAATGGAAAATTACAACTTTTATTTATTTATTTTTTATTACATTTTACAACAAGAGTATTTCACTCTATCACCCTATGCGCTAGGGCAACGAACTTGCGTCTCAACACAGGTGGGGAGTGCGGGACGTGACCTGACCGGCCGCGAGCGCGACCTCTCCCTCAGTCAAGTGTTTCGATATCAAGCACGGTGTCTGATAGAATTTTTTAAAATCTTTTAATGAAAATAACGTTTTTTTTATTGTTGTTACTGGGTCATTTATTTTTATATTTAAGTCAACTACCCATGGTTTGAGTGACAACGGTGTTTACCCTTAAACTATGTATTATTCAACTATTAGTGATATTCAACTAGTATATAAAGTCTGGGTTCATTAAAGTCGGCTAAAAAAGCGACTTTTCTTATTCATAGATCAACAGCACCGCCCGTAGCACGATTGAACCGACTCAGATAGAACAGGAAGTGGAATAGAACGCCTCGAGGCCTCGAGGACGCAGCGGTGAGGCAACGCGCCTCAATCGGAACTAGACTGCCTCGAGCGCAGCCGACTTTTAACTTTAACATCACGTTAATAAAGACTGTTTTCGCCACTCCAAATTTTGGTTAAATAACGCTTGCCGCGTTTAAGTAAATCGCGCTGTTGTAAAAACTAGACGGGGATCATTTGCAGAACCATTCTAAATCATGAATTGGGTGTCGTTAACACCCGCACGTCGGGTCGCCATGTTGTGACCCTGTCGTGCACACAGGTCACACGGGTCATAAATTGTTTCATTAATTTATGGCCTACGAACTGTTTTATATAATAAATATAAGAAATATGCAATAAAGAATTGAATAGAGAACGTAGTGGGTTCAATTTATATTTTTGATGGTTTGTCAAATAAATGTAGGTAAATCAAAGTATTTTTAACCAAGTTAGAAGGGAGGAGATTCTCAATTCGTCTGTATATTTTTTAAATTTTTTGTTTGTTACGCGATACATCCGCCAATTATGAATTGATTTTGATGATAATTTTTTTGTTTGGTAGGTGAAAGACACCGACTCCCGAAATTAAAGTAATTTTTCGCTTTTTTGTGTTTTTTTTTGGAAGGCTTGTTTTTTTTTTAATTTTGTTTTGACGTTTCATTCTAATGTTATTCTCAATATTATTAAGACTAAGATTAGAATGTGAACGTTCTTAAAATAACCGGGAATTTCCGGGAGTCGTGGTCTTATACCGATAAGTTTTTTTTTCTGGGTCAGATCCGTCATTATGCAAATTGTAGTCGTTCGTGTGGTGAAACAGGACTTATTTATTTTTCAAAATTATTTTTGTTTTTACTGTTTTGCTGTCCGCGAGGTCGTCTTGCCTCGTCGCTGCACTCGAGGCGTCTTCGAGGTTAGTTAACCATCTTATTATATTTAAAACCTATTCATTATGATCCCTTATTCACTGGGAAACGGAGTTGATCAAATTGTTTTTCAAAAACATTGGGTGTTGCGGGAATCAATATTGCGAAATTTTTCTCAACTCTAAGTCCAGTGAATACGTAGCTTTGTTTATTTTGTATAATATAATTAATAAACTATATCATACTAAATTAACAGCCCGATGGTTACGTGACTGCTGAGTGTGGGTTCGATTCCCAGGTCGGGCAGTGTTATTGGGTTTTTCCATTAGGAATGCAAAAGCACATGATACCGTTGGTACTGCGCTGCGTGTGGGAAGAGAGAATGCACCTGTGTCTGCGCACAAACTTGGGCACTATACGCTTGGTCAGTCCGCGTCCAGATTGGCTCCCGAGACCGAAATTCCGTCAAGAGGATATTATTATTATTATATTATTTAGAATTGTTAAGTTTTGTTTTGTAATTTCGGGATGTCCACAATTTTGTGAGTTTGCCCAATGAATACATAAAATTTTGTGACAGATATCAATGATATAAGTGAAAAGAGGTAGATAATGTCTATTTAAATCCTTGTTTCCAATTGATGTTATTATCACTTAAGCAAACATCAACTTTATGACTGTGTAAATAAAGTTAATTTTAGACAGACTATACTCCATTTGAAATAGGATTAGAAATTTAAATAAGCCTTTTTTACAGTCCGTTCAACCGATTTTTATTTAGACAGCTAGTTAGCCATATTTCATATTTCCATACAGTAATATTGCCAAAATAAAAAATAAAAACTGGTAAATATTTTTTATTTTGGCAATATTACTGTATGGAAATATGAAATATGGCTAACTAGCTGTCTAAATTATTGATTATGAAATGCAATAAATAATATCGTAACACCGAATATTTCTAAACTTTCCAAATGCCTTTTTTACACCTAAAACCAGTTACAACTTAAATTCAGTTTTATAATTGCAATTCATCACTCGGGACTTTAGCGGTTAATATTCTAGTAAGTTAGATAACGATATTTCATAGTTCCATACGGTAATATTGCCAAAATAATCAAAACAGGTAAATATTTGACAGTTATTTGCGACGTTGCCAACTTTTAGAATCAACGCTATTAAAATGACGATATCTCTAAAGTTTTATTTGGGGGCTGTTTACAAAAGTTTATCGCTAGAACCGTTATATCTACCTCTTTTCACTTATTGTCAGATATGCTTAATAATGAATATTGTAATGTACCAAAAATGGGGAGTATTTATACTTAGCAGCTTTATTATTTAGGTTTTATTTATTATTAAAAATAAAAAGAAGAATAAATTATTATTTATTAGGTCGTTTAAGTATTTATTTTCTTATTTATTACATTTTTAAACTAAAATGGTAATATAAAAAAAAATATTTAAAAATATATCTGTCAGCTAGCTTTCATTTTAAGTGCTTTTCATGTAAAAGAAGACTGTATTAGTTTTGCTAATCATTATTCTAGAATATCGGCTATGGCGTCGTTTTAAAATAATTTAATAAATTGACAGGAGATATAAGGTATTTTTCCAAAAAGTCTATCTTATGAAACCTGGAACAGAGGCTAATGAAAAACAACGAACAACAATTATAAAACTAATAAAAAAAGAGTAAGCGCCTGAAAAGTAAATACTTACCAAAGTATATTTTTATTGATATGTATCTATTTATTTTTTAATTACTTAGTGACTTTTGCATAATGACACTAAAATATGCCAATTCAAAGCTTGCCGTTTCAAATACATTACTTGCTAGGCTAAAATGCACAAGCGACAAAGTTTTGTCGTCGCATTTTCTCGCGCCTAAATGACTCGACTCATATTAATGTCTCGTTTCAGCGCGACATGATAGGACGACAGGATATTCTCGCACTGCACATTTGTGATTATGCCTAGTTGGAAGGGAACTCGACTAGCATGGCGCGTTTTATATAATTCAACGGCACCTTTTTTACGTAAATATAAAAAAAAAATGCAATATATTTTGTAGATACAGCAGTATTTACTGACATGTTTTTTTTTGTGAATATGGAGTATTATTTTACCAAAAATTTAATTTTTAAGTATTTAGTATTATGTGCACAAAATTTTCACGTGAATTTTTCGTATTTTGTGGTCCTCCGCTTTTTTGTTATATAATCATTTGTAATGTTACAGATTATTAAATCTTTGTCATATTTTGTTTCGCAAAATATGACTAAGATTAATTCTTAGATTTCTAGTTTTTCTTAGAAAATATATCAGACTCAAAATGTTTTGAAAAATCATATTATGTAATTAGACAGAACAGTTCAAAGACTGTTTGAAAACATATTGAAGTTGCCGTTAATAAGTGTAATAAAATTCTTGGATTCATTTGAAAGATAAACCTACGTATATGTATTGTGCACTGGCTGGTAGCAGCCAGGCGTACTAAAAGAAGTAAGTAGATTTTACATCATCATCTTGGCTCTTATCAGTCTTATCCCATGGTACTTGGGGTCGGCGGAACATAGCCACTTATGGTTTCGAAAAGACTATCGTTGTAACACCAAACACCATAAAATTTCTATCCAAACTTTAAGGAATAAATCGCTTTTGAATTTTTGAAGTGTAAGGTGACGTAACGTACGTTACCGTCTCAACACTGCAAACAATGGTATCACTGTAAACTCCATAGAGATTAGTATAGAGTGCGCGCAACAAATTTTGAACAGTAGACACGGGTTTGAACAACACGACGTTCCTCACCACACTCACTCACTTGTCAGTTCGAGCTTCATTCATTTGAACGTCACAGTGAAGCGGTACAAAATGTTATTTTGAGGTGTTTGGACATTCAATCATTTTTTATGGGACATTTGAAGTGCCTGTTGTATGTCCTACCCAACACTAATCTATAGCTCACTTGTCTACGATGCGCACTAAGCGATTTGTGCTATACGCGCACTCTATGTAATATTATATCTCTATGGTACATTCACAATGTACACGATAGCTCAATAATTACAATTTGTAAGATTTCAAATTAATTTATATAGTTTTATGCGTAGCTCGAATTCTTACTCACAAAAGTCGTCTAACCATATTGGTGACATAAAAATGTAACATTGCAAATTAAAATAAAGTGGAAGTGATATTTCAAGAAATTAATTTTAAAAATATTAAAAAAATTGTTGAGCAGTGTCATGTTCTCTACAGCTTTTCTGAGGCCGAGAGCAAAGTTATTATTGTTCCTTTGCTAAAAGGAGATGGCGCTATATGTCTTGTGTATAGCTCTATCTCTTTTTCACTGGCCCCTGTGATGTGAATTGTGTATTCGTCTTGTTAATGTTACCAGTGTCCATAACGAAGGCGGGAGAGTGTTGCCACTGCCGAAAAAGCAGAAAAATTTATAATAAAATTTGTAACTCGGGTATCACTTTTGCGGAGGGCCTTACCGTAAAATGTACAAAGTACTATGCTCTGTGTAAGTACTTGTAAGTTGTTGTCTGTGTGGTTCGAAATTTAGCTTATTCATATCAATAAATGTCTTTTTGGCTATGAGTTTGTTTTATTTTTACCATATGAATGCCTTTTTGTTTTAGGTAGCGGTCTCATTAATACCCTAGAGTTATGGGATATAACAAAAAATACGTTGTATAGCTTAATACAGTATGTTATCTAACGAAGGGCGTTCCCGTTAACCTGCAATAGTATAGCGTCCATAAATGATAAAAAGGATATAGCCATTTAAAAAAAAAGTTTAAAAAAAAGTAAAATATTCACAAAAAATAGTTTTTCAATTTTTTTATAGTAAAATATTCACAAAAAATACTAAATTGATACGTAAAAGAAACACTCTGTACAGTCACGAGCATTAATATGTATACACTTAGCAACTTTTAAAAGTGAGTTTTTCCTACTGTATTGGTTGTAACTTTATGATATAACGAACATAGTATTATTGAACCCCTATTATTATGAAATAGGTATAATCTCAAAATTACAATCGTTATTCCACGAGAAAAACGTTATTTAATTTTTCTGGGCGTATACATATTTTTGCTCGTGACTGTACATGTTACACACTTGTCTTTCAACGTCATCATCTGCCTAGCCTTTTCCCAATTATGTTGGGGTCGGCTTCCAGTCTAACCTGAAAACCAAAGCTGCTGAATACCAGTATATTACATGGAGCGACTGCTTATCTGACCTCCACAACCCAGTAACTGGGTAATACGATACCCCTTGGTAAGACTGGTTGTCAGACTTTCGGGCTTCTGACGACCCGTAACGACTGTCAAAGATCCACAAATGACAGCCGGGACCAACGCCTTAAACGTGCTTTCGGAGACGCGGAGGATCAAAAAAATCAGCTGTTCCATACATTTTGTCGATTTAAGTGAACACAAATGTATGGAGAGCAGTGGTGGCCAAGTGGTCACGACTTACGAGTTGTAGGTCGTAGGTTCGAACCCTGACAGGCGCTTTACTTTGTGTAAATTATTTCATCGCCACTGCTCTCAAAACGGTGAAGGAAAACATCGTGAGGAAACCGGCATGTCCTAGAACCAAATATTCGGAGACATGTGACATCTACTAACCCGCACTGGGCCCGCGTGGTAGATTACGGCCCGCTCCCTATCACAGAGAGGAGGCCTGTGTCCCAGCAGTGGGAACATTATAGGCTGATTATGCTAAATGTATGGAACAGCTGATTTTTTTTCGCGATTTCAAGGTTGGTCCCACAGAAAAATTGGTTCAAAATGATGAGTACAATGACCCCTTTTCGGGTTTAGCATAAACAAAATATAATGTTGTATACGTAAGTATGGACCTATACTATTGCAGGTTAACGGGGACGCTCTTCGTTAGTTAACATACTGTTTAACTAGTGTAGGTTCAAGTATGTAGGGATGCTGGTCTTTCACAGGTGCTGTTGTAGCTGTTCACTTTTACTCAAGCCTTATTTACACGATGCAAAGTTTCTAGCCTGTAGTGTTTAGACGGTGCAACTAGTATGCCACAGGCAACTAAATTGCAGCCGTTTAAGGACCAGCGAAGAGAACCGTGGCTCTTGTATTTAAAATACAAACGCTTTTCGCCGGTTGCACCACACACACCACACGCCTCAGGCCGCGTTCGCATTTAAAACCGATCGTCCCGTGATTAAGCGATCGGTCCCGCGCTTATGTCACTTTTTGTTCGGGGAAAACTGGAAAGCGCCTTCTATCAGCGTGACCTCGCGTTCACTTTCACCAAACAAATAGGACGCGGGTTATCCTGAGATAGGCTTGCAGAAAAAATATCGATATTTATTTATTTATTAAAACTTTATGCACAAGTAAAAACTACTGTACAAAGGCGGACTTAATGCCTGAGGCATTTTCTACCAGTCAACCTTAGGGTGATGCAGAGACAGACATGGCAGGCATATAACTTGAAAATAATGAATAATAATTAAATAAACATACATAGATACATACATAAACATAATAAACATACATAGATACATACATATGAACAAAATAAAGTTAGTTGGGAGAAATAACGACAGGTAGGGGAGAAAACGAATCCAGCAAATTAACGCTGGGATGATTCTGCCAATTTCTTACGAATATGTTCACGTGCCTTCACTTTAAAGGATAAGCGACTAGTTGCCGTCCTGATGTCCAGAGGGAGCGCATTCCAAAGAAAGACCGCTTGGACGAAGAAAGAAGAGTGGATGAAACCAGAGCGGTGAGAAGGACATCGTAGAAGACGATTGTTGGTAGAACGAAGATTTTTACTATGGGCAGAGCATAAGTAGGTATTGAACATGGGAAGTCAGGTAAGAAGGAGAAGTGGGTTTGTCGAGTATAGAAAACAACATAGACTAACTTAACTCTCTGCGCTGACGAATGGGTAACCATTTCAAAAGCACTCGATGCGCTGATACATGGTCATATTTACGAAGATTGAAAACGAATCGAATGCAATTATTGAGAAGGCTCGAATTATTGAAATATTAAATAATCGGATTGAATTATTATCGAAATATCGATATTTTTTGTTCGATATATCGATATTTTCAGGCGATATTTATTATTTCGATATATCGATGTATCGATATAAAATATTAAGTATCGAAAATGTATCAAAAACGATATATTTTCAATAGCAACACCGTTGTCGCCGCCGACTAAAACCGCTGGAATTCAGAGCCGTAAAAATTATTAGTATCTACTTTTTTTCCTAGTTTGGTATTTAAATCATTATAAAACTTGAGCTACATAAAGGAATTTTTTTTTTGAAAATTCCACCGATATATCGATATATTTTTTTCGATATATCGAAATCGATATTGATATTTTTTTTAAATATCGATACGATATATATCGATACTTTTTTGCACTTCTTGCATCCCTATCCTGAGACAAACTTGTACACACGGCTGCACAATACATCAAGCTATATATTTCCAGTATAAGCCGACCTCGTATTTACGGAAATACTATATAATACGAGATCAGCATAAACTGGAAGTGTATAGCCGTGTGTAGGTCAACAAGTCTTGTTTTTTTCAATAAAATTTCTAAATTTCACAATCCACCCCACCAAACGTATGACCGAGAACCTTAAGCCTATAAATTCCGTTTATCCAACTAGGCCTAGAGTGGATTTTCGGTTATATGTTTTCTACCTTATGGTGTTATGGAATAACCCAACATTATCCTTCGCTTGGGTACAAAAAAGCGAAAACATGATTACGATGAGACGTAAAAATTATTAGTCATGCATTTAGAGGGTCATGCAGCCATGTATGACATGTATTTCTACAAAACACATGAAATGAAATCAATGTACAGTGCGCCCAGAATACTTTCGCAGACGGCGCGGTCGTAATGGGATACCAAGCCAACTCTATTTCCAATGTGTTTAACCGACTCATTGCCAACATCATTTTCATGCATACTTTCGCCAGGCCCCGAACATTGGACGATGACGTGGCAGGCGCGTCATGGGCCTACATCAAAGACGACGCACCTAGAGCGGCATTGGCCCCCTGTGATGTTTTATGCGTATTTCGCTGTTATCTTGCGTCAATCTGCTGAGAGAAAAAGTTATTTGTGTGCTTCGATTCGAATTCGTTGGTATTCAAAGGAAATATGGCCCCACAAGGTAGTATTTATTTATTTTAGTAATATGTTACAGTGGTCGCCAACATTTTTGTAAATGTAATAGTATTAGGTTATTTGTTTGTGATAATCAACGTAACATTTGAAGATAATCAGCAAGCAGACGAAATTATTCCTGAATGTAGTCAATCGATTTTGCATATTTCAAAGAAGCGTAAATTCGTAAGAGATACGCGAATTCATTATCAAAAACGACAATAATAAAGAGAAGAAAAAAAAAATATAAACCGAAAATGGCTATACATTGAAAAAACATTTGTTCAAACTTTATATACGGGGTGGTATCCATTTTCGCGTCTGTGTCCCTTCCACCCGTATAAGTTTGTAAACTGTTACCAAAGGTTTGCTATCCCTGACTTATAAAATATGAATTCTAAATTAATGGCCAGGGGTATTGTCAACTGCAACGTTTAATTTAGGATAAAAAGTGGTAGTTCTCTTTATCACAATGTTTTTAAATCTGTTTTTAAGTAAGTTCGATGTGACGCCTCAGGTGCGTCAAGGGCCTCGCGTAATATTTTTATGACGCGCCTGCGGCGTCATTGGCAATGGGTACTACCGTCTCTATACTTAACTACGCTGCGCCGCGCAGCGAAACTACACGAAATGTGGACGAAAAATAGTAGAGACAAGTCGCCACGACGACGGCTTTAGGCTGCGCCTCGAAGCATCGCGCTGCGTCAGGCGGCTTCGCGAGGCGTCTCGACTCAACGAGGAGAGCGACGCCGCGGGCATTTTTCAATTATCTCAATATTTTTTTTATCTTTATGTGTAGTAAAATAAAGTTATATTTTGTGTCACTATCTTAAAAAGTGCGATCCGCGTCACGTGTCGGTGTGAACTGACCCTTTGTTCAGTCCTGCCAAGTTAGATCGGCCGTATTGAAAATGGTGCCGGGTGCCGATTATCTTGTCACAAATTCTCTAAACTAAACTAAAAATCACTAAAATTTAGTTTATTCCTGTCAAACGACGATTTTCCATTCTGAGAATAGACTAAAGTGACACAACTTAACTATAATTTAGTTTGACAGCACTAAGATAGCACTGAGTTTTAATTTAGTGAAAATGCTATTCTGAATTTGACGTTTTAACCAAAATTTTTGTTCTATATCTAAAATCCTCTAACTAACTCTGACTATTTTTAATCACGATTAAAAATGTGTGGAATAAAATTAGATGTCATGAACTAAAATTCAAACCAACACCTCCAATTCAGTTGCAAAACGGTACTGTATCTTCTTTTATTTTCTTTTGTTTATATCTCGAAAATGGTGTGTCCTATCGCAAAAATAATGAAAATTTGACCCCGTAATACTCAACATATTGGTATTTTTTTTGTTTTCTTCCAAAAAGTGAAAAATTCCATATAAAAATACGTCGAGACGGCCACATTGCGCGCCTCTCCGGCTCAAACGTGGTAGGAAAACAAGTAGGCACCAAGTCGAGTCGCGATTGTCAAATTCAATTTTAGTTTAGTGTCAAAATAATTTTTAAATTTAGAGATTTTTTTTGGCAGAATAGCTCTTAAGATTCTCATAGTAAAAAGTAAGGAATTTTAGTGATAGTTTAGTTCGGTGTACACACGGCTACGCATCAAGCTATACATTTCCAGTGTAAGCTGACCTCGCATTGTACATACGGAAATCGAATACAATGCGGACCAGCATAAACTGGAAATGTATAGCTTGATGTGTAGCCGTGTGTACAAGAGAATCGGCACCATTGTAGTGTTTAGTAAAAAAAAAAGCGAATCCTAAGACAAGAGAACGAATAAGTGTAGATTTGTGGTAGATAAAGACAGCAGCGCTGCTGCATGTCTCTGCTGGGCATTCCTTTTATAGATGTGGTCGTGATGGTTCAGTCATGACGTCAGTAGGTATTTTATTCTATGATAAAGAAATATTTTCACAAAACATACGATTTATTTGAATAAAATAAATTAAGAATACAAGAAATATTATGATAAATAATAACTAAATAATTATCTATTGAAGAATAAATATTGAACATTATCAATTAATTTTTAGAAAATAAATCACATGCAAACATACGTTTTATTTGTGCTTATGTGATTTTCTTTACTTTTACACTAGCGAAGTTTCAGTCCGTTCTGGAATAATCATTGCATTATATACAGTTATTACAGGTAAGCCTATTATATCCTTCATTTTTACGCTAACCCAGTGATATATCAATAGATACAGTTTACTGATAGCCTTGAACACGTGCACACCCATCTTGAACTCAAAATTCTAAAACTCGAATCAATATTTTTAGGACCTTCTTACATAGCAGTTACTAAACGCAAGCTCAACTTTTCTTTAGGGCGCGTTCCAAATCTGCAATAAGTTAATGCTTTAACATAATAATAGTGCTGTGATACTTACACATGGTGGAAAACCAATTTAGCTATTCCAGCGTCGTGTTAAGAATTTAGCGATTTGATCAGGTGGAATGAGGTTTTGACAGGTGCCACCAACTTGAATTCGATTGTAAAAGGCCCAATCGAACCGAATTAAATGTAGGTCTACGGGCCACATCTGAACTCTGAATTCTCATACAGCAGCGTCAAAATATAAGTGAAGTATCAGTTCAGTACGTTGTAAACTCAGTGCAAACACGCTATGCATTGAATAACGCTTGTAACTAAGCTAGAACAACTCGAATCACTAACCCTGGTCGTGGTTAAGAACTGTCATGAGATTTAAGCTTATGTAACATTTTATGTCCGTGAAATAACGTTATATTACCTGTTAGCGGTTGTTTACCTCCACCAGAAGGTAAGGGGTCCGATTTTACTAATATTTGTGCATCTAGTAGTTCGTGTTTTTGTAGATAACCTTGAAATGCATCGCGTAGGCCGGCCCTCTCCAGCTGTAACCCACTAACCACTTAGTATCTTTACCTGTAATGGTTCCTTTTTAACGCTTTCGGTAATTTAATTAATGGTTTTCGTAACTTTTTGTTTTATGTCTGAATTTTATTATCCTGCACTACTTTCTGTCACTCCTAGAAATGTCACGAGACTGCTGTTCCATGTTCAAATACTACGTTTTTTTTATAATACTCTGTGAAAAGAAAGAGGTGATAGTTTAAATAGTACATTCTTTTTTGCTTAAATGTCCAAAATTGTAACTTTAGATGAAAAGTGGTGCAAGTGCTTTTTTCCTTATTGTTTCTTTACCAAATAAGTATGCTATTACGTAAAAAAATCAATATATTTCATATACCTTGCCATATACACACTTCATGAACATTTTATCTGATGAAAATCTCTGCAAAACACTAGCTATGTCATGGTATAATATTATTCAGATCAGAAGTAATTTGTGATATCAATATCAATTGGCCGCCTGATTCCTATTGTTTGCTCATTCTCTGATAAGATTACCTTGACACTGAAATGTATAATATTTTTAGTAAGTAAACAATTTTTTTTTTCGGCGGTTTTTTCTTAGTACTTAGTTAAGCCACTTCTTTTTTTATTGCTGACATTTCAATTTTTAGTTACTTTGCTAACCAAGGAGTTCTTTCGTAAAGTTTTGTCAGTAACAGCCAGCAATGTATTATGAATATGATACTTGAATTTTCAGGCTTTCTTGCCTTTTCCTGCTTCTCTCTCGGGATTGATCCCTCATTGGAAAGTTATGTTCTAGATCTCAGATCAAATAAAAAACCAAGACATAGTGCTGCGAACAATACAGTGAAACATGCCAAAACGATACCTCCACTCTGTGCATATACATTCACTTGCACACATTTACAATCAAACTACACCTCAATAAGTGCACACGTGTTTTGCGAAACCGGCCTCATGTCACTGTTGACAGTGCTATATCTTATCTCTATCTTCATTATATCTAGTTTCCAATCATTATATATAGTTAGCCAATTCCATTTGTTTACTTAAATGACTTGTCCTTGGGTACAGAGAATATTTGGCCATAAATTATCATAAAGGTATTCAAATTAAAACAATGCAATTTTCTTGAGCGTATTGTCTTCAACAATGATTTTTAAAGTGTCTTTTAAATAAGCATGTTTCAAATATTTCTTTTTGTAAATAAGGAATGCATGTAAATGGGAGGAGCTCGTGGCTAAGTAATAACAGCCGCACGGGTCGATCCATCAGGTTAAGCTACGCTTGCCGGGGTTGGTCCGTGGATGGGTGACCATCTTTACATATCGAGACTCCTCCGTGCCTCGGAAAGCACGTTAAGCCGTTGGTCCTGGCTGTCATTTGTGGATCTTTGACAGTTGTTACGGGTCGTCAGAAGCCCGAAAGTCTGACAACCAGTCTTACCAAGGGGTGTCGTATTACCCAGTTACTGGGTTGTGGAGGTCAGATAGGCAGTCGCTCCATGTAAAATACTGGTATTCAGCTGCATCCGGTTAGACTGGAAGCCTACCCCAACATAGTTGGGAAAATGCTAGGCAGATGATGAAATAGGGAATGCTTATTTTCGGTGCCAAATCAGAGACTTAGGAACCTGGGTAGCGGATGTTACCAAAATAATAATAAGTAAATTATTATTTAGTAACACTGTTATAATCATTATAGTATTTTTCATAGTTGAATGAATCATTGATGTAGTTACTATTGTTCAACTTAGTCAACCAAGTGGTATAATCAGTAACATGGCGTCACCATGCAAAAAATGTACATTGTAGGTACCAATTAGAGCTTGATCATAAAAAATATCAATTGTATACTTACTAATGACAATACTTTAAATTAAAATTCGCGTATGACGTACGTACTGACGTCACGAAACGTTGAGATAACTCGACACCCCATTACAATAGCCGTTTTGCGCGACAAGAACAGAGAATCCGCCCCCCTCCCACATGCTACCGAATCGTAATGCTCTCCTAAAATTTTTCGAATTTTTATACCTGCTTTACAATGAGTTACATACATACATAAACTCACATCTTCCTAGGCAGAAATTCTGAAGAATATCATCAATAAGTTCACTATATTATTATGTCTTTCTAGGGAGTTTCCACTCACATCTGCCTTGCAAAATTAGTTTTCATTCTTTAATAGTGATCAAATACTCTAGATATGTTCAAATGGCTACATTGTATGTTAACCAACTTTCCAAAGATTAGTATGCGTGGGAGGTACCCATTTTATGCGGTAGGCAACATTCGCAACCCATGTGCGTACTAGACAAACTTAGTTTTTGCCCGCTGCTTCGAATTTCTTGTTATAACATAAAATATATGGTATCCTATGAGACTCTGAAATACTGTAGCTTCCCAATAGTGAAAGAATTTTCAGAATCGGATCAGTAATTCCGAAGATTACCCCTACATACAAACTCACAAATTGAAAACCTCTTTATAATATTATAAAGTATAGATGGAGTGTGGATTTTAGCTCGCCGTAAAAAGTTAATAACTGACCTACCCATAACATTACATTCGCTGCATGATTAAGATAAAACAATAGGCTATTTATCAGATAGTTTGTATCTGAAGTATCTACATAAACAAGTCGTGTAATAATACTCAGTTTATCGCTTCTGTGAACATTTCGCATTGTATTCCGTTCACATAACAAAATAACTTTGTTGGTGATTATAATTCGCACGGATAAACAGTAACTACGTACATTCCCATACGCAAAACACTTCTAATGACTATAATATCTTTCGATGGAGCTAGCATTTGTGTAAAGATCTGAAGAATTATTTCATTACTTATATCACATGCAATCTTTGACGTTTTTACCTAAAGGCAGGTTTTTTTTTTGTCGTTGGTAAATCATCAAATGACTTCTCCCGCTCTGGGCGGAGGGGGAAGGCGTGTCAGATTTTTACTGACTAAAACCCACCCGTGTTCGTTCAGTTGCCTGTTGCCAAGGGCCCCGGTATCCCTTTCGGACTTTCCCGCAGCCCTGTCAGCCATGTCTTACTTTCTGGATAGCATAATCAGCCTATAATGTTCGCATCCCACTGCTGGAACTCAGGCCTTAACATGGCAAACTTCTTCCCCATAGCAACCACATTTCCGGGCTCTTAGCCGTCCAAGCTTAGTGTTCGTGGACGTCAGAGCATTCTCCGAAACACTAAGGGTCCTTGAAACGCTTTAATGTCCCCACTGCTGTGACACAGGCCTCTTCTCTGTGAGGAGTGGACCATAATCCACCACACGGGCCAAGTGCAGGTTGGTGGATGTCACATGTCTTGAAATTTTTGGTTCTAGTGCATGCCAGTTTTTCTTTACCATTTTGACAGCAGTGGTGATGAGAGTGATGACAAAGTAAAGTTGCTGGCTGGGTTTGAAGTCACGACACGACCTAACAACTCGTAAGTCGGGGCCTATATATCACTGGGCCACCACCGCTCCACTTCCGTAAAGCCCTTCTTCTTCTTCGTTTCACTCTTGACAGAGTGGTCGTGGTCACGATGAATTTTGTCCAATCGGAGGTGTAGTCGTTGCCCGCCTCACGACCTCTCTCCATCTGGTTCTGTTACATGACAGTCTGGCGCATTCATTTAAAGGGCCTCCAACCACGGATTTTATTTGATCGGTCCACCTCATTGGTGATCTCCCGCGTGGCCTATTAACTTCCCAAGACAGTCATAATGAAAGTAGCTTTAAATAGAGAACGATCGCCATGCGAACCGCTTAGCAACCGGCGGCGAGCTGCTTCCGGGGCGCAAGGTGTTAAGTTGGCTACCGGCCTTGGAGTAGTAGTAGACCAGGCTCTCCATGTTAATTCAACTACTGGAATCTCCATCAAGCTGCGACAAACCCAGCCGTAAAGCCCTAGCCGTAGCTAAATGTGAACAAGCTCATACAAAATGTTCCAGCAATCTTTTCTCGGCCAGACGACCCGGAGACAGGAAGGCTGACCCTAATATGTCTGAAATCTAGATAAACACGAAATACACTAATCGAAATTAATTTTACACGAGGCTGTCTCTAGTCTCTACTGCAGGGCAAAGGCCTTTGCATATAGATAAGGAATGATCATTGATCGCCACGCTTTCTCACTGTGATTAATTGCAGTAGTCGCGACCTTTATCTGTTTTGTAACTGTCCCATAAAAAATTCGCAGCAGTCCGAATTTGAAAAATTTGAGCCCCAATTGGCAGTTATAGATAACTAGGGAAATGTGAGCGTACCTACTAGTCGCCTTCAGGAATAATTTTATTTGGTGTAATAAAATACAATAGACGTAGATATATTTAGTAACCTATTCCGCTTAAATATTCTTCTAGAGTCAGTAATGATGCTACAATCACTCTGCGTCAACACGTCGTGTTCTGGTTTGTAACTGGTCAATCGTTATCCTGAGGATGCCTCGTTGAGAGGTGAAACACGTGTCGATTTCTTACAGGGTTCTTTGTTACTCTTGAAGAATAATAAAGTGGAATAGGTTACTAAATATATCTACGTCTATTGTATTGTATAATGGATTTCCGCAAAGTCACGCCAAAATCAATTAGCTATTGGTGTAATGTTATTTAATGTGAAGGTGTCCTCATATATGCCATAAAAGTCACATTTTTCGACACGAGATGTATTATGTATCTTATTTTCCTTCTGCAGTACCGCGTAACAATACTCTAGTAGATTTGGCGCATCCATGACCTTCACTGTTATTTTTGGCTGAAGACACTGCTTTCATTTTTTTATATATTTAATAAAAAAAATTGTTTCCCGGTCGGCAATACTAGATATAATTATATTTCATTTCCTTTTCAGTAACGCTTATCTCAGACGTTATTTACTCGTTTTATCTCACTATGAGTAAACCAGAATTCCGTACTTATTTGAAAGTGAAGATAGTTTATCAAAATGGTTACTTAATTATTATCTTACGTGTTATTGCAGTAGTCCTATCTGTGTACTGAAAACAACTTTCTACTTAGCGTTAAACTCGATACCATAGTCCAAAGTTCTTAGTTATACCTACCAATCTCTTACGAAACACTAAGCATTGCGGTTCTCAAACAATATCCTAAATTAACATTTTTCTTTCCAGGGTAAAAATCTCGAAAAAATAAAAAAATCTCACGATGTTACGACGCTGCTCCAAGCATTTACAGACGTTATACCGAAGGCAGGGGCAGACCCTTCGGTTGAAGTCCACAGAGGCGCCCAAGGTCTTCGGGGCCCTGTCCCAGGCTGCCGCGAGGTCAGCTCAGCCCCGGGCCCTCAGTGCAGCCCACAACCAAGTCGCCACCATCCATTTCACCAACCCACTCTTTGCCGAACAAGATGTTATGACCCCCAACTTCCCGGACTCCGTGTCCGAAGGAGACGCGAAACTCGGAGACAAAAAAGTCGGTGATGCCGTCGCTGTTGACGAAGTTGTCATGGAGATCGAGACCGATAAGACCGCGTTACCTGTCATGGCGCCCGGTAACGGTATCATTAAGGAGATCTACGTTAAGGATGGAGACACGGTCAAGGCTGGGCAGAAGCTGTTCAGGTTAGAACTAACTGAAGGTGGACCACCACCGAAGGCGGCTGCGCCTGCTCCTGAGCCCCCTAAGGCGGAGGCAGCACCACCACCACCACCGCCGCCTGCCGCTGCAGCGCCGCCCCCACCTCCTCCACCAGCAGCTGCGATCCCTATTCCTCCCCCACCACCTCGGGCGCCACCTGCAGCTAAACCCGCTGCTCCAATCTCCTCAATCCCTGTAGCAGCGATCCGTCACGCACAATCAATCGAAACTGCGACTGTAAAGGTCCCTCCCACGGACTACAGTAAAGAGATCGCTGGTACTCGCACTGAACAGCGCGTCAAAATGAACAGGATGCGTCTACGTATCGCTCAGCGTTTGAAGGAGGCACAGAACACGAACGCTATGCTGACAACCTTCAACGAGATTGACATGTCTCATATAATGGCCTTCAGAAAGAAGAACCTTGATGCTTTCACCAAGAAACATGGCGTCAAACTTGGCCTGATGTCTCCCTTCGTAAAGGCAGCAGCCACCGCATTAATGGACCAGCCCGTTGTGAACGCGGTCATTGAAGAATCCGAAATCATTTACCGTGATTATGTTGATATTTCCGTGGCTGTAGCGACCCCCAAGGGGCTGGTGGTACCTGTAGTGAGGAATGTACA
This sequence comes from Lithophane semibrunnea, assembly GCA_947363905.1. Taxonomy (NCBI): domain Eukaryota; kingdom Metazoa; phylum Arthropoda; class Insecta; order Lepidoptera; family Noctuidae; genus Lithophane; species Lithophane semibrunnea. The sequence continues at coordinate 8,020,396 of OX376214.1, read as the reverse complement.
AACTATGACTTACGCCGATATTGAGTTGACTATTGCTGGTTTAGCAGAGAAAGCCAAGAATGGCAAGCTAACTATTGAAGAGATGGATGGCGGCACTTTCACTATTAGCAATGGTGGTGTATTCGGTTCTTTGATGGGTACTCCCATTATCAATCCTCCTCAGTCAGCTATCCTGGGCATGCACGGTATCTTCGAGCGCCCCATCGCGCTAAACGGCCAGGTCGTCATTAGGCCTATGATGTACATCGCGTTGACTTACGACCACAGGCTCATTGATGGTCGTGAAGCTGTCATGTTCCTCAGAAAAATCAAGCAAGGAGTCGAAGACCCAGCAACGATCATCGCTGGATTGTAAATTAATTTCGAAACATCCGACCGAAAATCCTGCGAGTTACCATTAAGAATACTTGAACAAAATCTTCGTAGGTCGGAGGGTAGTTGAAAAAAAAAAGAGAATCATGTAAATTATTCACACTATTCAATCAGTAGAGTGTTAGATGCAGAAGTGTATGCACGTGCGTTCGTCAGATCCGTTTTTTTTTTGTTATTTATTGAAGTTCGCCTCGTATTCTGTATATGTATTATTTATCTAAGTGATAATTGTCGAGAAGTACATAATGTTACCTATATGTGACGACATAAGTAAAGCCTCGTTTTATTTATTTTTTGTTTTAATTAAAAAAAAAATCTTTTTTGGCGCACTTTTTGTGGTAAATCTACAGTATTCGACTTTTTAATGTGTAAAAGCATTCAAATATAGTAATCTAATATATCTAATAACATTATGAGAAAAATACTTAGAGGTATTTTATTTATCCTATTTTGTGGTAATCCAAAATTAGGACAATCATTTTCCAAATCTTTTTTGCATACGTTACGTCAGTATCATTCTTTTAATTTACATATTTAGGGTCGACGCAACATGTCTTTTTCTTCCATACTTCTCTGTTAGTCGTCACCTCGGTAGTCACTCCCTTTCTAGCCATAATCGTCTTTCTGCATACGTGAGGTCTTAAATCCATAGATGTTTTTTCACTTAAACAAATACCAATTTTATACTAGGTAACTCCATTTGAAATAAGATTAGACATTTATATAAACCTTTTTTACAGTCCGTTCAACCGATTTTGACTTCTATTATGTTGGTGGCATGACAAATGGTAGCTGCAGTAGACAGTATTGTGTAACCTTTTTTGCTTTTAATGCCATCCTTATGTCTACGATTTAGAAGTCAAAATCGGTTGAACGGACTGTAAAAAGGTTTGTTTAAGTCTAATCTTATTTCAAATGGCATATAGTGTTTATTAACTTGAATTTGTACGTACTAGTAGATACTACTGAAAAGTAAATAATGTTTAAGTTCTAGCGCAAACTGAACTTTTTGTGTAGGAATTAAGGTTATTTTTCCAAAAACTCATATTTGTTTACACGTTTGGAAACTTAATTGCGAATGCATATTAGGTACCTACCTACATCAAATTTTTTTTGCGATAAATGTCTGATGCAATGGCATTTAAAAACCGGTTAGTAGCATTTTAGTCATGTTTAAAAAGGTAAATAAGATTCCAGATTTATCTCAAAGCTGATATTCAACAAGTTGCAAAGTCCAAAACAATTTGAATGTTGTCTGAGGCAACGTCGATAAAGAATAGAATACCTAAATAATAATAAGAAGTCATAATAAAGTGCTAAAAACGCTTTCCTATTCACACTATCAATTATTTAAGTACTAGTTTCCGCCCGCGGCTTCGCCCGCGTTGTATGTCGATAAAAAGTAGCCTATGTCCTTTCTCAGACTCTAGACTATCTGTGTACCTCGCAGCGTTGCCAACTCCAAATAGGTAATGAATTACGGTGTTTCCAGTTTAAAATTACGGTAGATTTCAAAAAAATACGGGAGATTTTAAAAAGTGCAAAATTACATTGTTGGTTGAAAAAAAAAAAAAACGCTTATTCCATAAATCTTAATTCGTCGGAATTTAAAAAAATAACTGTGATCATGATCATTTTTATACATTTCAGCATTTTTGTCTCCTAAGCATGTCTTCTGACGGCAGAAAGTTGACACAATTTTTTCCACCATCAGATTCACTATGATCACTTTCCATTTTATTTTATTTGTAAAACAGATTCCCTTTCAACGCAGATTTATTACAACGCAATTACGCAAGGTACATCTGAATAAAGAAAGTTGGTAATAAAAAAGGTTACGAAATCTGTCGATTAGGCAACTCTTTAATTTGTACGTATTCTATTGGTTCAAACTATTATCTATGGTTGAGGAATTCCCCGTAGTTCACTGCTATTTAAAATGTTGCCATGTTATGACAACAAAAATACATTCAATATTCCATCTGCCCAATTACGGTGTTTTTTGACACCGTAATGAAATTACTACGGTAGACGGTGAACCAATGCTGAATACGGTGTTTCTACCGTAATTACGGTGCAGTTGGCAACGCTGGTACCTCGGTTCAGTAGATTTGGCGTGAAACCGCGACAGACAGACAGATGACAGATGACCAGACAGCTACTTTCGCATTTATAATATCGATGCCTTAGTTCACAATTGCACTAACTACAAAAAAGATAATTTTGAGGAGAGCGTTTTAAAGTTTTTTAAAGTTTAGACGTGAACAGAACGAAAACAAAGTAAAATAATAAAACAATTAATTATGCATCTATTCATAAGACTAGTCCTTTAACTCCATCATATCTCAATATTGTAATGTTAGTATAACCATAACATTTTAAAAATAGCGAAATAAACACGCGACCCCCCATTTTATACAATTGTGCACTAAGATTGATTATATTGACATGCATTAAGTGAAAAACTCAAAATATTTGTATGTATTTAGTAGGTTTGTGTTTTTGAAATATTCCGCAGTTGAGAAATTTAAAATCAGTTAAAGTAGATATGTCTTGTTTGGATTTACAAAAGTAAAGGTCATTAGTATAGTAGAGCATTCATGGTACTTATTTAATACAACTGTCACCTACTTTTTTGATAGAAAGAGACGGATTAACGGCATTTCGATACGCGCAAACGAAAGAGCATGACATTTAGTGTATTTGGCACAAAAAAAGTGAAAATTGAAATTTTTGTAGTTAGTCCAATTGTGAACTAAGGCATCGATATATTATTAGTAAGGATCGTTGTGATTACCTACTAGCGACCCGCTCCTACTTCGCTCGGTTTTTACTACTTAACAAAGCATCGAGATTTCTTAGTTATATGTAATTTAATAGTAACGTATAATACCTGCACATAAACCTTCCGGAATAAATTCCCTAAACGATGGTGAAAACCTCATCAAAATTTGTTGCGTGGTTTAGAAGAAAAACGCGGTCATACAGACAAAACACGATGAGACGTAGGTACCTGTAGATACAATATACTAGCTGCTCGCCCCGGCTTCGCACGGGTACTAGCAAGTACATATCTACGGCGCACCTACCCTACCTACCTACCTACCCTACCTACTTACCCTACCTACCATACCTACCTACCCTACCTACCTACCCTACCCTACCTACCTACCCTACCTACTTACCCTACCTACCATACCTACCTACCCTACCTACCTACCCTACCCTACCTACCTACCCTATCTACCTACCTTACCTACCTACCTACCTATCTACCTACCTTACCTAGCTACCTACCTACCCTACCCTACCTACCTACCTACCCTACCTACCTACCTACCTACCCTACCCTACCTACCTACCTACCTACCCTACCTACACCTACCTACCTATCTACCGAGATATTATCAAAAAACCCATTCTATACAGAATGTATGAGAAAACGATTTTTCTTCATGTTTTTTTTTCCGTGATAAAAAGTATCCTATGTCCTTCTCCTGGCTTTAAACTATCTCCCTGCCAATTTTCAGCTAAATCGGTTCAGCCGTTCTTGAGTTATAAGTGGAGTAACTAACACGACTTTCTTTTATATATATAGATTATCAGAATAACGCGGACATACAGACAAACACGAAGAGACGTAGGTACCTATAGATATAAACCTTGAACATGTAGATAGGTACATACATACAGGGACATTGACGTCAATAAATCGAGTTTTATACAGTCTGTGATTCCCAAAAAAAGAATGGGTCATCCAACAGGTTATAAAAGATGACTCGAGATAAAAATACGAGAGCGTAGGAGATACTGTGTATGTACTCGTCACTTGTCCCTAAGGGTTCATTAGAAAACCAGCGACAGCAGCGTCTGTCTGGAACCCAAAAAAGTACCGGGATGTTTTTAAACGGCGGCCCACTTCCTATTTATTTTATCCGGATAGGTACTTCACATAGAAAAAGCAAAAAGCTTTTTATCTGGCAAAAACAAAAAAATAGGGTTGAATGTAGGAGGATAAGTTTGTCTTATATTAAATACTAGCTGCTCGCCCCGGCTTCGCACTGGTAGCAAGTACATTCCGAGCGCATAAGGCTGCGTTTCCACCATAGATGTGCGATGGAAATGTGTCGTGCGAGGATGTCTAGCTGTGCTGTGAAAATGTGTGGGGGTTTCCACCAAAGCTGTGCGATGAAAATATGCCCGAAAACGCAGCCTCCTGGCTCGGAACTCAATACTCCCCCCGGTACCCGCGCCGACCCCCGCCGCCGCCGTGCGGGGTAGCGAGGGGAGGTACAAACTTCATTGAGCCAGGTGCCATGTTAATGCGCACGGGATGTAGTTATCTACGGCGCACCTACGCAATCTACCCACCTACCTACCCTACCTACCCAACCTACCCTACCTACCCTACCTACCCTACCTACCCTACCTACCCTACCTACCCTACCTACCCTACCTACCTACCTACCCTACCTACCCTACCTACCCTACCTACCCTACCTACCCTACCTACCCTACCTACCCTACCTACCCTACCTACCCTACCTACCCTACCTACCCTACCTACCCTACCTACCTACCCTACCTACCTACCTATCTACCGAGATATTATCAAAAGACCCATTCTATACAGAATGTATGAGAAAACGATTTTTCTTCATATTTTTTTTTATCGTGAGTTTTTCCAATTTTTTAATAGTTATTCTGCTATTCTGGACGGAGACAAATCCAACAAATCAAAGATCATCAAAATCGTTCCAGCAGTTCTCGAATTATAAGTGCTTGAACAAACCCGACTATAGATAATCATTTTAATTAAATGTTGTCGATCTATACCGAGGCTTTTAGCACATAGTTTCAAGTCCCTATTACTGTGTTTTGGTACCTACTGTTATTTGTATAGTTCATTTTTGAGGTTCGAAATAAAATAATAATTATCTCACTAATCATGGCTTTGCTCTAAATAAAATGAAGGGAAAATGGACCGGACCGGCCCACGGAGGGACCGGCGCGGCGCGGCGCAGCGCACCGGGAAAAGTCCCGGTATGCCCTGGGGCCATACCGACCCTGAGCGTCAGACAGCGTTTGTCTGGCATTAATGCTAAAATGAACACACATTATAAGGCACACATTATTGTTAAAACATTATTTTCACTTTTTTATTTTTTTGTATATTGTGTTTCACGAAACGTGTCCAAATAAATGTTTTTCTTTCTTTCTTTCTTTAGATACTCTCTTGTTTGCGGCCGTTCACACGGCGCTGTCTTGTACGATGTTACGCTAAAAGGTTGGGATCCCACTTCATACGGTTAAAAACAAATTCAGTAGGTACTAACAAATTGTGATCCCAAATTATACAGTGAAATATCGTACCTACGTATACCTAAACTTCATCGTTCAGAGAGTGTTTGGAGTCAAACGCCTGCATTCAAACTCATAGCTTGACGTATCATCGTCTCGTAAAGGCGTGCTCATCAGGCGGCACGGCGCGCGGGGCGAGGCGCGACGCGTTATGGCATGGCAAAGTATTTCGTGAGTGGATACTATTTTGAATCTTATTTTCATATTTAGCACTCATGTTTCGCTGATATCGTCACCAGTGGATTTGAGCATACCGCGGGATCGTGTTAAGGCGCTGTTTTGAAGTATCTAATACCTATGTGTTTAGTAAAAATTGATCGGACGTGCATTAGTAACAATTATTTACGACTATTTTAAATTAATTTACTCGGCCAGTTCCGTTTTCAGGGTTCCGTAACCAAAGGGTGCCAAAGAGACTATCACTACGCTCCGCTGTCCGTCTGTCACAGGGCTATAACTTTTGAACCGTATTATGTAGACGATTTAGACACTTTACGTTCTCACAGAGTGTGTAGGTGCGAACTACTATGGTCGCTTTATCAACAAATAAAAATAAAATAAAGTAAAAAAATTAAGGAGGTTCCCAGAGGTTGTTATGGCGATTTTAAAAATAGATAAGTAGGTAGGTACTTACTTAATGGTTTTACGGTGGTAAGGAACCAGTCGTGTGCGAGTCGATCACACGTATTACTAGTAAAACACACCTTCCAATCTATAAAGAAAAGGATAATAAACCTATTATTGAAATCCTTAAAACGGTCTTTAGTTTGGTGTCCAACAAAGAGTATTAAATAGTCATTGGTGTCCAACCATTAACAAGACTCGTTAACAATCGGGGAATAGTCGTCTGGCATAATAAAATTTGTCCTTCACCTATTTTTTATTATATTTTTGTGCAAGACTACGGGACGCTATTATCTAGGGACAGTTAGTAAGGAAAGTGTTGTTTAAATCAGTTTTTTAGAATAGTAACTAAACATATACTATACCTAAGTAACACACTCTTGTCTTTATGTAACTTACATACAATGCATAAAAGTAAAGCAGTGGTTAAATAATACAGGGTGAATATTAATGGGTATCCTATTATGGGGTCATTATAGGTACTTATGATTATGAACAACTTTTACTATGGGATCAATCTAGTAAACGCGAAAAAACAAAACTGGCCAAGTGCGAGTCGGACTCGCGCACGAAGGGTTCCGTACCATTATCTATAAAAACGGCAAAAAAATCACGTTTGTTGTATGGGGGCCCCCCTTAAATATTTGTTTTATTTTAATTTAATTATTTATTTTTAAAGTGAATATGTAACTCAATATTCTGTGAATATTTCAAGCGTCTACCTGTTGTCGTTTTCAATATCGAGCAAAAACGAGCAAATAAAACATCCCCTTAAAAAGTTGCCCTTGAATTGAATTTCACCTTGTAGTAGGTAATACTTTGTAGTTTTAATTTTAACAACCACAGTTCGTTGCTGGCCATATACTACGTATTCATTTAGGTCAATTGGCAATTTTGGTAATGTGCTCTTGGGTAGATGTAGTATCGTATCGTAGGTATGTAGGATTATATAAGTAGTAGTAGGTAGATACTGTTCTTAACTGTTCTATTACTATTGTTAGTTATTAATCATTTAAGTGAAATAGGAGCTCGTGGCTAAGTAATAACAGCCGTACGAGTCGATCCATCAGGTTAAGCTACGCTTGCCGGGGTTGGTCCGTGGATGGGTGACCATCTTTAGGTACATATCGAGACTCCTCCGTGCCTCGGAAAGCACGTTAAGCCGTTGGTCGCGGCTGTCATTTGTGGATCTTTGACATTCGTTACGGGTCGTCAGAAGCTCGAAAGTCTGACAACCAGTCTTACCATCGTATTACCCAGTTACTGGGTTGTGGAGGTCAGATAGGCAGTTGCTCTATGTAGAATACTGGTATTCAGCTGCATCCGGTTAGACTGGAAGCTGACCCCAACATAGTTGGGAAAAGGTTAAGCAGATGATGAGTTATTAGTAATTTAATTGACTTGATACCTACCTACCTACTGTACCTTTTTTTTTTTTTTTTGTGTGGTAAATCATCCAATGACTTCTCCCGCTCTGGGCGGAGCGGAAGGGCGTGTCAGACTTTTACTGACTAAAACCCACCCGTGTTCCTTCAGTTGCCTGTTGCCAAGGTCCCGGTATCCCTTTCGGACTAACCCGCAACCCTGGCAGGACCCGCAGCCCTGGCAGGACCCGCAACCCTGGCAGGTACCTAAGTTGCTACAATGTTCCTGTTTGAAATGTCATGGTTTCATGAAAAAGTCATTCAATGAAACAAATCTAACTTATACAGATGTATTAATGATTCTAATGATTACAAACATAAACCCACGCCTTATTCCCATGGGGGGTAGAAACTACAGAACGTCGGCGGGGGGTACAGAAATCCGACGCCATTTTGCACAACCGCCAAGCGATCATCACCCGCTAAGTTTGCGGGTGATGATCGCAACCGCGACGGCTGCGTGACCGCGCAAATCACCGGTCTCGTGAGTTTGGAAATAAAACCGCAGTTCTACCACCGAGGCGGGCGCGGGTGAAAACCGCTCCGTGAGTTCGTAGCCTTAGATTTCGGGCTGTAACCACAGATTATAATTTTACCGAGATCGCTGTACCGCGCCTTAGGTAGGTATGTGCGCGGCCAAACGGGGGGGCAGTGCAGGCCGCTCGTTCGTCAACGCTGCCCTGCCTCGCCGCGCATTCCTAAGGCAGAAGGCGCGGCGCAGAAGTCTCGGTCAAATTACGTATATAATACAGATGATTCATTCCGCGAAATCATTTAAATTAAAAGCGACTCTTGCTACGACACAATAAAGTGCAATTCAGGCTGCACAGCACTAATTACCGTTTACATTTACACATTATTACAGTTGCACTACGTTACGCTCACTGAATTGGCCCAACAAGACGAGCCCACTGCGTACTTGTAGCTGCATACCTAAAATGCGGGGTGTGCCTTCTGTTCTATTCTGTGCTCAAACTTAATAGACTATTACTGCAACTATATTTTTTATCTGTGGACCTCTCTCACTTTCTCGTCAACTCGACAATGTTTGAAATAACGATTTCCATGGCAACGGAATTTGTGTACAACAAGAAATATTCAGTGACGGGTGTTTTATAAGATTAAAATATTAATTTATATTGTATTTTACACCAAACTGTTCGTGTTTAGACATAGGTTGAAATACTTATAAGATTTTCATGAAAATATTTGATACCGGTTAAGTTTTTCCTAGGCAAACGGCAAATTATGTCAAGGTAAGAAATAATTGGTTCTCGACTTACTTAATAATTCATGTATGTTTTGCATTTCACCACGTGAAAGTTCGCATGTCATCGATTCTCTAATACCCAAGTGAGTAGGGGAGCCTTTTAAACTTTATCATAGGACTTATTTAGGTCAAGCTTGAGTAGTTACGTACCTACGTACTTAATATAGGTACATACTTAAAAGATTGCTTGTCGAGCTTCAGTGAAATAAGTTATTACTTATTAAAGGTGGTATTTTATTCATATAATAAAACAAATAAGGTGCGACCATTAGGAATAATGAGTTTCTCGAAGTATCTATTAAGTACCTAGTCCGTAGTTTTGAGTCATTCAGCAGGCTTGTTAATAAAGTAACCGTTACGAAATTTTCTCTGCCTCAAACATGCGGGGCAGTCTTTGTGGACTGTCGATAGACGTGAAAACTTAGTAACATTCATTCGTTCGGTGACGATGACGCGAGTTCCAATATATTTATTTTTGTTCACTCAAAAATTGCACAACGCGCCTAAAGAAGTTTTCACTTCAAAATTAATAGTTTTGAATTTCAGTGAATAAGTACGGACTTTAAAATGCAGACAACGGTAAGAAAGACTACCGAATCCAAAACGAAAAGAGAAAAGCAAACAAAAGATGATGCCACGAAGATATCTCAAGAAGAGAAGCTCAAAAAGACTCCCTACACTGTGTCCACACCATCAAGTTATATACAAAAGAGTTCAACCGCCGATATTTACGGGCAAAAGAAAAGTGCCTCTGTACAAAGCGCGAGAGCTCCCAAGAAGCCAACGACCACTTCATACAAGACAAGCAATGTATCGCCAATGAAGGACTTACTCAAATCCTCACCCTCTTCTACCAGTCAACTTACTACTCGGAACGAGAGATCCAAGATGACGGCCCCAAAAATGCTTGACACGAAAGCTTCGAGATACTCAAGCACGCCGAGAAGTAAAGACTTTAGTGTTGCAATAAATTCGCCGATTGTTAAACGAAAACTGGATATTGATTTGAAAAGAGAAGAGAGTTTTGTAAAAGACGTTTCTAAAGATAGAAGGGAGACAGAAAAGAGTTTTACCAAAGATGCGACAAAAGATAGGAAGGAGAGAGAAAAAAGTTTTATCAAAGATGCGACAAAAAATAGGAAGGAGAAAGAAAAGAGTTTTGTAAAAGAAGCGATGAAAGATAAAAAGGAGAGAGAAAAGAGTTTTATCAAAGATGCAACAAAAGATAGGAAGGAGAAAGAAAAGAGTTTTATCAAAGATGCGACAAAAGATAGGAAGGAGAAAGAAAAGAGTTTTGTAAAAGAAGCGATGAAAGACAGAAAGGCAAAGAGCTTTATAAAAGATGTTGCTAAAGATAAGAAAGGTAAAGAACAGAGTTTCATAAAAGAAACCAACAAAGATAAAAAAGTTAAAGAAAAGAGTTTCATAAAAGAAGTACCGAAAGATAAGGTCAGTTCAAAGGGCAGTGAAAGACAGCGGACTAAAACAAGAACTTTGGATGAGAGTGAAGTGAAAATGTTGAATTCTGGGGAAGTTGACAATAATGTTGAAATGTTCAATTTGTCGCGTAAGCTCAGCGCAAATCCTAAGGCGTTTTATGTTCAATTGGATGATGAGAAACCAAGTCAGAGTAAAATGGTGAGTACTTCATTTATTCCTTCGATTAATATAGGATTTTAGTACCAATTTTTGCTGCTAAGCAGCAGATGTCCTTAAGCGGCGGGCACCGCACTTACCTACCATCAAAATCAAACTAAGTATTTTATTTCATACTAGCTGTGCCCCGCGATTTCACCCGCGATCCCGTGGGAATACAGGGATAAAACGTATCCTATGTCCTATTCCAGTTCATGGTCTACACGTGTGCCCATCATCTCCTCGCGAACATAGGGAACGTCGCGCTGGCGTCGAACGGTTCGCGTATTGCATTTTTATATCTAGACACGCGGCCGCGTGTCAAGCCAAGTTCAAGAAAAGAACTGGCGACGCAGCAGCCGTGTGTTATATTACACGAACCATTTGGAGCTACTTTTCACCCCTCAATAACTCAAAATCTATTTAACATACACACATGAAACTTGATATATTTATTAATACCCCCTAGATTAGCTAGAATCCCAAATTTCATAAATACAGCTCAAACGGTTGTTGAGATATCAACGTCTAAAAATCGTCATTTTTATCACTGACTGACTGACCTATAGATCAAAAACCTAACCCACTTCCAGATGACCTAGAAAGTTGAAATTTGGTGTCCAGCTTGGTAATTGTGTGTATACAAAGGAAAAAATTAGAAAACAGTTTTTTTTTTAAGATTAAAAAAAAAATCACGTAATCGATTTTTAACACCTAGCGCCTTTCGAAATTATAATAGCAAAAATATTTTCTTTTGTAGGAGAATTGGTTCCATTATGAAAGGTCGCTTTTATCGTTTTGTATATAGGTACCAGATTATTTAATATAACTTAGACACCCAATATTTAATAACACTTAATTGTTAATCACTAGCTGTTTAAGTTTTCCTCGAGGCGGGCAACAGGAGTGCGGCGCGTCCTAGGTCATGGGGATTTAAGGGTTTAGAAATATAGAAAAAGACCCAAAAAAAAAAAAAATTGTCATAAGTGGGACAGCCCCATGCTGGCTCACTGGACTGGACACTGGTCAGTCGTATTTTGTATATAGTGTTTTTTTTTTTACTAACATTACATTAAGACCTTTACTAACAACTTAAGGATTATGTGATCTGAAATAAATGAATATATATAGTCCGTATCTTGAGGTGACATTTAGGCTTCCTGTACATGATGTCAGAGCCGGACCACAAGACGAAAACAATCGCAGCGCGGCGCCGCCTGCACCGGTGAGGTTCCGGTGCATATCGCTCTTGCGCCATGTAGGCGATATTCATTCGTAAATATGTTACCGGTAATCTGTATAATTCAGGCATTCTATAAAATACCTACGCAATGTATGGAATACATTTTCCGCAGTAGCTAGAAGCCCATAAATAAAAAAATAATATAAAAATTCGTATATACGTTACGTATGTTTTTGAGTGTGTCAAAGCGGATCATGAGGTCAAAATCTAAATGCAAAATAGTGGCTGCGAAAATTAATTAATTAAAGCATACGTGGGGCAGGAACCGACAGGATCCATGTGAACCTTGGTACACACATGAGATATGCAACAAAGATTAGAATTCAATTAAATTGAACTTGTTCCTGCCGGAGTTTCCCCGACGGCACACGTTTTTTTATAGAACTTCGACAACCAATATTAACACAAACTACAACGCCGGGCTCAGCGATCTGACATCACTGCGGATAAGTGTAACTAATTAAGTTACAAAAGAAATACATTCTAACACGCAATCTTGCTACTTATATTTGAAAGAAAGAAAGAAAGAAAGAAAGAAAGAAAGAAAGAAAGAAAGAAAGAAAGAAAGAAAGAAAGAAAGAAAGAAAGAAAGAAAGAAAGAAAGAAAGAAAGAAAGAAAGAAAGAAAGAAAGAAAGAAATATATATATAATTCATTTATTTGCTGGTAATGTAGGAAAGAGAAAGAAAGAGAAAGAAAGATAAAGAAAGAAAGAGAAAGAAAGAGAAAGAAAGAGAAAGAAAGAGAAAGAAAGAGAAAGAGAAAGAGAAAGAGAAAGAGAAAGAGAAAGAGAAAGAGAAAGAGAAAGAGAAAGAGAAAGAGAAAGAGAAAGAGAAAGAGAAAGAGAAAGAGAAAGAGAAAGAGAAAGAGAAAGAGAAAGAGAAAGAGAAAGAGAAAGAGAAAGAGAAAGAGAAAGAGAAAGAAAGAAATATATAATTCATTTATTTGCTGGTAATGTAGGAAAGAGAAAGAAAGCGAAAGAAGGAAATAAATCTGCTGTATACGTGATTTTACTCTATGTTTTTAAAAAGTCATTCATCAAACATATTTATCAACAAAACATCACGCGTTTATTCCCCGAAGGGTGAGACAGAGATGTACCTATAGTACACCCACATTTCGCCAGTTATGTTTTAAGTTCCATGTATTATATTACGTCTGGATTACCTGTTTGAAGAGAAAGAAAGATAAAGAAAGAAAGAGAAAGAGAAAAAGAAAGAGAACGAGAACGAGAACGAGAAAGATAAAGAGAAAGAGAAAGAGAAAGGGAAAGAGAAAGAGAAAGAGAAAGAGATAGAGAAAGAGAAAGAGAAAGAGAAAGAAAGAAGAGAAAGAGAGAGAAAGAAAGAAAGAAAGAAATATATAAATTAGTGGTAATGTAGGAAAGAGAAAGAAAGAGAAAGAAAGAGAAACAAAAAAGAAAGAGAAAGGAAGAAAGAAGGAAATAAATCTGCTGTATACGTGATTTTACTCTATGTTTTTAATTAGTCATTCATCAAACATATTTATCAACAAAACATCACGCGTTTATTCCCCGAAGGGTGAGACTGAGAAGTACACCCACATTTCGCCAGTTATGTTTTAAATTCCATGTATTATATAACGTCTGGATTACCTGTTTGAAGAGAAAGAAAGATTAAGAAAGAAAGAGAAAGAGAAAGAGAAAGAGAAAGAGCAAGAGAAAGAGAAAGAAATAAATAAATCATTTATTTGCTGGTAATGTAGGAAAGAGAAAGAAAGAGAAAAAAAGAGAAACAAAAAGAAAGAAAGAGAAAGAAGGAAATAAATCTGCTGTATACGTGATTTTACTCTGTTTTTAAAAAGTCATACATCAAACGTATTTATCAACAAAACATCACGCGTTTATTCCCCGAAGGGTGAGACTGAGATGTACCTATAGTACACCCACATTTCGCCAGTTATGTTTTAAGTTCCATGTATTATATTACGTCTGGATTACCTGTTTGAAGAGAAAGAAAGATTAAGAAAGAAAGAGAAAGAGAACGAAAGATTAAGAAAGAAAGAGGAAGAGAACGAAAGATTAAGAAAGAAAGAGAAAGAGAAATAGAAAGAGAAAGAGAAAGAGAAAGAGAAAGAAAGAAAGAAAGAAAGAAAGAAAGAAAGAAAGAAAGAAAGAAAGAAAGAAATATATAAATCATTTATTTGCTGGTAATGTAGGAAAGAGAAAGAAAGAGAAAGAAAGAAAGAAGGAAATAAATCTGCTGTATACGTGATTTTACTCTGTTTTTAATAAGTCATTCATCAAACATATTTATCAACAAAACATCACGCGTTTATTCCCCGAAGGGTGAGACTGAGATGTATCTAAAGTACACCCACATTTCGCCAGTTATGTTTTAAGTTCTATGTATTATATTACGTCTGGATTACCTGTTTGAAGAGAAAGATAGATTAAGAAAGAAAGAGAAAGAGAAAGTGAAAGAGAAAGACAAAGAGAAAAAGAAAGAGAAAGAAATAAAGAAATAAATAAATCATTTATTTGCTGGTAATGTAGGAAAGAGAAATAATGAGAAAGAAAGAGACAGAAAGAAAGAAGGAAATAAATCTGCTGTATACGTGATTTTACTCTGTTTTTAATAAGTCATTCATCAAACATATTTATCAACAAAACATCACGCGTTTATTCCCCGAAGGGTGAGACTGAGATGTATCTAAAGTACACCCACATTTCGCCAGTTATGTTTTAAGTTCTATGTATTATATTACGTCTGGATTACCTGTTTGAAGAGAAAGATAGATTAAGAAAGAAAGAGAAAGAGAAAGTGAAAGAGAAAGACAAAGAGAAAAAGAAAGAGAAAGAAATAAAGAAATAAATAAATCATTTATTTGCTGGTAATGTAGGAAAGAGAAATAATGAGAAAGAAAGAGACAGAAAGAAAGAAGGAAATAAATCTGCTGTATTCGTGATTTTACTCTGTTTTTAATAAGTCATACATCAGACATTTTAAGAAAGAAAGAGAAAGAGAAAGTTGAAAGAGAAAGAGAAAGAGAAAAAGAAAGAGAAAGAAATAAAGAAATAAAGAAATAAAGAAATAAAGAAATAAAGAAATAAAGAAATAAAGAAATAAAGAAATAAAGAAATAAAGAAATAAAGAAATAAAGAAATAAAGAAATAAAGAAATAAAGAAATAAAGAAATAAAGAAATAAAGAAATAAAGAAATAAAGAAATAAAGAAATAAAGAAATAAAGAAATAAAGAAATAAAGAAATAAAGAAATAAAGAAATAAAGAAATAAAGAAATAAAGAAATAAAGAAATAAAGAAATAAAGAAATAAAGAAATAAAGAAATAAAGAAATAAAGAAATAAAGAAATAAAGAAATAAAGAAATAAAGAAATAAAGAAATAAAGAAATAAAGAAATAAAGAAATAAAGAAATAAAGAAATAAAGAAATAAAGAAATAAAGAAATAAAGAAATAAAGAAATAAAGAAATAAAGAAATAAAGAAATAAAGAAATGAAGAAATAAAGAAATAAAGAAATAAAGAAATAAAGAAATAAAGAAATAAAGAAATAAAGAAATAAAGAAATAAAGAAATAAAGAAATAAAGAAATAAAGAAATAAAGAAATAAAGAAATAAAGAAATAAAGAAATAAAGAAATAAAGAAATAAAGAAATAAAGAAATAAAGAAATAAAGAAATAAAGAAATAAAGAAATAAAGAAATAAATAAATCATTTATTTGCTGTTAATTTAGGAAAGAGAAAGAAAGAGGAACAATAAAGAAAGAAAGAGAAAGAAAGAAAGAAGGATATAAATCTGCTGTATACGTGATTTTACTCTATGTTTATAATAAATCATTCATCAAACATATTTATCAATAAAACATCACGCGTTTATTCCCCGAAGGGTGAGACAGAGATGTACCTATAGTATACCCACATTTCGCCAGTTATGTTTTAAGTTCCATGTATTTTATTACGTCTAGATTACCTGTTTGAAGAGAAAGAAAGATTAAGAAAGAAAGAGAAAGAAAACGAGAAAGAGAAAGAGAAAGAAAGAAGGAAAGAAAGAAAGAAAGAAAGAAATAAATCATTTATTTGCTGGTAATGTAGGAAAGAGAAAGAAAGAGAAACAAAAAAGAAAGAAAGAGAAAGAAAGAAAGAAGGAAATAAATCTGCTGTATACGTGATTTTACTCTATGTTTTTAATAAGTCATTCATCAAACATATTTATCAACAAAACATCACGCGTTTATTCCCCGAATGGTGAGACAGAGATGTTCACCCACATTTCGCCAGTTATGTTTTAAGTTCCATGTATTTTATAACGTCTGTATTACCTGTATGAAGAGAAAGAAAGAGAAAGAGAAAGAGAAAGAGAAAGAGAAAGAGAAAGAGGAAGAGGAAGAGCAAGAGCAAGAGCAAGAGCAAGAGCGAGAGCAAGAGCGTGAGCGAGAGCGAGAGCGAGAGCGAGAGCGAGAGCGAGAGCGAGAGCGAGAGCGAGAGCGAGAGCGAGAGCGAGAGCGAGAGCGAGAGCGAGAGCGAGAGCGAGAGCGAGAGCGAGAGCGAGAGAAAGAGAAAGAGAAAGAGAAAGAGAAAGAGAAAGAGAAAGAAAGAAATATATAAATCATTTATTGGCTGGCAATGTAGGAAAGAGAAAGAAAGAGAAAAAAAGAGAAACAAAAAGAAAGAAAGAGAAACAAGGAAATAAATCTGCTGTATACGTGATTTTACTCTATGTTTTTAATAAGTCATTCATCAAACATATTTATCAACAAAACATCACGCGTTTATTCCCCGAAGGGTGAGACAGAGATGTACCTATAGTACACCCACATTTCGCCAGTTATGTTTTAAGTTCAATGTATTTTATTACGTCTGGATATCCTGTTTGAAGAGAAAGAAAGAGAAAGAGAAAAAGAAAGAGAAAGAGTAAGAGAAAGAGAAAGAGAAAGAGAAAGAGAAAGAGAAAGAGAAAGAAAAAGAAATAAATCATTTATTTGCTGGTAATGTAGGAAAGAGAAAGAAAGTGAAAGAAAGAAAGAAGGAAATAAATCTGCTGTATACGTGATTTAACTCTGTTTTTAATAAGTCATTCATCAAACATATTTATCAACAAAACATCACGCGTTTATTCACCGAAGGGTGAGACAGAGATGTACCTATAGTACACCCACATTTCGCCAGTTATGTTTAAAGTTCAATGTATTTTATTACGTCTGGATATCCTGTTTGAAGAGAAAGAAAGATTAAGTAAGAAAAAGAAAGAGAAAGAAAGAAAGAAAGAAAGAGAAAGGAAGAGACAGAAAGAAAGAAAGAAAGAAATAAAGAAATAAATAAATCATTTATTTGCTGGTAATGTAGGAAAGAGAAATAATGAGAAAGAAAGAGACAGAAAGAAAGAAGGAAAGGAAGAAATAAAGAAATAAATAAATCATTTATTTGCTGGTAATGTAGGAAAGAGAAATAATGAGAAATAAAGAGACAGAAAGAAAGAAGGAAATAAATCTGCTGTATACGTTATTTTACTCTGTTTTAATAAGTCATTCATCAAACATATTTATCAACAAAACATCACGCGTTTATTCCTCGAAGGGTGGGACAGAGATGTACCTATAGTACACCCACATTTCGCCAGTTATGTTTTAAGTTCCATGTATTAGATTATATGTCTGGATTACCTGTTTGAAGAGAAAGAAAGAGAAAGAAAGAGAGAGAAGGAAAGATAAAGAAAGAGAAAGAGAAAGAAAGAAAAAAAGAAAAAAAGAAAGAAAGAAAGAAATAAATATATAAATCATTTATTCGCTGGCAATGTAGGAAAGAGAAACAAAAAAGAAAGAAAGAGAAAGAAAGAAAGAAGGAAATAAATCTGCTGTATACGTGATTTTACTCTATGTTTTTAATAAGTCATTCATC